>JAQFVV010006198.1:600000-1100234 GCA_028023455.1 Epiperipatus broadwayi | reverse complement strand
GCTGACACACTTGATCACACACATGTCGAAAAGATAGATAATCACCAATATACATATTTCGTGCTAAACCAGCACTTGTCAAACATAAATACAATCAATGTGTGTAAAGATGATAATCAGGACCAACTTATGAGTGTTGGTTTAGCACAAAATACATATATAGATGATTATTTATCTTTTTGAAATGTGTGTGATCAAGTGTGTCAGCAGTATGAGATAGCATGGATAGTTGAGAGTCGTGAAGTCTGAGTTCAAACTCTATATATTTTAGTTCTTGTAAATTTCAGTATTAAATGTTATTAAAATAGGCTAATCTCTTCATACAGTAGTGTCATTCAGTGCAAGACAGAGTAATCAACGGATGCTAGAAGGCTTGTGCATAAAATCCCTATCTAGTGCCACCCATACAATATCCCCAGACTAATTTCTAGCTTGTGGCTTCTGAAAGCACTGCACCTAGTCTGTGGATATTGGATGAGTAGGCATTTTTAAGATCTAGGTGCAGTGCTCTCAGATACAAGGCTTCTAACTGATGAATGCCACAAGTTAGAAATTAGTCTGGGGATATTGGATGAGTAGGCACTAGAAAGGAATTTTATGCACAAACCTTCTGATGTCCACTGAGACTTACACTGAGTGGCACTACTGTATGGAGAGTTTTGCCTGTTTTAATAATAGTTATGAGCAAGCATAAAAAATGGTGATCGTGTGATGTTTAATATTAAATGTTCCAGAATTGAATGGTATAGTGGACTGCCTTTGTTGTAACTCAAACTAAGCCTATATTTGTATTATGTGATTGAGTTGTTTTAAATGAATAAAAAATATGAAAAATATATAAATCAATGCTATTTGTAAATAAACAAAAAAAATCAATAATGCTTTAGTTTAACACAGATTTTGTATTTGTCTTGACATATAAAAATCTTCTCTAAATTCACTAATACTGATTTGAAAATTCATAATACCTATGATAACACAAATAAAATATTCAAAAGAAAATGTAGGAAAGATATGTTTTAAATAAAATTGGTTGTAATGCTAAAGTTACATCTCCAATATAGTTCTGCTACATTATTGGTATTTGTGTAATTGAAATTTGGGGGAAATCTGAAAAAGATTTTTGGGGAAATGTACTTCACCTTTAATTTGAATAATAATGATAATAATTATGAATTGTTTGAACATATTACCAAAAGTAAAAGGTGAATAGTTATCGACCTTCTGTAGAAAGAATAACAAATGTTAATGGTGGAGAGGTATTTTTTTCCTAGGCAATGTTTGAAGTTTAAATGTCTTATTTAAAAATGAAGAGATTCATCTCACAACATCTGAAAAAAATATATAGTGAAATAAATAATAATAATAATAATGAAAATATAAAAATAAAAAATTGAAACATTTTGAAAAATAATAGATAGAGGCAATAGTATATATTAATATAAAAAATGTTAGAATTCATCATTTTTCTCTTAGCATAATACTAGATCATCTCTAACCCTCGAATGTCATAACTATTTCATTAGCTCTCTTCGGCCATTACATTTTGTTTTATTTGTTTTTGGAATGGGATACAAAGAAAGCATGATTAACAATCAATAACTTTTTTTATATAAATGTTCATCTTTTTCCAGCAGATTTATAAGTATGATCATCAAGTAATCTGTGATTAAATTTTTGTACGTTTGTTGTATTAATTATGAATAATCATTCTAAACTTTACTTTCCAATGTTTTTTTTAATACAGTTTGTAAATTTTATACAAAATTTTCTAGTTATGTATACAAAATTTAACTGAAATAAACCGGTTTTTTTTTACTCATTTTAACATTTAATTTAGTTCTTATAAAAAAGTTTCAAATGTCATTGCAAAAATATTTTGGAAAATGTTCTTTCAACTACTTACTTATTCTAAGAATAAAAATAAAATTTATATACAAATTAATATTAAAGTTGCTTTAATATTTTATGGTGTGATATGAAATTATGGGGAAATAAATATATTATTGGAATCATGTGGAAAATAAATACATTATTATAATGAAAATATAAAACATAGACATAATGCTATTCAAAGTTTTGTTTTACATTTAGCACATCCACACTTATCTGACCAATGCATTTTAATTTGTAAGCTTTATCTTCTAATTAATAGTGATTAGATATCTATTTATTAATCTATAATAGGATAGTTATCTAGATTGGAAATAACTGACTACTTCAATAAAAAATTCCATTTTCTTAAAAACTTAAATGAAATAATTTAAAATTTAACAAGATTTAAATTGCAGTCATAAATATAAACCGAACACTTTATATATATATATATATATATATATATATATATATATATATATATATATATATATATATATATATATATATATTATGACCTCTCCTTCTTGTAGCTCCACTACACATCGATCCCACTACGTTACGCCACAATCTACCCTCTCACCCTACGTGTATTTACGTGTATATGTGTACTCCACTTCTCCCAAAAATAAATAATATAATATAGTGTAAATCGCCTCTCCGGGTTCTAGTTCTAATAATTAATGAGATATTTATTTAGATGCTTTGCTAGCTCAGGTTTCTTAAATTTATTAACTTAGGTTCTGTTTAGATTATATCAAATAACTATTCTATAATTCATGAGATTAGAAGTGGAAATAAAGTGACAAAGTAGATTGCATTGAGATAGCATTCCATAGAATACCACCTCAATGGCATAAGAACACTATCCCCCCTTTTACTACTATTACATATAATAACTACATAGTATTCTTATGACTTCTGCAACTTCTAATCACTAAACTCATTTAACAATTAAAGTATTAATCTTTTATCTATCATAATAATAATAGTAATTATCTAGCTCAGATAAAATAATCTCAGGTTCTTAAATTTATTCAATGTTAAATTAAAATAAAGTAGCAAAATATGATAAGGGATTTTGTGTCATAATTTACTACTCTGAAATTAGATTAATAATAAACTAATAAGAATAATAATCACAATCTTCATTATTTAATCTAACTAGTACAGCTTTTCTTTTATCGCAAATTTATAAATTAGTAAGTGGCAATGTTTAGATAATCTGATAAATGAAGCAAGTGGCAACTAATAGCATATAATTTAGCAAATTACTATAATAATGGATTTATGACCAATAATGTAATGCAATTTTATAATTATTCAATTACAAAACATCAATAAATAATTAAGATTAAATATACTTTTCTATTTATATTTTGTGCAAACAATTATATACTTTAGTTTAATGACTGTAAACATACCCTATGAATCCATGCAATGATGTAGAGAAAACAAAACTCAGACACAAGTTTTAATAACAAATTTTAGAATTTTATTAACAACAATCAAAATTAAGATAAAACAAACAAATCTATTTACATTTATTTACAACGGATATCCTCCTTTGCTCGCATGACAAATGCTAAATTCTACAAATTTATCTTTAGTTATCTTTAGTTAACTCATTGTACATTAAGAAGTTATTTATTTATTTACTTTAGGTTTATCACAGCTTTTATCTTTAACTCGTTATGGGTAACAACATTCTTTACCTTTTAAAATATATTAAATTCACTGTATTTTATAATTATTTTATGGATAAATATTTTATAACATCACACTTTATAATCCATACGGTTTTAAAAAAGAAAAATTACATTTCTTGTAACTTTAAACAAGTTATACAGCATATTATTAAATACTATGATTAACTTTAATGTTTGCTCTCCCATGCTCATATAAATTATAATGCGTTCTTGCATAAGCCATACTCCTGTATAATATTATAATGTGTTTAACTATCACCCTATTATAATTTTCACATATATTATAATTATCGAGTGTTATAGTATTTTTCAAATATGCAATACATATTTTTTTAAAATTATAATTAATAATAAAAAGAGCGTGAAACTATGTTTAATATTTTGTATATTCTCATTTGATATACTTTTACAAAAATTATAGTTTATTTCTTAAAAATTAGAAGAAAATATTTCTATAACTCCTTCCATTATTTAGGATATCTGTATCTTTCTTTCAATGGTTATAATCTATTCTTAATTACTCTTAACTATTCTTATTCCAAGTAAAATCATAACATACTTTCTAAAATATCTATTGTTCCCTTCAATAAACTTATCATACGATGTAGTAGCACGAAATACAGATTAAGATAGCGAAAAGATGTATAGGATATTGGGAAGAAAGATGGATAACTTGTCTTCAATATACTTAAAGAATGCATGGAACAGTGTGAACAGGTTTGACATCTATTGTCTATTAACCCTTAAGATAAGAAAATGATGTGGCAGCTATTTATTCAGCTTTACCAACCATCAAGTACAACTCACGCGAAATATAAGATAGCACTGTCCAAGACAACATGTGTATCAGTCGTAGGGCTACGTTAACTACGCTGATTATCACCTATAAACGAAATGTGGATCAGCCATAGGGCTATGTTAACTATGCTGATTCTCACACAAAAACTACTTATTTCCATTCCCTGTATCATCCTAGCTTTTAATACATCATCTTGGTTTCCAAATCACCCCTGTACTCCCAAGTCACTACCCAAATTATCTCTCTAGATTTTCACTATATCAAACATCGATAAATACAAACAACTTTTAAAAAAAAACAACAAACAAGATTCGCGAATATGAAAATCATTTCTCTATTCCTTAAGAATAATTTATCTCACTTTATAACACTGTATGTTCATTACCTACGTTTTTGTTAAAACAATATTCAAACATCCCAATAGGAAAAACCAATAGAAAATGTAATATAATCATCGGTTATATTAAATTATTACTCTTAACACATAAAGTGATTATCGTATGCATATTTTTTAAAAAATCTAATCACATCTCAAAATGTTTCAATGTGTTGTTTTAAATGCGTTTTACAATAACAATAATAATAAAAAACTTTTGTACTACATTCATTCAATTTTCAGCTGATCTAAATAAATAAAAAACATACATTATATCATCAATAATTATAAATATTACCAAACACAATCTTTATCTTCTTATCTGGATTTGTAGTAGGCTTCTTCCTCCTTCGAGCATCGCACATATAAGTTTTCCACACACACATACAATTTTATTTGAACATTCCAAATCAAAAAAAAAAAATTATTTTATATAATGTTATATTGCAAATTAATGTATTTGTTTCCCTATTGCTATCTAAACTCAATGTTTAACTTAGATTAATAAAGAAAATAATTTAAACCATAATCACATATTTTTCTGGTGGTAAATCTTGGTTAGTCCCCTAATATTTATTATTTCTTCTTTGTCCGAATGTTCTCCTTTCTGATTATTAAAGTTTTAAAACAAATTAGTTCTTTTAGTTAACTGTTTAGACGATCTTTAGTTTCAAGGTTTAATTCAAAATTATTAAAAATATTTATTTAGTTATCCCACGAAGTTTTGAATGTTGGGCGAATATTACCTCGGCACGTTGATGCATCTTTATTTCTATCAGAACTACAAATATTTATATCATTACGGTACCAAATTGCATTTTTTCCATGGATCCAATATTTTATATTTATTTCTCTGTAAACTATTTTCTTTTTCTTCTTCTTCAGGCAAGTAATTTCCTTGGTAATTTTACTTTTATTCATTATTATTTTATATATGACATTTTTGATCCTTAACTATTTCTAGGGTAATTGCTCAGGTCATCTTAAAGAAAGTAATTCATAAAAATCTTTTTGTCCATTTATTTTTACATGAATGATATTTATTTTTCATTCTATTCATTAACTCTGCGCACTATGTTCTTTCATTAATTTTACATGCACTAAAGCAGTTTTTATAGTAATGTGCTATACAAACTATATCAATGAACAATGTTAACATTTTTGAAATATTACAAAATTTATAAATTGATTTGAAGAATCCATCCATTTTTCATTGAAAATTCAGATTATATTTTAATAGAATCCACTGGCAGGTAACTGTGGAGTTAGTGAAACATTATTATGAGAACTTTTTTTAAAACTTTATTCTTAGATTCGCTTCGAAAGATTTTTAAAATGTTAGTTATTTTCTTTCAAAGATATTTATTAAAAATTCTAATAAAATTGACTAATAATTGAAGAAAAAGAAATTTTAAAGAGCTTAAAATTTTACCTCTGCTCTGGAGTCAACACATTTTTGTTCTCCTAGTTTATACAATTAATTGGCGCGTTTTCTCTTGTCTGCCAAAATCTATCTTTTTATTGGTCACTCCCTACCTTGGTTTGTAAACATTTTCTAAAGTTTTAAATGATGACATAATAGACTTAAATATTAACCTATTATTATTTTTAAATTAATTATTATCTATTACAATTTAATTACTTCTAAATAATTTTGAAACAATAATTAATAAAATGTACCATCTTATCTTTTTATTATAATGTGTGACAATTCCATCCAGTTTTATAATATATTATTTAAATATTTTAATTATTTGTATTAATCTAAACTGGTGCTTATACATAAAATATTGCAGACAGTCACGTAAACATTTCTGGTGTTTAGTCTGGTTTTATCTGTATTAATAAATTTGCTACTTATATCATTTAAAATGATTATATAAAATTTTGAAAAATAATTTAGAAAAATATAGAACTAGATGCAATCCCCACCATCACAATACTTATTATTTAAATATATTATATTAACCCTTTATTGCTTATTTATAGTTTATAATATTAAATACTATATAATATTAATTTTAAAATTTTTTAGTAATTGACCATTTATAATCATCATTGACCTATAGAAAAGGGCACAATATATATATAAGGTCTTATTAAAATAGTAATGTAATTTGTAAATTATAAGAATTGGCATTTTCATTGTTAATTTTTTTTTACTGTTTGCATGTATATTATTTATATCATTTCATTAATGGATATTTTTAAGATATAGATATAAATTATTTAGATGTTGGTTTATTTCATATTAGTCTATAATTTTTATACTTTCTTTATATATATATATAATTTATGTTCAGTAAATCTATTATTTATTAATTTTTTTAGTCTCTAAATAAATTAATATTTTATTTATCTTATTTGGTAGATGGCATCATTCTCTCAGTAGCTTTATTGACAATGGTATGACACATTGATATTTTATTAAATTAAGCACTTATGTTCTATGCTGTAAAAAGCAATATTGTTATTGAGTGCATTACAATGATAATACCAGAGGATAAAATATTCATACACGTTATTTTATATATATAAAATGTAGCACTTTAAATGCAGATGATTAAATTCAAAACCTCTGGGACAGGATTTGATGTATAATGATCAGGAAATACAACCAAAGAGCCTTATATAAATATATAGAGAACAGAAGATTTAATGTTCATTATCAAATCCAATTTTATTAAATTTTAGACACACCAGAAGCATTATTAGTAAAAATATGTAACATTAAATAGATCCTTTTTTTTGTGTTGATTAAATTCAATTTTTATGTGTTTTATTTAGTTTTTTAAAATTTTCAAGCTTTTTTTTTATTTAGTAAATATTTTTTATTATTCTTTTTTTTATTTTTTATTTTGTGGCCAAAAACCTTGCTTTCCTTTTTATTGCTTTTTGTTTTTATTTATTTATTTTTAATTATTATGATTGTGTATTCCTCTCTTTTAGTTTACATTGCATTTGTGTTTGCCTGTATTAACATTTTATTTACAAGTATTTACAGAAATATTGAGTAAAATAAATATATAGAGATTATATATAAAATATTTAAAAGTAGAATTTGACAGTGCAATATTTTGTTATTAAATATTGTTTAAAAGTTTATTAGCAGGTCTGAATTTTATAAGCACTATCTGTAAGGTAGAGCAAAATTTAGCAAGTCATTATTTTAAATCACTTGAGAAAAATGATTTTATATATGTAAATATTACAACAAAAATAAAACACTTGATTTATAAATTTTGTAATATGAAGGGAGCAACATAAATAATAGTATATCTTTTGAATATAAATCATCTGAATCTTAAAATAATTTGCACAAATAAGACTAAGAAATTAGATAATAATCAGTGATCTTTGTTACAGTTCTTAATAGTGTATCAGCTATATTCCTATTAATATTTTATTAAAATTCACTGGAATTTTTCTGAAGGTTAACAATATCTACTGTGAATATTATTTTTCTTAATAATTTTTACTTCTATAGTTTCATATTAACACACATATATTTTACATATCCCTAATTGCTATCTTTTGTTTTGTTAAATTTTTTACAAACATTACAATCTTGAAATACATATTTTCTATTATCCAAAATATAACTCAATTCTGGTATATTTTTACTTGTATGCTTTTATGTTCGCTTCTGTTTAGCATATTTCTTAAAGAAATGTATAATATATAGACGTTTTTCTTCAAATTTCACATGTTTATGTCCCCTTTTATTTCTATTATCCTAATTAAATTTAACCACAGTACTTTCATCTTTCACTTTTTTACCTCTTCTAGCATTAAGATCTCCCAAGAAAATTTTAAATTTGAGTTTGAGCTGATCAAAAGACGTTTATACATCGCCCCAAAAATAGTCTATTTTTTCATCACAATGTGAATTTTTTGATCAAAACTGAATTATTTGCACTTGATAACTTCTATTAAGTTGAATAACTAATATTTCCATTCTGTCTGATATACAATCAATCTTCACAATGCTGTGCTTTTATTTTTCATTTATAATGAAACTCATTCCACTTGAAATTTCTAATATTTAAAGGGATTTGAACTCAGAATTTCAATCTCCCTACAATTATTCATTCTATCCAATAAAACTGATATACATGACCACATACATGTAGAAAAAAGTAAATGATATACAAGATATGTAATTCATACCAAACAGCACTCACCAGTTGGTCCAGATCATCTCCCACACACATATTTAAAAACTGCTAACTGTATATTAAGATAGCAAATTTAAACACTTTAATGGAAAGGCTTCAATTCTCTTCATGCTCCAATGTTTTAGCCATCCATATTACTAAAAATCTGATGATGGAATGCTCAAAGTCTTTGATGATTCCAATATTATAGTCATACCCATGTTGACCTTATGTCAATCTGACTTCTTATATGTAGGATCTTAATATGTATATTCAAATACACAGAGGAGTGATATTAAAATATGTTTAATGGATTTGCTTAACCTAGATGTAATTAAAGAGATTTGAACCCAAACTTTTAGGCTCCCTAAAGTCATCCACTTTATCCAATATAACTGATACACATGACCACATGCATGTAAAAAATATAAGTGATTCTCCAAGATACATATTTTATGCTGAACCAGATCTCATCAGTTGGTCTAGATCATCACCTCTTAGACACATATATATTCAGTGTTAAGTTTATATTAAAATAGCACATCTATTCACTTCAGTGGACAGGCTTGGAATTCTCTCACTCTCCAACTCTTCAACCATGCATATCACTGAAAATTGGATGATGGATGTTTGTAGGTAACATAAAAATCTGGGTTCAAATCCTTTTAATTACATTTGGGTTATGTGTTTGGCCAATCCATCTTCTGTAAATTTAAATGGACATTTTAAGGTCCTACCTATGAGGTGTCAGATTGACTTAAAGTCAATATGGGTCTGACTACACAATATTGTCATTATCAAGGGTTTTGAGCATCCCATTATTTTCAGTGATTTGGATGGTTTAAGAGATGGAGGATGGAGAGAACTGAAGCCTATTCATTACAGTATGTATGTTTGTTGTCTTAATGTAAACTGAGCACTGACTATATATATATATATATGGGAGATGATGATGATCTGGACCAATTACTGAGAGTTGGTTCAGCAAAATACATATCTTGGAGATCATTTATCTTTTTTTCATATATATGTGCTCATGTGCATTAGTTATATTGAATTGAATGGATGACTGTAGGCAGATAGGTTCAAATTCTTTTTAATTACATCTAGATTAAGTATAAACATTATATATGTATTTTAATATTACAATTCAGCCTGTATTCTGCCCATTCCTCATCTGTGTTTTTAAATGAACATAGTAAGGTTCTATATATTAGGGGTCAGATTGACTTCAAGTCAACATGAATATGACTATAATATTGACATCATCAAGGATATTGAGCATTCTATCATCAGATTTTCAGTGATATGGATGGTTGAAGAGTCGAGAGAATTGAAGCCTGTCCATTAAAGTATGTAGATTTGCATTCTTAAAATAATCCAACCACTGATTGTATATATATATATATATATATATATATATGAGTGATGATCCAGATCAACTGATGAGGGCTGGTTCATCATGAAATATGTATTCTTGGATATCATTCATCTTTTTCACATGTATATCAATTATATTAGATAGAAAAGATGACTGTAGAGAACTTGAATGTTGGATCCAAATCACATTTAACTAGCATCACATGATCACATTCCCTCTGTTTATCACATTTAACTACATCTAGGTTAAGTATGCACATTATACTTGTATTTGAATTCTAATATTTGTGTCTTTGTAACAAAGTACATATCTTTCTTTTTCTAAAATTGACTACAATTGTAATGTACCTAAATAAAAGATGGTCAACACATATCAGCCTATGTCTGCAACAGAACATTATTAACATGCTCTGCTTTTGGTGACAATGGTTGCCTTGACAACTTCACAGTCTTCTAAAATAAGAACCATAATTTAATTTGTCTGCCATGATGTAAATATTTATGTTTAAAAAAAAGTTGATTCATGCACCCATGCATGATGCCTTAAAAATTATCAGGCAGCTTATTAAGAAAAAATAAGATGCTTTTTGATTTTAATTTCAGTGGTATAAAGCCAATGAACTCGTGCATGTTGCATCCATATTTATACAATATATAATAAATTATTTAATAATAATAGCTGAAATGATAATTTTGGAATACATATTATAAATTATCCCTGATTGGTTTTTTTAAGTTGTCAAAGGTGTTTCAAACATTCTCCAAATTTCTTTCATAAACCATGTCTATTTTATAATTGATCCTTAATAAGACAGCTATTTTTATGTATATCAATGCACATGGGCATTAGTTTTATGGATAAAGTGCCTACATTTCTTTAATAATGCATGCTATACAACAAACAAATTTAAAATTTTTCTGGTTGGAATTACTTAAGAGTCATGTTTCGACCTGATTACCAGGCTACATCAAGAAAATTAACTCTTGTGAGATTAAGGGAGTGAATCACTTAGTTATGATCTAGAAGGGTAGATAAGGTTCAGACCCTTTTACCTATATCACTGGGTCAGGTTAAAGCAACTATACTTTCTGACCATTACAATATGTGTGAGAGTATTGGTGCATGTGCTTTAATGAATAAAACAGTTTAAAAGATAATTATTCAAGATTATATTTTAAAATGAGTAATGAAAAGTAAAGGGTCAACATTTAATGACAAATCATCATGCTCTCAACAGACTAGGTTGGTTATAGAGAGATCAAAATTATCAACAGAAGAATATTTATAAATAAGGTAATTTTAAAGTAACTTTGGACATGAAATAAAAAGTATATTTTGAGTGGAAAGTATGTAATTTAAAAATATATGTAAATAATTTTATTAGAATTAAATAAATCATTTATTTAATAATTAAATTACAATTAATAATGATCATTATCAGTTTAGACATCATGTGAACAGATAGTCTGGATTAAAAAGTTCAAGGTTGAATTTATTAATTATGAAAGTTAAAATTGCATTAGTAATATAAATATTCTACCTCTCTATTTAAATTGGATTTACTGAACTGGGTTATCTGACATGAACTGAAAAAAAAGAAAAAAAACAAGAAACAATTATTAGCATGTGTATTGAAATTTCTTATTGAAATTATATTAATTGATTGGATTTTTTCACTAGTTTAAATCATTTTAAAAGTTTTTAATTAATTTTTCTTTTATCATTTTAAATGTCTGAATAAAAAGTTAAAAGTTATTCATTACAGTACTACTCTAAGGTATATGTTTAAGTGGTTCATCAAGCAGTAAAATCACATAAAGATGCTATAAATACCATTACTTTTTAAAAATAAATTAACCAGCATTGGATGTATGTCTATTTTGCCATACTTTAAAATCATTAATTAATTTGGAGTTTCACAGTAATAATTGCTTTTGACATTTTAATTAATATTTCAAATTATTATTAACATCAATTTTATTTATTATTAAAGTACTTATTACATGGTTGATAAAACTTTGACTTAATGATGAATAACCGATGAATAATTTCACTCTTAAATTGTTTCAGAAATACATATAAAGTTCATTATATTTGTGTCAAATTGAAATCATAATAATGACAAATTACCATAAAAGCATTGATTGTATTAATGCTTAAAGCAATTATAATGCTTTGGGATTGTTTTATATAATTTTTAAAAAAAGTCAATAGACTCTGCTTTTTCAATATTTTAAATAAAAGAATTTATTCCTTTAGTTTACTACTAATACAGATAAGTTAATATTGAAATGATATAATTTTCTATTCTGAATTCATCTTCTTATTCATATAGAATATTTTCTAAATTGCTTATTTGTTTTTGAATTATACATTCTTTATACTTTAAAGAAAGAAGAAATGATTTATACTTACATCATACTTAATATTATTAAAATGTGTGAAATGTATAATATATAACTTTAAAAAGAACTGTTATTTCATAATAACCTCTATTTGCTCATATTTCTTCAAATTTGTGCTTTAATTATAAATAACATTCTAAAGAAATTTCTTCTCTTAATTATGATATGTGTATTTTTTATCTGCTTGAGGTAAAGACAGTATTGTAGTATTTTATTAAAAAAATACAAAAGGACTTGAATGAAAGGGGATTATTTTTTATTATAAATAAAAAGAACTTAAATCCCTAATCTAAATGGTAAAACAAAATTACTTAGCATGTATATATATTTTTAACTATATTTAAGATTTAGTATTGATATTATGTATTTAATTGCTATTATTATTTGTGGTGTTGTAAAATGTATCTACAATGGGATGTATCTGTTAACAAAGTATCAATGGTGGATAATAAATATTAGGTAAAAAGGTTTATTTTATAAGTGAATTTATTATTATTCAAAATTCTTGTATTTGCTGTTTTAGCCAAAATGAATTATTGTACCCAGGGTATAGTAGCCATTTTTATATATTAAATGTAAGTGGTTATAAATAACTGTTATGAACATTGATGTATGTGAGAATTGAAATTGCTTATAAAACTGAATGCTATTACCATTATGCAATTACAATTTGTCAGCATATATAAAGTGTTAAGCAAATCGATGTGTTGTATACTTTTGTAAATGTGTGCAAGATATTTAATTATTTATTTATTATCAGTATCAATTCCATATCTTGTACTGTTAGTGTATCCATTTGGGCTAATTTTATGTGGATAGTATATTACTTTTGTATACATTCATCTCCTTTATGAATGAGAGCATGGATAGTTTGTCAGCACTGCATACACATAGTTACCAGGTGCTATTCATATTTTGTTTATTCATATTTTTCATTATCCACTTTGCCTGGAATTTAACATAATGTATTTTTTTTTGTAAGTTATAATAGCTAAAGGCATGCTTATCCTTAAAATATATTATTAGCTCTGTTACAACTTAAATTTAATATACATTGTGAGCTTTGAATATATTTATCTCTTTGCCTCATCATAGGTGTTAGTATTATGATATTGCATTACTATTTTTGCATAATATTTTTACTATCTTTTTAAATCTATAAAAAGTGTCTCCACACTGATTTTCAAACCTAGTTTTGTTGTGTAAAGTATATATCTTATTGGTGACCTGAATATATAGGCATATATGTGTACTGTTTTACTCTGCATGTCTAATCCCACCCCACCCAGATTAGATAAAAGTAAAAATTTTTGGGTAATGATAATTGCTGGCATTGTAAATTCTTTAGGAACGTTTTATGGAAAGAGATATTTATGTGTAAAATTTATTATTTTTTGTTATTCTAATTTAGAAATTTTAAAATGATGTTTGTTGTAAATAAATATTTTTCTGTATAAGTATTATCTCATAATGTGTATAAATATTTTTATTATTAATTAAATGTTTGTTTTATAGTCATTTTTATATTATCACCTTCATTACTCAGAAAGGCTTTTTTAAAAAAAAAATTATTATTATTTTATAAGAGTACATTTCAAATGATCATAGAATATATTTATCTGTTTTACTTATTGTTCACATTAACTTGCATTATGAAAAGATAAATACTGTATTTATTTGTTTTATTTCAAATTCACTTGAAATGTAGCTAGTAGTATAAAATACACACTTCCTACTGCCTGCATTATACCAGGCATTAATTGAAAGTTGTTTCAGAAAATATAAAATTTTAGAATTCTTTATAGATGGTAAAAAAGAAATAGTTACACTTAAAGAACTTTAAATTATTTATAAATGCCAGAATTTACTAGCCATATGTTATTTAAGTATATTCACATTTCTGCTAAAAGAAAATCATAAAATGTTTAAAGTGCAACTTGAATAATTGACACATTTTAAAGATTTAAAGTTTATTACCATTATCATTTTTTGTTCCAAGTGCATTTTAATTTTAAACCCAGAGATGTAGACATTTTAGAATCTGAGATGAAATTATTTAAATTGTAAAAAGAATTTAAATTTTTAAATAGAAATAAAACCTGAAATAAGATTTAAGTTGATGTAAAAACCTGATATATTAGTAATTGTAATTAGTTATTATGTTATCTAAAAAAGAACTCATAGTCTGTGGAAAATCATTAGGTATTATGATGCTTGCTGAGTAATCATGTTTTCCATACATGTTCCAGCATCTTTTGGAATGTTACCACTGTTGGTTTTTTGCAACCATTATGGTGAGCTAGGTTTTTTTTATTCCCACACTCCTTGGTTGGTCTTAATATTACAATATATATATTATAATTCAATGTCTGTATTTCTTCAAATCAATATACGTAATCTTATAATTGAATATTTATAAATACAGTAATTAGATATATGTAAAGTATAACTTTACATATATCTAATTACTGTATTTATAAATATTCAATTATAATATTATATATATATATATTAAAACAAATATTCATTAGAATAAATTTCATACCAACCTGAAGGTTATTTTAATTGTATTTATATATTGAATTATTTCCACCATCTAATATAAGTACTGAATGTCTTTAGAAAAAATTTTTTTTTTAAAAATATTCCAAATACATTCATCTGTTAATAATAGCATACAGGTTAGTATAAGCACAATGTATCAATGAGCACTATTTTCTTCTCTTTGTCAGGTGTTCCTGCCCTTGCCAGTAACAGTACTAGCATGGGAATCGAACCTGGACTCTTAGATTCTTGAATATTGAATTTTAAGGTAACATTCTAACCGACTGAGCCATCCTGCCAAATGCAACAGTCAGTAAAAATTTTATATACTTACCTATGAGATTCCTCCTCATTTCTCCACTTTTTCTAAAAGCAATGTAACTAGTGGATTCCATATATTATGTATAGTCACACTAGATTGACTTGTAGGGTTTCTTACCATTGTCATTTGAGCAGCTTCTTTAAAATTTCTTATTTGTACCTTTTCTTCTCTATACAATACTACTCCATTTTTCAATTGAACATATGTTCATTGGTATGTACATGGTCTGGTACAGAAGAAAACATGTATCTAAGGTAGCATAACATGTATGTACCAAAACACATGTTCAATTGAGCAAACACAAAAGTATTGGATAAAAAAAAGGTACAAAGAAGAAAATGTAAAGGAGCTGCTCACATGACAATGAGAAATAACCCTATAAGTCATACTAGTGTGACTATACATATCACATGGTCACCATTTCTTGACTATACATAATGATTAGAAACAACTAATCAATTTTGCTCTTAGAAAAAAGTGGAGAAATCAGAAAGAACCTTATAAAAAAGTATATAAAATTTCTACTGACTGTTGCCTATAGGATGGCTCAGTTGATTAAAACATTACTTTAAAATTGAATACTTAAGAATCTAAGGGTCCATGTTCAATTTCTATTCTAGTATTGTCACTGACCAGGCCAGCAACACCTGAAGAATAGAGGGTATACTAACTCTCAAAACATTGCTATTATGAAGAGTTAAATGTATTTGGAATATTTAAATAAAGTTAAATTTTTCTATAAACATTCAGTCCTTAACAATGTTTTCATAAGATAGTACTTATCCTCAACTGAGTGAAAAAATGCATAAAGTAATAATTATATGGATATAGTATATGGAATTGTTTCACATGGTTGTTATATCATGTATTTGGTGAATAGTCTGGTTTATAATTAGCAGTATTTTTTATATTTACTTACGTTAAAAAACTTTTCCAAATAGAGTTCCTAAATACCAAAATCATATCCATATGCAATAACCATGATCAAAGAATATTTAGAGAAGTTATAGAAAATTTTTAAAACAAAATCTGCATTACTAAACATGATGAAACAATAAAATTTCCAATTATTTGGAAGTTTCTCTACACAAATAAATATAAAAAATACTGCTAAGTGTAAATCAGACTATTCAATACCCACTTCATATAACAGCCATGTAAACAATTCTATATACAATATCCATGTAATTATTACTAATACATTTTTTCACCCAGTTGAGGATAAATATTATTGAAACATTGGTAAGAAATTTATTTTATTCTAATAAACATGGTTAATCCCAAAAACATGCTTCATAATATATATATAAAATGAAAACTGCTTTAATTTTTCAATATTATAAAGAAATCATATTGTTTGTTGACATTTCTATTCTATAGTGGTAATCATTATGTTAAATAAAAATAAACTAAGTAAAAAAAAAAATTGAAGTTTGAATAAAATGTATATATCCTGTACAGAATAGTCATTTATTTGGGTTTTTTTTAGCATAATATGATCAATATATATCTATTTATGTGACATATCTACTTGTTCTTAGTTATTAATACTGCTCTGCAAAATCTTTGCTAGAACCAGTTTAATAGCATCAAAACTTTTGAAATCATTTTTTTCCAGTGTATACATTACACATTTATAGAAAATTACACAAAACATAATTTAATAAAGTATGATCTTCATTTTAAAAATATACCATAAATTCTAAAAATCCACTTCCAATTTTTCAGTGCTATTTCAATGAGAAATATTGTTGGATAAAAATTTGACTATCAAATATTTTATTGTCAAATTATAAACCAAAATAGTCAATAAGTAGATAATCCCTAATCTGATGAATAATTAATAAAAATTCTTAATATACTTCCTCAAAGTAGTCTGAGTCATTGTTGTAAGGATATTAAGTTTGACATTTATCAATTTACATATTAATTGATTAACTATATATCAAGAAATTATATTTTTATATTGGACTATTTTCATCATCTAATAAGAATATTGAATGTCATTAGAAAAATTTAACTTTATTTAAATATTCCAAATACATTCAACTGTTAGTAATAGCACATCGAACAGGTTAGTATATGCACAACATTTTGAGAGGTATTATTCTTCCCTTTTCTTTCAGTCCTTCCTGGCCTGATCAGTCACAGAAGTAGCATGGGATTTGAACCTGACCCCTTAGATTCTTGAGTAATTTTAAGGTAATGCTCTAACCAACTGATCCATCCTGCCAAAGGCAACAGTCAGTAGAAATTTTGTATACTTATCTATGAGATTCCTTCTGATTTCTCCACTTTTTTAAGAGCAAAGTTGATTAATAGTTGCCATACATTACACTAGGTTGTCTTATGGGACTTTTTGCCATTGTCATGTAAGCAGTTTCTTTAAATTTTCTTCTTTGTACCTTTTGTTACAATTGATAAGTGCTGGTTCGGCATAAATTGTTTATTTTGGGGTTTATAAATCTTTCTCACATATCTTTGATCAAATGTTTATCATTACACATCTTTGTAAGTTCTTAAAAATGAATAGAAACCAATCCTTATCTTGCCTGAGAGTGATGAAGAGATAATTATGCTATACTAATAGTATTATTTACATGGGTAATCTCCACTAGATTAAAAGACCAAAAAAATTAATATAATTGCAATCATTAAGTGGTTTGCACCAATGTTGTGAGATCATTAAATTTGACACATATCAATTAAAATGTCCACAATAATTATCTATATATATTGAATAATAATAATAGAGATATCAATAAGAGATTGTAATGTGGGCCAATTGATAAATTCTAGTTCAACATGAAATGTGCATCATGGAGTTCCTACATTTTTCTCACTTGTCTTTGGTCATATTTTTCTTATTCCACTTTTTCACAAGGTGTTAAAAATAGATAGAAACCAATCCCTACCTTGCATGAGGGAGTGTAGTGAAAATTATATTACAGAAGTATTATTCATTAAATGGATAATCTCTAGTTTAATGAATGACTAATAAAAATTATTATTATACTTCCATTATGTGGTTTGTGTGAAAGTTATCAAGGCAGTAAGTTTCACAATTAACAATTTAACTGTAGTAATTGGCTATTTATATGTACTGAGCAATGATAATTATATGTGTAAGAGATTGTGATCTGCACTACTGATGAGGGCTGGTTCTGCATAAAATGTGTATCTTGGGCATCTTTCATATTTTTCATGCCTTTGGTCATATGTTTATAATGACACCCATCCACAACGTGTTAAAAACAGATAGAAACCATTCTTTAATGTTTATGAGAGTGGTGCAAAATTAAAATACAGAATTATAATTTATTAAGTTGATTATCTTTAGTCTAATAAATGACTATAAAATTATTAGTATATCTTCCCTGAGTGGTTTCTGTCAATGTTTTGAGGGCAGTAAATTTGACACATCAATTAAACTGTCATAAGGACTACATATACTGAAGAAGAGATTGGAATGTGGGTCAACTGATGTGTTCTCGTTCATGATGAAATTTGCATCTTGGTGATCATACATCCTTTTCTCATGACTTTGATCATATGTTTATGATTCCACTCCTCCCTAAGGTGTTAAAAGCAAATGAAAAACAATCATCTTGTGTGTAAGTGTTGTATTAAAAATTATACTTCTTAATTAACAATCAGTACTTCTGATTTTTCAAAACTAAGCAGGATTTTTCGCTAAACGGAGAAAATAACCAATTGATTCCAACTCAGGCCAAATATATTAATGATAAGCACTATTTATGTGTACAATATACTCAGATAACGTTATTAACTAATAAATGATTAGTAGTTTCTAGTTAATTATAACATTCTTCAAAATATTTCAATTTTTATATACTTACGCAGCAGTTATGTTTATAATTTCAAGTAAAATATATATTATATGAATCACTAATATGTGCGTGTATTTAAATATATATACACCACATAAAATAAATTATATTTACAATAAACCTGTTATGTATTGTAGTTTATTTAGTTATTGATAATCCATTAAACAGTGTGAATCAAAATTTCAATTAGAGGTTGCACGTAAACTTACACACTTACACAAAAATAATTCTCAACACGAATTGTTTAAAGACTAATTAACTCTGTAAACTGTGACAGATTTTATTGACATATAGGATAAATTTTATTAAATTATTTAAACAGATGTTGCCAATCACTCCTTTAAAGAAATGTTATTGTATTGTTATTAATTTTTAAAACAAAAATGTAAGAAGCAGTTTATTATAGTTTTATCAATATATGTGCAAAAATGCTTTGTAATGAATATTAAAACATTACGTCATAACGTATTTATTATATTGCTTGATGGTAAGAAGTGGCAGACTGCCACTGAAGATGATCCAGTATTTATTACTTAATTCTACTACTTTTGCCAAGAAATTCTTGGAGTTATAAATAGGCAATTAAAACATTTCTTAAATAACTAACTACCCTAACTAAAAACGATATATATATTAATGATTATCCATGCACCAATGAAACTTTCCAATAATTTTGTAATAAAATGGTATTAAACTGTGTTTTAAATTTTTTCTATAAATTATATATAATAATTTTTACTGCACTGACTTTTTTTTCGTATTGAGACGTGAAAACATATAAACACGTAGTCGTGCTCACGTACATATATGTGTGTGTATGTCTAAAATTGAATATTTTTATAGGTAGAAATTGTAAGATTTGTACATATTATGTACGCTTGTTTATTATAACTATTACTCATTATTATTATTAATATTTCATCTGAGCAATATGAATGGCTTTTTTAATAATTGTTTCTGAACCACCCAGAAATTGGCATGTATGACTCATCTAAAATAATAATAGTATTTTGCTTTTATTATTTATGTAATATGTGGTGTATAATACTGCTACATCAACAACTTTTAAGATTATGCCTGAATTTACTAGATAAAATCTGTCTGAAAAGTTATTATAACAAATAAGTCACATAATACTTAGCAAAGTTAATTGGCCCATTTTGCCACAAAATCATCTGTTTAAAAAAACTATATATTTATATAATATTACCATTATATTTACTTACACTCTCTCTAAAAAAGTTTAGATTTCAAGTATAATATTTCATGAGAAAAATTAATTAATGTATTGTTGACATCAAAAAATCTGATATTTTCAGCAGTTGTGAAAATTGAGAAACCATCAAACACCACAACACAATTTCTCTTTAAGTTATCTTGCAATGCTCAATTTCATAAATTTGAATGTAAATTTAGCAGTAATTTAATTAATGCTTCATTTTTAACATATTAATCTCACTAGACAAACAGTTATTCAAACTCATTATTAAATAATCTTGCTTTTAATGCACATTTAAATGCGTATATAATTAATTGAATAAACACCGCACAAACATGCAATAATAATAATGTTACATTATGCCTTAAATATAAAATGTTTATAATATTTGAAGTGACAATGCTTGATGTTAATAATCAACCAATTTCTTCCCTAAAGATATATATTTTAATTAATTCATTGTTTACATATTTAAACATGTATTAAAAGCAAGGAAATTTAAAAATGAGTTTCATTAAAAGCTTTGCTTTGTCTAGTAATATTATTCTGATACAAAAGATGCTTTAATAACTGAAACACAGGCTTATTATATACCTGTATCTATATATGTAATATAGGGTATATGAGCACAGACTTTCAGATGACCCATCACACTCCACTCCATCTAATAACACTGATACACTCAAGAACATATATGGTGAAAAGATAAATAATCACCAATATCCATATTTCATGCTAAACCAGCAATCATCAGTTGGTCCAGAATATCATCTCCCACACATATATACTATAAGTGCTCAGATATATATTAAGATAGACAATCTTCATACTTTAATGGACAGGCTCCAATCTACTACACACTCCAACTCTTCAACCGTCCATCCAATTGAAAATCCGATGATGGAATGCTCAAAGGCCACCCTGAGGCTGAGATTTTTGTCACACCCATGTTGACCTAAGGTCAATATGAACCCCACATGTACAGGACATAATCCATTCAATACATATGCAAGGATGGGCAGACATCTCTACAATGTAATAACTGAAACACAGGGTTATTATATACCTGTGTCTATATATGTAATATAGGGTATATGAGCACAGACTTTCAGATGACCCATATATGTGCTTGAAGCATATATGTGCTTAAGTGTATCAATATTATTAGATAATATAACATCACAGAATTTGCTACTAAACTGGCAACAGTACCTAATGCATGTCACCCAGGAGCACATGGAATCCCCAAATTTGTCCTTGCACATCTCAGTCAGTTCACTAGCCAATATTTATGTGACCTTGCAAATCATCTATCACAGAAGTTGCATGACATTCAAGGCTTATATCCAATAGCAATAGTCCCCTTCAACAAGAAAAAAGTCCACGTATCAACACTATCTAACCTAAGACCAATCTCAATGGGGCCACTTACAATTAAAATAATTGAAAAAGTACTCAAAGACAGACTAGAGCCACATATTCTACCACTAATTTCACACAGCCAGTTTGCAAGGAAGCAATCATCAACTGCACAGGCTGCAATGATATTCAAAACCGTTATAAACTCAGTACGGGACAGGAAGAAGTATGCACCAATTGCAGTTCAACTTGATATAGAAGCGGCTTTTGATTCGGTTGACATCAATACATTAATCAATATGCTAGCTGACACCACAATTCCATGAACTCATCTGTACCTGCTCACAAACCTACTACTTGGCAGAGAAATTCATATCACACTCAATGGCAAAAATTCCCCATCATTCATTCCCACACAATCCATATCCCAAGGCTCACCACTAAGCTCACTGCTATTTACTTTTTACATCAACCCACTTATACTCAAAATTCAACAGAGTATCAAAGGCATACAGATACCAGGCACATCACAACATATAGCCTGCATTGCATATATGGATGACATCACAGTCTTCCTACCATCAAGAAAACAGATACCAATACTACAGAAAATACTGCAAGACTTTCAAGCAACACACCATCTAAAATTTAATCAAAACAAGACTGCTGCTTGGTCTCTATACACCAGTAAGCCATGCACGCAAATTTTCCAAGGCAAACCGTCTCCTTTCCTCGGCTTTCCTTTCTACATGGGAACAAACACAATGAGGCAAAAAATCCAGAACAAGTTAAAAGATGAAGCAGAACAGATCACTGCTTCACTATCAAAAGCATACCTCTCAATATATGCAAAAGTACAATTGTTCAATCAGCTGGTAATCACCAAGATTATCTATTATTCTCCCATAATTCAATTCTCAAAAGCCTTTACATCAAAAATCTCTTCATATTGCAATAAACTTCTATGGAATAGAAAGACAGTGTCAATATCTGCAAAACAGCTTAGTCGACCAGCAATACACAATGGTTTGGGGCTACATAACATAGATATTTTTCGAATACAAAAGACTGCAAACCTGATAATAGCCAGCCTCAGACATTTCCCAGAACTCCAGTATCTAATACAAATAATACCCACAGACAAACCTCCACCTTCACATTGCTATCTATCATCAGTTATAAACCAATTCAGAATCACACATACTCAAATATCACTGCAAACAACTACAAAATATTCATATTGGCAGATATATGCAATGATCTACCCGGGATATACATCAGATATTTCAACACAGATGCTCGGAATAAACAACCGGCAGCTGCTTAAAAAATTTAAAAAATGGTCCATGGAGCCCAAATTCTTTGATTTCCTCCTGAAACTAAATCTATATGCTTTGCCAACATCATATTTCTTAAGATACAGACGATTATATACAAAAATAGACCCCTTCTGCACGCTATGCCACCAAGCAGAAGAAACTCAACAACATCTGTTTTACATCTGCCCAGCACTAAACAACATTCGGCATGAAATAACAAATATATACAGAAAACCAAACATCTCCCTGCAAGATATTATCAGTCCATTCAGCAGAACATCCACCCCAACAATCCGAGCAGCAACCTTCGTACTTTATGCATTTTGGTGCACACGATGCACATTTGCTTTTGGCAACAATACAAGGCGGCATCCATCAACTTTTCACAACAAGTTAGCACAATTAAAAACCAGAGACAATAAAATAGCACACCCAGACATTTTCGCGGCTACTTGGTCACTTGTAAAACAACGGTCAAATCTCTAATAGTTCTGCCTTTCCTCAATAATAGACTTAAAAAGAAAACAAGAAAGTGGACAGCAAAAATCCATGAATCAATAAAGATAACTTAGGCTAAACAATCCATCGCTCACCCGGTATATATATGTAAGAACTTGGAAAGAACAATATATATAATCCTCGGAAATATCAGTGTAAATGCATGTATATAAAAATTATTAATGTAACCTGTTTTCTAGATTGAATAAAGTTCCCCTTTTTGAAACATAATAATAATAATAATAATAATAATAATAATAATAATAATAATAATAATAATAATAATAATAATAATAATAATAATAATAATAATAATAATAATAATAATAATAATAATAATAATAATAATAATAATAAAAAATGGTGATTCACAACAACTGTCACCTAGGAAGCCCTGGAATTTAATTGTTCATATTAAAACACCTTGACAAGCTGACTAGCACATGTCTGTGTCAGCTGCCAAATTATTTATCACAGAGAATAATAACAATGGAGGGAGTTAATACAATCGCAATGGTGCCGTTTAATAAAAAAAAAGAAGCCCATTCCTTTGTTATCAGAGATAAGGCCAATATCAATGGGTCCATTGTCCATAAAGATTTTAGAGAAAGTAATTAAAGATAAAATAGAACCATTTATTTTACCGATGATTTCACCAGCTCACTTTGGTAAAAAACATTCATCTACCACACAATCTGCTATGTTATTTAAGGCTATTTTGACATTCTATTGTTGTACAGCTGGATATTGCTTCGGCTTTTGACAATGTTGATATATCTATACTGTTGAGATTATTGAATGACACTGAAATGCCAAAATCACATATATATGTTATAATAAATTTATTCTTAAATTGTGAGCTTCACATTACTCTAAATGGCAGAAATTCACCAGCTTTCACACCAACTAAATCACTTTCACAAGGGTCCCCACTTAGTGCCATCTTATTTATTTTATATATAAATCCCCTTTTTGTTCGATTACAACAGGCATTTGAGGGAATGGAGATCCCAGGCACAGGTCAAAAATTGACCTGCATTGCATACATGGATGATATTACAGTTTTCCTGAAATCAAAAAGGCAGATACCAAAACTACAGATGATTTTAGAAGAATACTCAAAGGAATTTAAACTAAGTTTCAATCCAGAAAAAACAGCAGCATGGACAATATTCATGAGAAGGCCATGTACATCCATTTTCCAGACAAAGCCAGGCTCATTCCTTGGATTTCCATTCCATCTAAGGACTACTGGAATGAGATGTCATTTACAGAACAAATTGAAAAATGAAATACAGAAAATAGCAGACTCTCTAGCCAATACCTATATGTCAGTATATTCTAAGATTCAATTAATTAATAGTTTGATGATGACTAAGATAGTTTACTTTATGCCAGTGGTTGCTTTATCAAAAGCTTTTATCTCCAAAATTAAGACAATTTGCAATCAGCTACTATGGTCAAGGAAAGTTGTGGCAATATTAATGGCAAAACTATGTCAGCCACTGAATAAAAATGGTTAGGGGTTACATGATATTGGTATTTTTGGCAAACAAAGAATGAGGAACAATATAATTGATATTATTAAAAAATTTCCAAAAATTAAGCAGCTCATAGAGGTCATTCCAACTGATAAACCACCACCAAAAAAATTATCATATTTTGAACAATTAATATATCTTTGTAAAACAGGATCAAAAATCCCAGAGCAATTTATTAATAAGTACAAATACTGGGAAATTTATGAACTAATACATGAAGATAATAACACAATTGCTTTATAACCAATACTGGGAATTAATAATAAACAACTGGTTAAAAGGTATAAACGATGGGCTTTAGAACCAAAGTTTTTCAATTTTCTAATAAAACTTAATCTATCTGCATTACCTACCACATATTTTCTTTGCCATAAAAGACTGTATACGTCAATTGAACCCTTTTGTGGGTTATGCCATCGAGCTTAGGAAACCCTATCACATCTGCTATATCACTGTGAGGGACTTAGGCAGATAAGAAATCTCATAACTAGCAATTACAGGAAGTCTAATGTAACAATGCATCAATTAATTTCTGCATTTAGAGAGGGATTAACACCAAGTGTCAGGGTAGCAACCTTTGTGCTATATGCATACTGGTGTACTAGATGCACTTTCCTAATTGGTAACAATTCCAGGAGGCATCCAGCTACTTTTTCAAATAAACTTGCAATGATACAGAAAAGGGATAAGATACTGGCCAGACCTGACCTTTATGCAGCAACATGTATCTATGTTATAGTGAATTGAGGAAATTAAACATTATAAAGAAACTTAGAAGGATATGCATGTCAAATTAGCAACAAGGACAATTTAGCAACAATTTTTTCCCTTCTGTTATAAGTGATTGATTTGCTAATGGCGTTCAAATGATAATGGACAATCCAGGATATTATATGTAGACGAACTATGTAAATACAAAATTTGTAATTCTTTTGAGACAATAAAGGCCTTTTGAATAATAATAATAATAATAATAATAATAATAATAATAATAATAATAATAATAATAATAATAATAATAATAATAATAATAATAATAATAATAATAATAATAATAATAATAATAATAATAATAATAATAATAATAATAATAATAATAATAATAATAATAATAATAATAATAATAATAATAATAATAATAATAATAATAATAATAATAATAATAATAATAGCAGCTTAGATAATGACCAGTTCCTCTTAATAAGTCTGGTAATAGCTCCCAAGCCAATGAATATAATGTATTATCTGTTTCACTCTTACCATCCAAAAAAGTTAATGAACTTGATTGCCAATATTATTTCAAGCAAAATTAAATATTTATTTCTTTTGATATTTTCTTAGTAATATGTTCTAAATAGATATTTACTTGACAAATGTCAATCTGCTTAATACTCAAAGTAGAAAATAAAGAGAATGCATTTATTATATAAATAGAGTATTATCTTAACAACAGGTTGTAATATTTTAATGGTTCATTTATAAAATGTCTGCAATATGTTACTTATATATTGTTACTTATATATTGTAATGGTAACTCATGTCCTGATGGGACACACACACCTATCCACACCTTTCCTCTAATTAACACAGCTAATTTATCTACAGTCGTAATTGCTATTAACTAATTTTTTTTCTCAATTTAGTAAAATGCATTGTAAAGCAATTGTATTTATCCATGTTATTCTATAACTGAAAACTTCTCAACACTTTAAACTTTGACGACAAAAATTGTATTATGGAAAGATCTATGGCAAATGTTTCAGGAATTGAATTGTTTTCTTGGAAATCAATTATTATAGTAGAATTTAAACAAAGATATTTTAACCCTGCTTTGTAAAAACATTGTTAATTTCATTAATTTTATTCTGTCTAATCTTTGTTTTAGTAAAAATAATTTCTAGGATATATGCAAAAACATTTGAGATATTTTTTACTAATATTAAAAGGGTTTTATCACCTTTTCTAAAAAAACATTATGCAGCTGCATTTGATACTAATATTAAAAAGATTTTATCTGTTTTTTTTTTAAAGAATTTAATGCATCCATTATATTTAAATAATGTTAAATGTGTTTACCATATTTCAAGTGCACTTTTGCTATAGTTCCATTTTATATGGAATAAAAACTATTTAACCAGAATTGCAGGACCTGTTTAATGATAAATGCTACATTTTAAGATTATTATATTTATTGTCATAAAATGGATTGCTAATGGAAAGACTTTATTATGAATTTGTTCTATTTAAAAAAAACTTATGTAGCCAAATGTCATAAAAGAAATTTTAAATGCTTTATTTTTAAAAAATGTAAACTTCATAAACTTTACTTATTAATTGCTAATATTAACAAGAAGTTAATTTTTCTCATCCATGGATATTACAAATTATAATATAATACAATGATTTTATTGTATTCATATTAAATTTAAAGAATGAAGTACATTTTTTCAATATGTTGACTTCATTTTATTATATATGTTCATATTTTTTTAAAAAAATCATTATTTAATTTATTGCTATATTCAATTTAGTCTCCAGAGATATTAATTTTAGTTTATTTATATAATGTGATGCATGAAATGTACAATATTTTATATATATATATTATTCTGGTTATTAAATCTACAGACATTTCATCAGAATGACTATGTTTACTTGTGTTAGTGACTTTAAGTATTTACTTTCTCATATTTTGTAAATTTCTATGTGTGTTAATTGAATTTATACTGTTATTTCAATATCCCAGAAAGTCTGCAGAATGATCAAGAATACTTTTATTGAGTGTATCTAGTACAATGGTATGAATATGAAGATGATAGACTCTCTCTTTTTCTTTTCATTTTATTGATAATATATATATTAATTTTAATATTTATTATATTTTAAATATCATACATTTATATCTGTGCATTGTTAGATAATTTTTTATATAATGTAATAGGTATTTTATGCTACATTCTCAGAGTATTGCTAGAATACTAATATTTTAAATGCATTATACTTGTTTCTTTTTGAAGTTATTTTTGTAAGAAATCAAAGTATAGAAAATTTTCAATTTTCTCCTTATTGCAATTAGCCTTTTCACATGTATATTATGTATTGTAATATAACATGATAATTGATGATTAAGATGGAAATATTTATTGCGTGGAATTATCCATTCATCATTAATCAATCAGAATGCATTAAAAACTAGAACAGTGGCTAATGTAAATCAACACCCCAAGCAAAATCATAAAATGAAACTGCAAAACTGATTGCAATCAAAAAATGGATCATAATTGGAATGACATGTTAGAGATCTAATAGAGAAAACAAAGCACTGCAGTTTACATTTGTAAGTGTAAAAATCAAGGAGTAGCAAACTTAATTATTAAATTATACAATCCCATTATTTTTAATGATCTCTTAAGATAAAAATATTTATTGTCTAAATTTATCCATTTATAAATACACAATTAAAAAAAACTCAACAAGGAACAGTAGCTAATGAAAGCCAAATTCCTCCAACTAAGAGTTAAAGTTAAACTGTCTGGCTATGGTATTCAAAAACAGGATCCTCTTTTGAATGCCAATTTTGATAAAATAGAGTACAAATTAATATGATTGAATTTGTAGGTGTTAGAAATCAAAATGTAGTTAGCACTTGACTTTACATTTTTAGATGTAAAAAATCAAAGTAACAAACTTTTCAATTTTATTGTTATAATAAACTCCTTCCTGTGGTAGATTATGTATTTGTAATATAATATTTTTATTGGATATTTTAGATGAAAATGTTTCATTTGAGGAGTCATTTCTTCATAATTATTCAAAATCAGTAATTAAAGAAAGTCAACTGCCCCAGCCCAGTATGTAAAATAAAACTGTCATGTTATTTGCATTCAAAAAGAGGATTCTTTTTTGACTGTTATTTTACATCTAATATAGAGAAAAAAGCCAGAAGTTTACATTTATAGGAGAAAATAATCAAAGTATAGAAAACATTTTAGTCTTCTTACTAATTATAATAAATCCTTAATTGGTACATTATGCAGTTTCACTTTAAAATTTGATTTGTGGCAATTGGCTTTTATACACTACTGTTCTAGGTTTTGGGCTTTCTACTTGTGTAATTATTTATGAATAACTACACATATTAATGATTTCATATAATGTATGCATTAAAATATTATATTACTATACATTTTATACTCATCCGGAAGATATTATAAGTAGAAAATTAAAATCTTTCTATACATTGATTTTTTACACTTATAAATGTGAACTGAAATACTTTGTTATTGATATTACATTTATAGGGGAATTTGAAAAGAATGTTCTTTAAGAATGCAATCAGACGATATGTGTCACTTGAATTTTTTTATGCAGCTGTTGGCTTTCATAAGCTACTGCACTAGATAGAGTGCTTTTTAATTAAGTAATTATAAAGAAATAACTCTATGCATTAAATATTTTCATATAAAACATTCTATAAAAATTTTAAATTATTAAACATTATACAAGAGGATAGATATATTATAATAAGTAAAAAATTACATTTTGATGTCTTACACATGTATAAATAAAATAGTTTTGCTTTAATCTCTATATATTCAAATTAATGTGGCATTTAAAAAATAGTTCTTTTTATAGCAATCACCTGGCACTTTTAATTTAACTGTTAGTCTATGTCAGTTTGTTTTCATTAGCTACTGTTTTATGTTGAGTTTTTTTTAATTAACCATTTTAAAATGATAACTTGACATATTACATATTTCCATGGGTACACAATTTAAAAATTTTGGATTATATTAGAATATGTAATAAAAGTGAAATGTTAGTTATATGTTGATTTCTTATGCCTATAAATGTAAACTGCAGTGCCTTCTTGTCTCAAAAACATTTAATGTGTCATCCAAAAAATAACATAATTTTTTATGTAATCAGCTTAGACAGATTCATTTTAAATATTTGTATGGAGTCATTGGATTTTATAAGCCACCATTCTAGGTCGTGCACATTCAAATTGAGTAAAAATGAATGGATAAAACTATACATTAAATATTATCATCTAAAACATCCATTTAAAATATTATAGTAAAATACATAATCTAATTGTGGAGATTTTTTTATAATAAGAATATCTGAAGGTTTGTTATACATTAGTTTCTAATGCTTATAAATGTAAACTGCACTGTTCTACATTGAGTGATTGCTAATTGAGTAATTATGAATTCATTACCCCACATATTAAATATTTTCATTCTGTATATTTGTTAAAAGAATTACATTACAATACTGTAACCATATGGATTTCATGGCATACAACAATATAGTAGTGTGTGTGCACAAATATATATAAGCTGAAAAGAAACATAGAAATAAACACAGACAAAAATTTTGTAGATATTTTCTACTATTTTTTACATTTCCTAGAATAAAATCACAATAAAAGGTTAAATAATTTTGAATTTAAAATAAAATTTTATTATAAATTAAACGATGTAAATGGTCTAATTAATATTGTATTCTTATTTTGAAAATTAAAACAAGCATGTTTTATGACAATAGATATCCTGGTAATTATAGATTGTCTACTATCTATTTTAGAAATCTTTTTTAAGTAAAGCTTGTAGATCATACTTATGATGGAATTCAAAGTTGCTTTTAAAAAGATTAAAGTAGATATTTAAAAAAATAATAAAGATCCCAGTAACCCCTCTCCAGACTGTTTCAAGTTAACTCATACATAGCTAACTCATTCTAAATTCAGCAGTTTTTACATTACTGTAGTGTATTTAGGCTCATTTTAAAGCTTAAATAGTACCATAAGATACTGCCCTCTCTTGAATTATTTTACAAGTAAAAAATCAATAATATAGGCATTCAAAGCTATAACAAAGAGAGATGGGCCTTCCTAGATGCTGATTGGTTGGTTCTCATCACGAACAAAAGAAGAGCACCTGTCACTAATTTTCACTGCTCCAACTTCTTTGTTTTGATTCTGAAAATGAAATAAATGTTTTAGAGCATTTTAAAGTAATTTTTTACATATTATAACATATTGTTATTAATAACATGCTGATGCATTGCGGTGAAACTTTTATATAATTTCTGTAGGCTTTCAATGCAGACTAAGTGCTTTCGGAGTTTTTATAAAATATGCTACAAATATAATTATTTTACAAAAATAGTAAGATTTTAGTAAAAAATTATTTACTTTTACACTAACATAAATTGAGAAAGAGATCAATGACATGCAGCACATTCTAATTTGTTACAAACTTCTTTTTAGGTGTTCTGCTATCAAATATTTTTATAATTATAAATAGAAATTTATTTTTGAGAAAACTTTTGTTCACTTTCATAATCTGACAAATTATTAATATACTTTTTACAAACAAAACTAAAATGAATATAATATTAAAAGATTAATATATTTTTACTGCTGATTCTGTAATTGACCAATCAAAGGTTTAGAGCTTTAATGCACTTGGCCAAACAGAATATGTATACCTTAAGAATTAACATTCTTCAATTAATGAATTTTTTCTTCCCCACCCTAGCTATAAAAGGGATTGATAAAGTGATTAAAAGGACATGGTTAGTTTGTTAATTACTATGAAGATGTAATTGAAAGCAAAAAGATGTCTGGTACTAGTTCACTAGGCAGAAGTTTAGATGCACCTATAGGGAAGACCCAACTTCTCTGCATTCTCCATAGCCAACATAGTATTTTATGGCTGGCCTGAAGATAAGTGGAGCCTATTGAATGTCAGAAGTTACCTCCTTATACTTTTCTGATGAGGACAATTCCAGACTGGTCCCTATCAAAAGAGTCCATCAGCTGGCTTAAGAATTAGTTATACATATCCTGTTTTATCTATATGCAGAGAAGCACAGATACAGATAAATGAAGCACATCTAGTGAGTAGAGTAGCATTATACATAATGGCAATGAAATTTTAAATAATTTCTTTGGTGTAAATGGCATTTAAAATCTATATACTTAAAAAAAGAACTAAAAATTTGCTTAAATGAAATGATTGACTCATAGATGATTTTATTTTTTTTTAAAAAAAAACTATTATTTACTATAAAAGAGAGGCTAAATAATAATTTTAATTCATAACATCTATATTTTATGTACATTCTCCAAATGGATTAATTATGAAAAATATTTTAATAAAAAATAAACATCAATGTGCACATTACTATGCACGCACATAGATATGTTAAATCTATGATTAATTATGCATTATAAGAAAGAAAATGAATTTTATTTATAGGTTTATGAATTCAAATCATAGTGTGAGGTATTATTAAAATATGGTAACTTAAAATTTTAATTATTTTATTTTATATGATGATTGAAATATATTCATCAATAGTACTGGCACATCTGTGTGCAAATACTAATGTGTGTAATATAGACATGTATAGGTCAATTTTAATATATTTTTATATAATGATTCAAATATGTCCAAAAATATACTGCATGTCTGTGTAGATATATATATAGGTGTTTTATATTGGAACATATAAGTAAATCATAATGTAATAATTTGAATTTTATATATTAATCAAAATCAGAAGATGTATATGTGCATACCCATATTCTAGAGATCATAATGCCATTTTTTTGTTATTAAAAAACTTATATTCAATTGTTAAAATTATTCTAGTGAACTTAATTCTAGATAATTTAGAATATTATATGTATGCTAAACTGTCACAAAAAGTATCATTTCTAGGCCATATAATTGGTGGAGAAGGCATTCACCTACACCCAATAAAATGCATGCAATTTAAGATTCTCCATTGCCCTAAAATAAAAAAAACAACTACAATCTTTTTTAGGTTTGTGCAACTTCTATAATAGTTTTAAAAAATTTTTTTGTGTGGCATGAAGCCTTTGCTTCAATTATTAAAAAAGATATTGTGTGGCAATGAACTACCTGGCATGACAATAGTTTTCAGACAATAAAATGTTTTTGTAAAAGAAGTCATGTTATCATACCCTGATTTTCATAGGCCCTTTTACATACAAACTGATAGTAGCAGATCCTTATTGGGACCTACCCTATTTCAGGTCCAAGGGAATGACCAAACTGGAGTTTTATATAGTGACAGAAAAGGAATCCTTAGCAATAGTTTGGGCCTTTCAAAATTTTTTATCAATTTTTGATAGGATCAGAGGTAATTGTGATCACCGATCACAAGAATCTAGAATTCTTAAATCACAGTTAGACCAATAGCAAGTTAATAAGGTGGAGCTTGTTTATGCAAGAGTTCAATTATTCTGTGCAAATTTCAATGGCAGGGACAATATAGTCACAGACACATTGTTCTGCTACCTAGCTCCACCTTGGCTACAGCATCAAAGTACTGACAATATACATACTGTTATAGGAAACATATAGATGAATCCATGAAAAATGAACATTGACAGTTAAAGGAAAGATAGTAAGAAGATCCAGATTGTGATAAAATAATCAAACCCATTATGAATCAGCCTAGGATTAAAAATGACAATAATCTCATATGAAAGAATAGCAAAAGATACTGCATTAAAGAAGGATTATTGCAATATATAAGAAATAAAAATGGGAATAAACAGAAACATATTGTAATTCCTGCCACATTATGTGATCATCTAATTAAATATATTCATCAATTATATGGACACTATGGAGCTGGGAAAATGAAAAAATTATTGAAAAATTGTTTTTACTGCTGAAATTAAAACTAGTATATTGTCTGTGATTAATGATTGTGAAATATATCTATAATGTATGGAGCCATTGAAGCATATAATTTTTCAACAACCTAATTCAATAATAGCAGACTACTATGAACCATTCCCTTCCTTCAAGAGAATAAGGTACTTGGTAGTGGTTTATGACTTGCTTTTAATATTAGTCATCACATATCCAATATCACAGGAAATGTGAAACAGACAATTTGCACATTAGAGCAGCAGCATTTTAATACCATTAGAGTACCTAAGTCAATCATTTCAGATCAGAGACCTCATTCATAATGAGTGAAGACACATCTTAATCTCAATAAATAATTCTCAGTCCAATCCATGTAAACAAATCATGCAGGAATTGGGACAGCTTTTTAGGATTTACATAAGTACTAATCACTGAGTGTGGGTTAAGCAAATTAAATAAATATTCAACTTTAACAGTTGTTTTATAAATGAATCAACTGGGTTTGAACACATATAAATGAATCAACTGGGTTTGAACACATTCATCTCATTTTGGAAAAACTACCACCTTTGTTAAAAACTAAGTTGTCCATTCTTTTCTCACATAAATATGTAGAAAATGATACTATAAGTATCGGGGATAGTCTTATAAAATCAGGGAACTTAAGTAAAAAGAAACAAAATAAATGCAGTCAAATAATTTAATTGGGTGATCAAGTCATGGTCAGAGTTAATCCTGTGAGTCATCCTGAAAAACATATTTATAAAAAATTTCAGCCAATTTACAAAGGTCCATATACTATAGTTTATCAGTATGACAATAATGCCTTCATGATAGCTAAAAACAATATAGAAAAGGGAACTTATAATGCTTGGTCACTGAAGTTAACTGGAGGACAGAAAAATAAAGAACTGCTGGATAAAAATTAAATAGTAAACTGACAGATTCACAGGCTTGACATAATCAGTAAAGACTAGGAGTTTTGGACAAAGGAAAAATGATTACCAAAATTTTAATCCTATTAAAAAAATGAATGAATGAAAATGAAAATTTAAATAAGAAAACTTAATTATGAAAATTTAAAAAAAACCACAAAAAAAAAAAACAATGACAACTTCCTCAATTATGTCAACCTTTATTTTTGTAAGAAATCTAACTCGTAAGTCTGTGCTGGAAACACAGCAGAGCATGACTAAAATAAAATGTTTTTTTTTTAAAAAAAAAGAGAGAAAAAAAATAGTAAAATAGATGAAAAATAGTGTGTGTAAAATAAAAATTGAATAAGTAAACGAAAAATAATAATAAATATAATAATGAAAATAAGTCATTATCATATATCAAGAAATGATGAATAAGAATTGAGGTGTGGGCAAGTATTTGGGCAAAAGATAGAAATTTCAGATCATATTTTGGGTTGGATTAAGCCATTTCTTGTCGCAACTTTGTTCTACAGATGGGTAAGTGCATGGATTCGATATTAATAATGATGTACCAGTAGAAAAAGTCCTGTTCCAATAATAAAATAAAAGAAAAACTCCCAGTAACTTACTAAACGTATATATATATTTCTAAATCAAATGGGCAGTAGAAATAATTCTGCTATTCACAGATTCAAAGTCCATGTTCAAGATTTATAGTGCATGAAAATGGCCCATGCTGTAATCTTGACTTACGCAAGAAATTAAAAGATAATTTAGTCAACACAAGATTGATCTGCATGTGAAATGCCTAGTATTTAAGTGGAGACCTCTCATTATATTACCAGATAAAAATAATATAAGAAAAATCTACATACATCTAAAAAAAAAATATTTTTTAAAAGATTATTTTATTAAGAATTCAAAGTGGATAATATCTAAGTAAAGGACATGGTGCATTTTAAATCCTCAATTGGGGGAAGGTGTAATGTAATAATGAGTATATATATATACATGGTACATAAGTATGTGTATATAGATCATAATAAAAGAAGGAAAATAAGAAAATTATATTTCAATATTTTATTGTTCAAATAATAATAATAATAATAATAATAATAATAATAATAATAATAATAATAATAATAATAATAATAATAATAATAATAATAATAATAATAATAATAATAATAATAATAATAATAATAATAATAATAATAATAATAATAATAATAATAATAATAATAATAATAATAATAATAATAATAATAATAATAATAATAATAATAATAATAATAATAATAATAATAATAATAATAATAATAATAATAATAATAATAATAATAATCAGAGAGATTGTGCATGCACCAGCTGGTTTGGTAATCTTTGATATTGGTAGGATATATTATCTATTTTAGTAATAAATGAACCTAAAATTTTCTTATTTAAAATAAACTGCATTGAATATAAGCAACTCACTATTCACTAGATATAGCTTTCTAAACTTAAGACAACTCCTCTGATGAGGAATTTGTGTGCAAACGTTTTTACTTTTTTAACTCCAATATGGCAATCTCTTTGAATGCAGCAAGCACTATTTATGCTGACACAATCAAAGCATCCATTACAAAAGGAGATACTCATCAGAACATGGAAAAAATCAAACTCCAGTCTCAAGATTTTGTCATTTCACAATGAATGATTTCATAAAACTAGATATGATTTCAGAATCCAATCCATTATCAGTTAACACAATAGAAGAGATTGTTTTAGGTTGATTGTTTTCTAATTGATCAATTATGAATGGATAACCCCACACTTTCCATTTAAAACATCCTTTAAAATACTATATTACAGTATATATCATACCAACAAAGGAAGATATAATAAGTAAAAATTAATTTTTTACATCTATAATTGTAAATTGCAGTGTTTTATGCTTTATATTAGATTTAGAATCGCTTTCCAAAGAAGATCACTTTTTGAATGAAATTAGCCTGACAGCTTTACTTTAACTCCTGCTGTAATTGGCTACGTTATATTCTAAATCTAGAGTAGCATTAAAAAGTCCTCCTTTTTAATGCAATCATCCTATCAGTTTACTTTAATTCTTAACCCTAAACGATTAGCTTTTATTAGCTATTGTCCAAGTGCTCCCTATTAGATTAATTATAAATGGAGGATCCACACATTAAATATTTTTATCTATCTGTGGAAGGGTTTATTCTAATAATTATGAAAATTGAAAAGTTTGCTATATTTTATTTACAGATATGAATGTAAACTTCGGTGCTTTGTTCTCTATTTTATATTTAGAGTGGCATCCAAAAGAATATCTTATTTTTGAATACAGTTATCCTGACAGCACTTCAAATTTTCATTGGGATAAGTTGTCTTTATGCACTCTATTTTATAATTTATGAAAAGATAAATCCACACATTAAATATTTTCATCTAAAACATCTATTAATTTTTTTTATTATAATACCCAACTTACTTGTAAAGGATTTATAATAATAAGTAAAAAAATTGAAAAGTTTAGCAGACTTTGATTTTTTACATGTATAAATGAAAGCTAAAATGTGTTGTTCTCTATATTATATCTAAAGAGTCATTCAATAGAAGATCCTTTTTTATAATGCTATTAGTCTGACAGTTTTTCTTACATCTTGATCTGGGCAAATTAGCTTTCATTTGCTATTATTCTAGGCTGATTTCTTTTTAATTGAGTAATTATGAATAAATAACTCCACACCTTAAATATTCCTATGTAAAATTTTCATTAAACATATTATATTACTAAAGCTACTAGTAGAGGGATTAGTATAATAAGTAAAAAAAATAAAAAGTTTGATATTCTTTGATATCTTACACATACATAAGTAAATTGTAATGCTTTGTTTTTATGTTAAATCTAGCATAGCATTTAAAAAAGAAAACATCATTTTTAATGTAATCAGCCTGACAATTTCTGTTTATATATTAGAATGGGGAAGTTGGCATATATTAGCTGTTGTTTTAAGTTGAGTGTTTTTTATTGAAATAAATATGAACTGATAACTCCATAAATTAAATACTTTCATCTAAAAACATCCATTAAATATATATTATAATACATATCCTTCCCATGAAGGGGTTTATTATAATAACAAAATTAAAATGTTTGTGGCACTTCGATTTTTTACATCTATAAATACAAACTGCAGTATGTTGTTCTTTATATTAGACATAGAGTAGCATTAAAAAGAAGATCATTGTTTATAATCCTATCAGTCTGACAGTTTTTCTTAAACATTGGCATTGAGAAATTGGTTGTCATTAGCTGCTATTCTAGGTTGAATTCTTTGTAATTGAGTAATTAATATATTGAAACATTAAATATTTCTATGTAAAACATTCATTAAAATATAATATTATTATATTTAAACTACAAGTGGAGGAGCTTAGTATAATAAGAAAATTGAAAGGTTTGCTATTCTTTGTTTTCATTTACCTATAGATGTAAATTCTGATCTTTGCATTAAATGTAGTATAACATTCAAAATAGGAGATATCCTTTAGTATGTAATTAGCCTGATAATTTCTGTTTAATTTTTGATGTGGGACAGACAGTTGACATACATGTTGAGTGCATTTGTATTGAAATAAATATGAACTGATAACTCCACAAATTAAATATTTTCATCTAAAACATCCATTAAATATATTATATTACAATGCATATTCTTTTTATGGAGGCTTTTATTATAGAAAGCATATTGAAAGGTTTGCTATACTTTAATTTCTTTTACCCATAAGTGTAAGCTGCAGTGTTTTGTTTTTTTATATTGGATTTAACATGGCATTTGAAATAGTATCTCCCTTTTTTGAAAGCAATCAGTCTGGAAGTTTCTTTTTAATTCTTTGAGTTAAATATCTGATAACTACTACTCTATGTAGAATGTTTTCTATTTGGGTAATTATGAACTGACAACTCCAAACATTAAAATTTTCATCTAAAACATCTATTAAAAATATTATATAACTAAATATCACCTACTAGAAGGGTCTAATATAATAAAAAAATCCAAAACTTTGATATTCTTTGATTTCTTAAATCTATTAATGTAAACTGCAGTAATTTGTTCTCTATATTAGATCTTAGTGGCAGTCAAAGTAAATTATTCTTATAAATGCAATCATCCCAACAGTTTCATTTTAACTATGGCCCTGTAGCAATTGGCTTTCATTAGTTATAGTTTCAAGTTCATTGCTTTCTAATTGAATTATTATAAATTGGTAACTCCACATTCTAAATACTTCCATATATAATAACTCATTGACATAGTTAAAACATTTGATTTAGTTAATTGAAAAGGTTACTGGCACAATTTAATTAACTATTTGTCAGCTGAAGTATATTATTATGATAAAGTTTTTACATAATGATATAGAAAGTATTTGAAATATAATTAAGTGTTAAACAGGATGTTGCATTAATTTCAATTTTGTTTTCTGATTTTTATGGTAGTAACTTTTGGAAAAGTATGCAAATAAATAATAATTAAAAAAAATTATAAGAAAAACAAACTTTTTCTTTTTGACTTCTATATTATAATGTAATAATAGTTATGCTATTTTCAAAACTCCAAAGATAATTTATAGAACATTCTTATCACATTAATGACAATCTTGAAAGACATTGGTTTAACAACTATATTTCCAAAAAAAACATATTTTTCAGCCAGTAAAAAAAGAACAGATGGCACGATTTAGCTAAGAAAATTTCAAGCTACAAAGTAAAAATATCTTTCTATTTTTTAGATAAAAAAGTGTTCCAGAATATTATGATGCAATACTAATTTTATATACTGTGACTACATTTAAGAAAGTAAAAATTATTGTATTCTTTTATAATAATATAAATATCTAAATTAAATTAGACACATATAAGTAAAATACATTACTTTTCCAATTTACTGTTGGGAATCATACTTGAAGCCTATAGCAGTGTTACATTTATGCAATATTCAATAATGATTGTGAGATTAAATGATTGTAATCACTATATTGTAAGTCATTTAATATGCTATTTAAGTTATTTGATATGATGTAATTATATAGGCATATATTTGTTAGTGTGGTCACATGAAGTCAGTGAAAATTATCAGAATTTTTATAAATGCTAACACAAATGTTATTTTCACACAAAAGACACATTTCTCTGATACTATGAGGTTTTCTAAAGCCCTGTAATAAGTACCAAACTAATTATTTCTATTAAAAATGTATGAGAACTAATGCCAAAAGGGAAATAGAATTAGGTAAAGTGTAAAATCTGTGAAAAAGCAATATTTGTTGCCACAATAATGTAATACCACATGCTATAATCTTTTTAAAAAATCAGTTTGTGTCATATGTACATGTAATTTTGTTTCTTTGATTCATTTGTGTACTCATTGCAAAACTAACATTTATTGTTTTTTTTTATATTTCTGCATTTATATAAAAAGCCAATTTTTTAAAAATGAAGATCAAAAATTGTTTAAGTTATAGTATTTTGCATGACTATCTGTGAATGTAATCAGGATAGTGATAAAAATGTTAAAAACTATTAATACTTTAGAACTGTGATGCTTCTGGTGGCTTTTGAGAATACTGTAACTACTACAGAATTTTAAAAAAAAATGAATATTTGGTGAGATTATACTTTTATCTTATTTGAATCACAAGCATTAATTTATAAATTATTTCATTTTTATTATTGGAATGTTTGTGCATATATTACATAGATAGATATTTGAAGTTGTTATTTTTTTTCTTATCTTTTTTATAATTATTTGTTAAAAACATTCCAACATTGACTAAGAATAAGGTGTATAACAGATTATTATGTAGGCATTTATATGCAAAAGATTGGACTTATATAAAATACCTTTAGTAAAAAATTAGGTTTGGCAGAGAAATGACTAATTAGTGCATGGAAATTATGTATGTTAAATAAGCACAAAGAAAAATTGCAGAAAGTATGATCCATTTATTTTTAATAGCAGATTGTTGGATAAAGTAAAATATTGACTTGCTAGAAGCATCATTGTACTGGAAAGCATATACACACACATATATATAACTATAACAGGCACATGTGTGTAAAAAATCATGATGTTGCTTAAAATATACTTTGTGGGTGAAAAGTAAAACACACATATGGAAGATTAATAATATACACTGTATTTATTTCTTATAGAATTCCAAATTATTTATTTCTTAAACATTCGTATTTATTATTATTAAATAAATTGTTTTATTAGTAGTTATTAATTTATTAAAAGTTATTGGTGCTTTCCCGTTTGCGTCTATAAATACCTTCGAGAAATAGCAATTACATTAAAAATAGTATTAAACTAAATAATACTCAATAATGTTAGTGATAAAATAATAAAGATGCATCATAATTTTTACATTCAATATATTTTATTATCTTGTAAGTAAATTATATAATGTTTAATATTGTTGGTGATAAACGAATAGAATGGCCACCAATGAAACAGACGATCATTTTGGTCATTGTCAAAATGATTTTGAGCAATGTGAAAACTTTAATAGATAATACTTATTTTATAAAAAATGTTATTTATATAATCTGTAATAAGTGAGTGGTGTCATTTGTTTTGGATTTATTTTACAAGAAGATTGCCAATAAATGTTTAAGATTACTTTCTATTTAAAAAAGTTTTAAATAAATTGTTATTAATATATTATGCGTTTAAGAAAATAATATGAACGTTACTGGCGATAATCATTGTAAAAGTGAAAGTTAAATTCAACTAGTCTTATAATTCACATGTAAATCAGTATTTTTAATTGCGTTTTAAAATATATTTTTAATAATAAATGATCTTTATAAGATTGTTTTAAAATAAGTTCGTTATAGAAGCTCTAAAAATAATTGCAATTATATTATTTCTACAGATACATTTATGCATTATATAATCATAATATTGAGTTTGTCTTGTCTAACTGATCGTTTTTTAAAAATAATTCACTTCAATACTGCCTAATTTAAAAATATTTTAAAAAAAAAAAGATTCACAATTTGTCAAATTATTATGAATATATAAAATTATTTAAAACCCGCATTAATCTTTTAAACACAAAATGTAACCATAAAAATCAATTTACATTTAAATTTAAACTTATCTCTTAAAAAGATCACTATAATTTAAATAATTTTATATTTTATTTGTAAATTTTTAATTCAACATTGTGTGAGTAATATTAGAAATTGAATTTTAAAACAAATACAAAAATATCATTAATGCAGAATTATAATGTATGATAATAAAAAAATAATAAAATCATTATTAGAACATTGATTTAACTTATTCAAATTATTAAGAAATAAAATAAATGAAAATACAATTTGAGAAAAAAACCTTATTATTTTTATATTTTTAAAAAACATTAAATGACATTAATGATTTTATATTTTGTGTGAAAGTTGTTCAAAAAAAATTTAACATTACAAATTGCGTCAGTAAAAAAATGTTTTAGATATATTCACATCATCTATTATATTGCATATTCCTGAAACATATCAATCAAAAATATAAAAATTAATGTGCCCCAAGATGCATTTCATATCAAACCAGCACTCTATTGTTGGCCAGGTCACAATCTCTTACATATGATTTATAATTTGTTGAGGATCTATCAATACTAAATTACTACAATTTGATTTACATGTATTAAACAAAAAGGCACTCTCAATTTTGACATTTTGTGGATCACATTTTTTTCAGAAATTTTTATTCATATGTTTCAAGAATGGATGGATGTTGGAGTGTATATTTACATAAATATAAAAACATGTTAAGTAAGAAAAATAAATTAATATTGAATTAATTGTTTAATTTGTGTATGCTAATCAAAAAATATATATTCCTGTGATATGACTGTAGAGTAACAAAGGGGATGATGTGAGTCATCATCATCTCTACTGTATAGTCATCAACAATATAATAGAGCCTGAGAAAATAATCATAGAATAAAATAAGTATTTATAATAATTATAAGTTACATCACCAGCATTAAGAAAGAATAATTAATTGCCATCCTTTATGACTGAATCTAAAAGAGGTTCAATATCAAAATATAAATTTAATGTTAAACTTAGAGCATAATATAAAAACAATCATTTCCATGTTCATCCTTAAGTATTAAAGTATCAATCATAATAAAAAAAATTGCTGTAATTCTGAAACATGCTGATCATCATCAATGCTATGATCATATGGTGCAATTTATCAGCCATCTATAAAATCCATTTGGCATCAATCAAAAAAATGTCATGAATGGACAAATAATCTGATCTTGACTTTAGCATCATGCAGAAAATTATCTGAAAATCCATACACAAACATATATTTATACAATCTCTATAAATTAACTGTTAGTGCTCATAAACTAGCTCAGGATTATAAGAATCACAAAATCTGTAATAAAGAACAACAGAAAATACAAATGCTATGAGTTTAATCCACATACCTTACATACTTTTATTGGGATAATTTGCAAATTTAATGCAATACAACGCTATGATGACAACAAGCCACCCTCACACTCTGCCACTTTCAGAACTGAAAGCAGAAAAAATAGACATCATGATACAAAAGAAATAATTTCAGAATTTATTTTTTCAACAATTTTTAATAAAATTAATTAATAAATAATAATAAAAATCCAGAAAAGTATGATAACATGACAATTTCAAGTCTAATACATATTCTATGTAAGAAATATAATTTCATTAAAATATATTATTTCCTGTTGATTCATATTACATAATTAACATTGACTTTAACTCATTCATTCACTTATTACAATGATTAAATATAAGAAAATATTTCAAACTAAAAGTTTAAAAAAAATTTGAATTAGCTAAAGGATTTTTCTTCTTATTTTTGAAAATGGAAAGATGCCACATATGTTAATATTTTGAGAATGTAAAATAATGTTTAAAACAAAACAAATAAAAATTAAATTATTCATTATCAGTAATTAATAATTACACTAAAATTTATATATGCTATTGAAAGAAAAATGAGAGCAATAACTAATTGAGATGCCAAATCTGTAGTGAAGAAAAATTATCACTAGAGAAAAAGATTCTATTTATATGCCCTTGCTCTGAATACCAAATTTGCATCAGTATAAAAATGAGAACATGAGAATTCTTTTTGTTAATGCCCCAAGTCTTTGAGCAAGATAAATCTGAAGCAGTACAAAATGAGAAAATATTTAATTAATCTAGTTATTATAATAAAAATACCAATTCACTAGAATACTAAAATCTGTATTGGAATAAATTAATCATATGGGAATGTTTACTCTTATTTATCCTATAAATTGCACAAAGCTAAAATCTGAAGCAGTATAAACTATACAATACAAAATCTATAATAATGTAAGTAGGCTACCTAAAACTAATAGTGCTATACAATATAAATAATCCAAATTGGTAATGATATAAATTTAAGTAACAATTTAATCTAAGATCTACCAACAGTTTACATTTATAAATAATATTTATATACTAAATAAATTTCAGTGCAACTTGATTTTAATATTGTATACACAATATAAATAATGTATTTGGAAATTATGAAAATGTATTAATTAATAGTTTATATTGGTATTCCATTCATACACAACTTTTTATTACTATATGCTTAATTTATATTACAATGAAGGAATTAATATAATTATTTATGCTTGATGATTATATAAAATTTATCATAAATAATTTATTAACAAGCTTTTATGTTTAAATCATACCAATTGATGTTCATATAACATTAGATTCATTTTTAATAATTTCTGAATTCTAATGCAATAATAAAATTTATATTATTTTGTTAATCACATTTTATGTTTATATTTGCAATGAGACTCTAAATTATAATTACTATATCATATATCTACTAATTTAAATAAGATTTTTAACTTGACTTTCAAAAATAATAATTTTATTTACAAAACTAATAATGAGATATTAAATAATATGCCTTAATAATTTAATTCAATATACTATAAAGTATTATATCTATCTAAACTAAAATGTAATAATAGAATACTATGTTTTAAAAAAACCATAAGGAAAATATTATTTATTTGTTGATTCCAATAGACAATATATATATTGTAATGGCATGATCTGCCACACCAGGGCGCCACCAGGCCATTTGAACCTGGAAAATTTATACAGCAGGCAAATACGCGCAGGAGAGGTTACCTTTTTTATTGAACCGAAAGCACCAGTCGCTAGCTCAGGGAGAAGCTGAGCTTAAAAATATCAAACTGTATATTCAAATTTCTAATACTTACTTTTAAATATTAATAAAATATATAAAATAAGTTACTGCCAAAATTAATTCAACAAAACATTTTATTATAATGCACACATGCATTAAAAAGATTCTGATAATTAAATCAACTAATTGATTTGGATTATATGCACAGATGGAAGCGTTTAATAGATTTAAATACAATTTTAATATTTTAGTAAGTGTGAACACACTACATAGATTATGCAATAAGCAACCAAAGCCCTTTTAATCTTAGACCAAAAATCTCACATTTAAACCACCACTAGCTTTCTGATATACCGATGTAACCAATGCAAAATGAGATTATTAGCATAACACAATCATGCTAACAGGAATTTTACATCTGTAGAATGATATCCTTAGAAAAATAATGAATCATGGTGAGAAGGAATGAGCATCTTCCCCATGATACAAGAACAAAATTATACGAGCAGCTCTGTAAATGGGGATAGCGGTCTTTGCTGGCTTACTATCCCAGTCAGAGTGTAAGGAAATCAATGGCATAGGAAATACATGTACGACCATTGCAATGATATGACTACCTCTTTGGAGTCATGCATTCAGTTGGCATGTTGCCCTGTATGCTAATGCAGTACAAGGGAACGAGTATCCAATGCACCTACTCAAGTTACATTGACATAAAACATCCGTACATCTATCCACCAGCACCAATCCAACTACGAAACAATTAGCCCAAAATTAACACAATTTAAACTAACAATCTTACAAATCTATGCAGCCATTCATGCTCACTTTAAAGAATTAATTTAAAAGAAATTACTAGAATGGAAATGATATTAAGCATATTTTTTAAAAAAAGAAAATAGATAAACAATGTAAAATTTAGTCAGATAAGAGATTTCTTTTAAAAGTTAAGTGACACTTAAAATATTGGAAAAAGTTTGCATTATATGATAATTCAACCGATGACATATTACCCTGATGGCATATCAGTCTAATCTTGTGATTTTTAAGATAACGTCTCCAAGTGATCTGCGGACACATGTAATCGCTAAAATGTGTCCGCAGATCATGTGAACACGGTACGTTAAAAATCGCAAGATTAGACTGATATGCCTTCAGGGTAATACGTCATCGGTTGAATTATCCAGGTCACATGCTAAAAAATATTCAAAAATGAAAAATATCTGACGCAGGTCAGGCAAATACTAAAAAAAAATGTACATGCATGCGTCAAAATATTATTCTCAATTTTAAAATACAGCAGCGCATAGCGCTGGAATTGGCGGGGGGGCCTCCGGATGTTTTTGTTGGGCTGCAGGCCTGGCGTACATGTATATCAGACATTGTATTACTCTCATAGCTGTATGATATAATTCAGAAATTAAAAATAAAATTAAAACGTAATTCAATGTAAGTTTGAGAATTGTAGAAATATTAACAAATATTTTTTGTAAATAAGTTTGAGAATTGTAGAAATATTAACAAAAACTTTTTGTAAATTTTAAATAAACACCTAAATAAAAAAGACGCGATCTAATGCAAATCTGGTATTAATGGCGCCGCACTTTTACATGCATTTGGTAATTTTAAAAACGTACTGCATATTGCAAAATTGATTTAAAAAATTATTTCAAATTATTTACACATTAAAAACGTAATGTAGAAATATTAACAAAAAGTTTTTGTAAATTTAAAATAAACAAATAAAACACTTTACCCGAATTAATGCGAATCTGGCATTAATGGCGTCCTTGTTATCACATGCATTTGGTAATGTATATTCCAAATTTGTTTTAAAAAATTATTGAAAATTATTTACACATTAAACGTAATTCAATGTAAGTTTGAGAATTGTAGAAATATTAACAAATATTTTTTGTAAATAAGTTTGAGAATTGTAGAAATATTAACAAAAACTTTTTGTAAATTTTAAATAAACACCTAAATAAAAAAGACGCGATCTAATGCAAATCTGGTATTAATGGCGTCCAGAAAATGCCGCACTTTTACATGCATTTGGTAATTTTTAAAACGTACTGCATATTGCAAAATTGATTAAAAAAATTATTTCAAATTATTTACACATTAAAAACGTAATGTAGAAATATTAACAAAAAGTTTTTGTAAATTTAAAATAAACACGTCTAAACTAAATAAAACACTTTACCGGAATGAATGTGGCATTATGGCAACCGTGTTTTTTAATGAATTTTGAAATTTTTTTTAAAAAATTTTTTTAAATTATTTACACATTAAACGTAATTCAATGTAAGTTTCAGAATTGTAGAAATATTAACAAATATTTTTTGTAAATAAGTTTGAGAATTGTAGAAATATTAACAAAAACTTTTTGTAAATTTTAAATAAACACCTAAATAAAAAAGACGCGATCTAATGCAAATCTGGTATTAATGGCGTCCAGAAAATGCTGCACTTTTACATGCATTTGGTAATTTTTAAAATGTACTGCATATTGCAAAATTGATTTAAAAAATTATTTCAAATTATTTACACATTAAAAACGTAATGTAGAAATATTAACAAAAAGTTTTTGTAAATTTAAAATAAATGACAAATAAAAAACACTTTACCGGAATGAATGGGATTGGGTCCTTGTTATTTCATTCATTTGGTAATGTATATTTAAAATTTATTTTAAAAATTTTTAAATTATTTACACATTAAACGTAATTCAATGTAAGTTTCAGAATTGTAGAAATATTAACAAAAATTTTTTGTAAATTTAAAATAAACAGATAAATAAAAAACACTTTACCGGAGAATAAATTATTTACACATTAAACGTAATTCAATGTAAGTTTCAGAATTGTAGAAATATTAACAAAAACTTTTTGTAAATTTAAAATAAACAGATAAATAAAAAACACTTTACCGGAGAATAAATTATTTACACATTAAACGTAATTCAATGTAAGTTTGAGAATTGTAGAAATATTAACAAAAAATTTTTGTAAATTTAAAATAAACAGATAAATAAAACACTTTACCCAAATTAACAGCTCAAAAAAGTAACTGTGATGCCGTGGATAGCAAAATCGCAATAGACAGAAAAATCAAAAAATTTCCCAAACCTCTCTACGAATTTTAAATCTCGCGGGTGAAAAAAAAAATTGACTCTCCGACGTATTAATCATGCCAGTCACTTGGTTACCATGACAACGTTGTCATGCAAAAAACATCGATGTCTACCGGAAGGGAAATCGGTAAGTCAAAAATGTCATCGGTTGAATTATACACAAGTACCAAGAAAAGTTTATACTTCCCAATGCTATAGGTAAGGTCCGTCTTTGTAATCCTTGATGCATGGTAGAATTCCAAGTTTTTTTCATTTTCTATTCTTCTAGATAGAGAGAAGTCCATTGCTGGCTATTTAACGGGAACCGTCCTATTCTGAAGACCACTTCAGCTATTGCAAATACGGGAAACATAAATTATTGCTGACCTCTACATTTTGGAGATCCGCAATACACCTCTAAATATACTTAATAATTCACAATCAGCAAGAGCCATCAAAAATCACTTCTCCCTTCAAAGGTTTTTTTTCTTATCTGAACTCCTATCAGTAGTATTTTTTTAAATTTATCTCTTATCTGACTATATGCCCAAGGGCCTGTTTGTAATTATGTGTAAATAGAAAATCATTCCCATTCTAAGAATAAAAATAATTAATTAACAGCATTTTTTTTAAAAAAAATTCTTTTATATTAAAAAGAATCTTGTTTTTAGATTTTAACTTTAAATTATATAATGAGTTTGCCATCTGAGCATTATATATATTAATTCAAATCAAATTATTAAATTTGCCTTTTTTTTTTTAAATATATATTTCTACTCGAGGATTTTATATATATATTTTTACTTTTATTTGAAAGAAATGTAACAGCATATACTTATTCCGTTACATATCACCGAACTTCGTCAAAAACAAAACAATAATAAAAAAAAAGAACTTACTTGGCGTTAGTAGAAAACATTATACTTAAAGAGTTTTTTTTTTTTAGTAATTACTCACACACACAAAAAAAAACTATTCTCCCCAACTTTTTACATCAGCTGAGCATCTCCCATTAGACAGACAGTTCCCAACTTACTTTTTTTTTAAAAATTATTATTATTATTATTATTAATCAACTTTCCTAAAATTACTTTTTTAATATTATATTTTATAAGTTTTGTTTCTTACATGTATACATGCATATGTGCACAATATACATTCTGGCAGTACTTTTATATCTACATCATAATCTACAGCTTTAAAATATAAACAAAAATTCGTTTAAAAAACTTTTTTTTTTTTTTTTTTACTGGCATAACCTTTTTTTTAAAATTCTCGGGGTATTCGTGGTTAAAGTATATCGGTCCACATTGGGTGGCCAATTATAATGGTCGACAAACCTCCCCAATCTGATCTGCCACATCAGGTTGCCACCAGGCCATTTGAACCTGGAAAATTTGTACAGCAGGCAAATACGCGCAGGAGAGGTTACCTTTTTATCGAACCGAAAGCACCAGTTGCTAGCTCAGGGAGAAGCTGAGCTTAAAAATATACTGTATATTCAAATTTCTAATGCTTACTTTTAAATATTAATAAAATATATAAAATAAGTTACTGCCAAAATTAATTCAACAAAACATTTTATTATAACGCACACACACATTAAAAAGATTCTGAAAATTAAATCAACTAATTGATTTGGATTATATGCACAGATGGAAGCGTTTAATAGATAAATACAATTTTAATATTTTAGTAAGTGTGAACATGCTACATAGATTATGCAATAACCAACCCAAGCCCTTTTAATCTTAGACCAAAAATCTCGCATTTAAACCAGTGCTAGCTTTCTGATATACCGATGTGACCAATGCAAAATGAGATTATTAGCATAACACAATCACGCTAACAGGAATTTTACATCTGTAGCATGATATCCTTAGAAAAATAACGAATCATGGTGAGAAAAAATGAGCATCTTCCCCATGATACAAGAACAAAATTATACGAGCAGCTCTGTAAATGGAGATAGTGGTCTTTGCCGGCTTACTGTCCCAGTCAGAATGTAAGGAAATCAATGGCGTAGGAAATACGCCTATGACCATTGCAACAATATGACTACCTCTTTGGGGTCATGCATTCAGTTGGGCATATTGCCCTGTATGCTAACACGGTACAAGGGAACGAGTATCCAATGCACCTACTCAAGTTACATTGACATAAAACATCCATACATCTATCCACCAGCACCGATCCAACTACGAAACAATTAGCCCAAAATTAACATAATTTAAACTAACAATCTTACGAATCTATACAGCCATTCATGCTCACTTTAAATAATTAATTTTAAAAAAATTACGAGAATGGAAATGATATTAAGCATGTTTTTTAAAAAAAGAAAATAGATAAATAATTTAAAATTTAGTCAGATAAGAGATTTCTTTTAAATTAATTATTTAAAGTGAGCATGAATGGCTGCATAGATTCGTAAGATTGTTAGTTTAAATTGTGTTAATTTTGGGCTAATTGTTTCGTAGTTGGATCAGTGCTGGTGGATAGATGTACAGATGTTTTATGTCAATGTAACTTTAGTAGGTGCATTAGATACTCGTTCCTTTGTACCACATTAGCATACAGGGCAACATGCCCAACTGAATGCATGACCCCAAAGAGATAGTCATATCGTTGCAATGGTCGTAGACATATTTCCTACGCTATTAATTTCCTTACACTCTGACCGGGACAGTAAGCCGGCAAAGACCACTATCCCCATTTACAGAGCTGCTCGTATAATTTCGTTCTTGTATCATGGGGAAGATGCTCATTCCTTCTCACCATGATTCGTTATTTTTCTAAGGATATCATGCTACAGATGTAAAATTCCTGTTAGCATGATTGTGTTATGCTAATAATCTCATTTTGCATTGGTCACATCGGTATATCAGAAAGCTAGCGCTGGTTTAAATGCAAGATTTTTGGTCTAAGATTAAAAGGGCTTGGGTTGGTTATTGTGTAATCTATGTAGCATGTTCACACTTACTAAATTATTAAAATTGTATTTAAATCTATTAAACACTTCCATCTGTGCATATAATCCAAATCAATTAGTTGATTTAATTTTCAGAATCTTTTTAATGTGTGTGTGCATTATAATAAAATGTTTTGTTGAATTAATTTTGGCAGTAACTTATTTTATATATTTTATTAATATTTAAAAGTAAGCATTAGAAATTTGAATATACAGTATGATATTTTTAAGCTCAGCTTCTCCCTGAGCTAGCGACTGGTGCTTTCAGTTCGATAAAAAGGTAACCTCTCCTGCGCGTATCTGCCTGCTGTATAAATTTTCCAGGTTCAAATGGCCTGGTGTCACCCTGGTGTGGCAGCTCAGATTGGGGAGGTTCGTCGACCGTTATAATATATATGTATTTATAACATATAAAAAAGGTTAATTTATTAGTTTGTTTACTGACCATTTGACAGTAAACAAAACAAATTATTTAATAAATTCTATTATGATTATTTCAATATAAATTTAGAGTTATTAAGATTTTTTTTTGGTTAGTTTTTATAGGTGTATGTTCACTCAGACACATACATATGTTAAATGGTATTTTTAAATCAAAGCAATATCAAAACAAATATAATTAAGTAAATATACAACCTGCATTAAAAGTCAACAATATTTATTACAAAAAGTTCTCCAATCATTAAATCACTCTTTTTAAAATTTGCATGTAGAAAGTTCCCAAAGAAAATCCATAATAACAATTAAAAAGCTTGTTTCTTTAAAAGTATCCATTATTTATTCAACAAACTAATTATTAATAATTTCTGGCAAGATTTCACATAGTAGTTGATGTTAATTAATAAGTATTATTGCTTTTAAAATGATTAATGATTATTTTAAATTTATAATTATTCCATTTTGAGGTTATAATCTTTAGCAAGTAATTATTTTTTTTGTTTGGATGACATTAGACACAAATATATATTAATTCACAAAGTCAAATTTTTTACTAATCTTAGAAAGATCTTATAATATATTCCATTTCATAAATTATTATTAATTTATCATTAGCAAGTTATTAATTTGTTGTCACACACATATTAGTTATATTGTTTTAAATAAGCATTTTAAAACCTTTTCCTAGAATGCTTCAGTAAATAACTTCCATTTTTTAGTTCTTATTTTAGGTTTCTCTCAAAGACTACATATATCCATTTGAAATAAAATGCCACTTTTTTAGATATTCATATTCTTGTCTTACTCAAAAACATATTTTAAAAATATTTATTTACTGCAAAAATGCAGAATTAATAGGTGTCAATATACATAATATATAGAGAGATAAGTAAGAGAGTTTCCCAAATTAATACATAAACTATTTATATCCTTTATTAATTTATGTAACAATGAAATCATTGATCTAAATATTGTTGTTAATATGTAACTCAAAAGTTTCCCTTTCTAATTTATTGAGTAATTCATCATCATCATCAACCATTATCAATCCACTGCAGGATGAAGGTCTCTCCAAGTTTAATCCATCTTCTCTGATCTTTAGCTTCTCTTCTCCACAACACCCCTGCACATTTTCTTATTTCATCCATCCATCTCACATGTGGTCTCTTTCTGGGTCTTTTACAATCTCTTGGAATCCAGTTTAAAATTTCAATTGCCCATCTATTATCATCTCTTCTAGCAATATGTCCAGCCCAACTCCATTTCAATCTTTTAATTTTTTCAATAAGGTCAGTAACACCTGTTTGTTGTCTTACCCATACATTGTGTTTACGATCTCTTCTTGTTACTCCCAACATACATCTCTCCATATTCCTTTGAGTGGTCTGAAGTCTCTGTCCTGCTCTTCTATTAAGTGTCCAAGTCTCAGATCCATAACTAAGAACTGGTAAAACACATTTGTTAAAAACCATCCTTTTCAAACACATAGGCATAATTCCTTTTAGTATCAAGTTATTTCTACCAAAAGCACTCCAAACAAGTTTAATTCTATGATTAATTTTCTCCATTATGTTTCCATCTGTATTAATAATCTGACCAAGGTATTTGTAACTGTTAACTTCTTCTAATTCTTCATAATCAATCTTTATTTTCATATTTTGAGCAAATCGATTAAACATTACTTTAGTCTCTTTAACATTTATCTTTAGTCCTACTTTTCTACTTTCATCTGCTAACTCCTGCAACATTTCCTGCAGTTCTGAAGCATTATTTTCAAAAACAACTACATCATCTGCAAAATCTAAATGACTTAAATACTCTCCATTTACTTTCACTCCTTTAGTTTCCCATTTTAATCCACAAAATGCTTCTTGCAGCACTGCTGTAAAGAGTTTTGGAGATATGGAGTCACCTTGTCTTACACCTTTCTCAATGTTGATTTTTCCAGTATCATTATGTAATCTAATTGTTGCTGTTGCATTTTTATAAATATTCTTTAAAATATGACAATATCCTGGATCTATACCTTGATGATCCAATGCTTTAATCACTGAAGAAATGTGTATAGAATCGAATGCCTTTTCATAATCTACAAATCCAAAACATAATGACAACTCATATTCATTTGTCCTTTCTATGACTTCTCTCAATACCTGGATATGATCTATTGTACTAAAACCACTTTTAAATCCAGCTTGTTCTCTTGGTTGGTGGAAATCCAAAGTTCTCTGTAGACGAGTTGTAATTATCTTGGTAAAAATTTTATATAAAACTGATAAAAGGCTGATAGGTCTGTGATTTCTAATATCTTCTTTATCACCATTTTTAAATATTAATATTATTACTGCATTCTTCCAATCTTCCAGTACATCTTTATCATTTAGACATTTGGTATATAACTTTGGTAAAATTGTTTCTATTTCTTCACCTGCTTCTTTTAATATATCAATTATAATTCAATCATTTCCTGGAGCCTTTCCTTTCTTCATATACTTAATTGCATGTCTCACTTCTTCATTTAAAATTCTGGGCAATTCGGAAGATGTAATAGATATAGGAGGTACTTGTTCTTTATTACTATATAATTCTTGATAAAAATCTTCTACCAATTTCATGATGTCATCTCTCTTTTTAGTAATAATTCCATCTTTTTTTCTTATTGCAGATATAAATTTCCTACCAATACCAAAATGTTGTTTAACATTTTTGAGACTTTTATTTTCTTCTACAGCTTTCCTTGCTATTTCACAGTTATACTTTCTTATATCATTTTCAACTCTTTTCCATACCATTTTACAAAATTTGAGATATTCAATTCTTTTTAATACATCATTTTTGTATATCTTCATATTCCTTCTTTTCTTCATAAATTCTCTAGTCTCAGTAGAAATTTTATTAGTCAATTGCTGCTTTTTTCTACCAGCTATGTTTGTTGCAGTTTTTAAAAGTGTATCAGTTATTTTCATATTAATTTCATTCAAATCTGAATCATGTTCAAAATCTCCTAACATTTGAAACCTATTTGTAAGTTCTAATTTAAATTCATTAGAATGTTTCTGAAGATTAGGAATATCAACTGTAAATATTGTTTTTCTTAATAATTTTTGTCTCTCTAGTTTTACATTAACACGTAACTTACACCTTACTAATTTATGATTACTTCCTGTGTTAAATTTATTAAGAACATTACAATCTTGAAATATGTATTTTCTGTTAGTCAATATATAATCCAATTCTGCTGTACCTTCATTTGGATGCTTCCATGTCCATTTCCTTTTAACATTTTTTTCAAAAAATGAATTCATAATATAAAGTTTTTCTTTTTCTGCAAACTCCACAAGTCTATGTCCTCTCTTATTTCTATTACCATAACCAAAATTACCTACAGCAATTTCATTTTTCATTTGTCTACCAATAAAGGCACACATATTGGAAATACAAGTGGAGTAGGATTGAGCAATTATTACACTATATTTAGAGACCATTTAAACAAAGTGCATTCCAAACAATGTCTTCCTTTTAAATTTAAAAAAAATATTTTCATTCAATTTTGACCCAAGAATCATTTAAAATAAAATAATAACAAAATAATTTTATCACTTTTTTTTTTTAAATATACATTTTGTTTGTTTAAACAATATATTATTACATTTAATATACTTTTAAACTAGCAAATATTATATTTATAAAAAACATTTACAATTTAAAATGTATATGGTAATCTCAAATTTAAACAATAACCCAAACATGCATCCACATATGCTCACACATATGCCAAAATATAATTTGTTTTCCATTTACAATACCAATTGTTTTTTACAAATGTCCAGGTAGATGAAACATTAATGTAACTTTTATTGAAATACACATCATTATACTTATCAATACTTTATAAAGGTGTTAAGTTTAACTAGTAAATCACATTATCAGTTTAACAAATAGAAAAATCACTCACATTATTTTGTATTTTGAGTGTTTTTATAATAATTTCAAAATTAAGATAAACATCACTTGATGACATTAAACATCTATTAACATATAAAATAATATCAATAAATTGACATATATTGTTATCTTCAGATTTTGTCTTCAAGCTGAATGTCAAGCTTTACTGTAGCATAATATTTAAAAAAACTCTAAAGTTTAATTTTTTTGATAATCAAATTTGGTCACTACTTAGTAATTAAATGTTCACATCTGATTGGCCAATTTAGAAGAAAAGATAACTTTAAAAGTCAGTTTATAATGTTTAAATTTCTTAAGTAGCTCTAATATAGTTTTAAATGCTTGATCTTAAAGATATTATTAATGTAAAGTACTAGTGAGTTTAATTTTAAAATATTGAAATTAAAACTATCTTGTTTGACTATAGAGTTTATTCAAAATTTAATATTAAAGTAAAACTTTAAAGACAAGTTCAAACCCTTAAGGCTAGTTTCTAATGTTCCATTGTAATGAAATTATTTTAATTAAATAATCTCAAATTTAGTTGATTTAAGGAGATAAATAATTATTAAAGTTGAGAATTAATTTTATCATTAATCTCAATCTTCAGATAATAGGATGTATGTGAGAATGCATGTTTGATAAAACTTTAATTTTTTAAAACTTCCTGGTTCAATTTAATGTTAAATCTATTCTTAAATGTCTTTTTTTTTTAAATATATATATAACTAACAATCATGGAACTTATTAAGTTAAGAAAATGTTTCAAGAAAAATACCATAAGATAATATTCTATTTAAAATAATATAATTTTTATTATGTAATTTTTATTTTTCATTCATTGTAATACATTTAATTTTCTAAATAGTTTGTTTTTAAAAAAATGTTTGTTTAAAAAAATGTAATAATTAATTACAAACTAACATAATATGCAAACTATTTTTGACAATTTTTTTAGGATATTGAAAAGACTGACATCTAATCAATATATGTGAAATGAGAGTAATCAAAATGTCAATGTCTAGCCATCAAAAGTAATCATATGACTTATCTTATAAATAAAGCTGGTCAATACACTTTCACAAACTTGCTTAATTTTGCTTGCTTGCAGAAGAATCAATTATTTTTTGTTTAAGTTGTAACTATTTTTAAATAATTTTATTTTATGCTAAAGTTTCAGAAAAAATCAGTTTCTAAATTAGTTTTATGCAACCTTGGTCTTTAAATTTGTAAATTTCCTGGTGCTTGAAATTTCATTACAGAATGTACATTATGGAAAAGTCAACAGAAAGTTCAACAAAATTTAAATTGCTTTCACTAGAATTAAATGCTTCAATGAATTTTATGAAAAAGTGTCCTTCATAAGAACTTTTATTAATTCTATTTTTCCATACTATGGATAGATAATATTACAAAATTAAAGTGTTAAGACTATTAAAGACTTTTAAATTAACCAGCTATTCATAAAGCAACCTTAATTTTATGTAAAAAAATGTCTCATATATTTAAAGAAAAGGTTTTCTTTCGAATTACTTAATTTTAAGTGAAAAACTTTTAATCAAAATAGTAGGACTTGTTTGTAATTATAAAATATTTTATAAATGTCTTACTTGAACTTTTAAACTTTCTGGTGCTTGAAATTACATTACAAAATGTTCATTATCAGAAAGTCAACAAAATGTTCAACAGAATTTAAATTGTTTCCACTAGAATTAAATACTTTGATGGATTTTATAAAAAAGTGACATTATAATTCCTGTTGCATAAGAACTTTTATTAATTCTATTTTCCATATTATGGATAAATGATATTTATAATAATATTAAAGTATTACTGACTGATAAAGATTTAGAAATTATTTTAGCTATTCATAAAACAACTTTTATTTTATGTAAAAATGTCTTAAAATTTTATATATTTAAAAGAAAAGGTTTTCTTTAAAATTAATTCATTTTAAATGAAAAACTTTTCATCCAAATAACAGAATCTGTTTAGTAATTATAAAATACACTAAGGCAAAACTCTCCATACAGTATTATAAATGGCTTATTTCAATTCATACATATTTTTAATAAGGAAATTTTAATTTATTTCAAGCTTTTAAAATGTAGTATAGTAGTTTACTGGTAAACAATATTGATACTTATACATGTTAGTTTTTGAAAAGACATTGTGAATGAATGACTTTAATGGTATATAACATACATTATTGTTATTATTATGAAACATTTATTTAAAAATATCTTTTATTTATTAAAAGATAAATTATTTTAAAAACTGCTGTCTTTAAAATGGCATTTATTGTTTTTAGCAGCAATGTAAAATTGATTTATTAACTAAATATTTTTATTATATTTACTTCAAGCTAAAACAAGAAAATATATGCAATGAAGTTAAGTTTATTGTCTTGTACTTTTAAATATATTTTTGAGATACCAACAGAAATATATTTCTTAGAAATTATTATTTTCAAAATTAGTGATTTTATCAACAGCTGGAATAAAGTATATTACATATAATTAAAAAAATGCACAAGCTCCTGAATTATAAGAAGAAAATTTTATCTCTGAACATATTATTTTCTCTTTATTTTAAAAGCATCTGCTCTCTTTTTATTATTGTTATTAGAATTCTGCTTCATTCTAAAAATGTGAATTTTAAAATAATTATGCTTTAATTCTTATCATTAATAGATGTGCTGTCAAAAGATATGTAAAGTTGAAACAATATTCTATTGAAATGTTAAATGTGCATTAATGTCAGTGCTTTATTTATAAAATATGTATCATCAATTTAAATGGCCATTTGTATTTGAGCTAGCACTTTTAAAGATTTTTATTTAACTTTATTGTGTAAAATATTGTTTGTGCAAATTCAATATGCTATATTGCAATCATCTGGAAATCTACAATATTATCAGAACACTATTTTCAGTGACTGTATCCTGTCAAATGATAGGAACCAAGATGAAAGCCATTTTTTATTTTAAATTTTGGTGAAATGGTATAGTTATTAAGTTTAAATATTCATGATGTTTTTAATGCTGTTGTTGTTGTTGTTATAATAATAATAATAATAATAATAATAATAATAATAATAATAATAATAATAATAATAATAATAATAATAATAATAATAATAATAATAATAATAATAATAATAATAATAATAATAATAATAATAATAATAATAATAATAATAATAATAATATTTTTGAATATTTTAAAGAGAAATTACAAGAAAGACAACCATATAAAATATCACATAATCTGTTTGGCCCACCAGAGACAAAAACCCCATTCACAAAAGATCTATTCACAACAAAACTAAATACTATTCGAAACGCTTGCCATCCAGGTAGTCCTGGAGTTCCATTGTTTGTATTAAAGCATCTAAGTAAATTCACAACAGAATATTTGTGTCAGTTAGCAAACCATCTAGCACAACAAATTCAACCCATGGAGGGTGTCTATCCAATAGCCATAGTACCCTATAATAAAAAGAAAGCAATTATTCCACCTATTACAGACCTCAGACCAATATCTATGGGACCTTTGCCGATCAAAATTATGGAGAAAATTATTAAAGATGAAATTGAACCGTATATAATGCCACTTATCTCCGAAGCACAATATGCAAAGAAAAACTCTTCAACAACAGAAGCAGCTTTATTCTTCAAAGCAATTCTAGTAACAGTAAAACAGCGGAAAAAATACGGACCCGTTGTTGTGCAGCTTGACATAGAAGCTGCATTTGACTCAGTCAATATATACACACTTCTAAAAATGCTAAAAGACACAGAAATTCCTAGAACACATCTATATATAATTGCTAACCTGCTTCTGAACAGAGAGATCCATATAACTTTAAATGGAAGAAACTCACCATCTTTCACACCCACCAAATCTATATCCCAAGGATCTCCTCTTAGTTCACTATTGTTTATATTTTACATCAATCCCCTTATTAAAAGCATACAAAATGCATTTACTGGGATCGAGATACCAGACACAACACAGCGCACTACATGCATCACCTATATGGATGATGTTACCATATTCCTAACATCAAAAAAACAAATACCGCAACTCCAAAAGATATTACAAGAATATTCACAAAAATATGAATTAACATTTAATCCAACAAAAACCACAGCCTGGTCTCTATACACTGGTAAATTATGTACATCAATTTACAAATCAAAACCAAACTCTTTTTTTGGGTTCCCATTTCATATGGGAATTACAGGAATGAGATGCCATATCCAAAATAAACTTAAAGAAGAAGCCACAAAAATTATAAACTCCTTGTCCAAGGCATATCTTTCACGATATTCCAAAGTACAGTTAATTAACCAGCTTATCACAACCAAAATAACTTATTATGTACCTGTTATTTCATTCTCAAAGGGGTTCATTTCAAAAATTAAAACCATATATAATAAACTACTTTGGGCCAGAAAAACAGTAGCAATTTCCACAAAAAAACTTAGCCAACCTCTAATAAAAAATGGACTTGGCTTGCACAACATCAATGTTTTTCATATACAGAAGTTAAGGGACTCAATAATCACAATACTTGCCAAATACCCCAAAATTAACCACTTGCTAGAAGTTACTCCAACAGATAGACCACCTCCAAAAGGTTCCTTTTTCACCAACATTATATACCAATGCAAAACCACAGACAAGATTCCAGAACAGTATTTGCATAAGTATTCATACTGGGATATTTATGGTTTAATAAACAGAGAAGCAGATACTAATGTTATACAACCTATGCTAGGAATTAACAACAAGAGACTACTCAAGGAATATAAAAAATGGGCTCTAGAGCCCAAATACTTTGATTTTATCATGAAAATCAATCTCATTGCCTTGCCAACAACCCACTTTCTTTATCATAAAAGAATGCATATATCTATTGACCCCTTCTGTGGACTCTGTCATCGAGCAGAAGAGACACTGGACCACTTTATTTATCAATGTGTAGCACTTAACCAAACATGACAGATGATGTGTAACACCTACAGAAAACCAGGTACAATCATTAATCACATAATAGCTGCTTTTCAGGGAAGATCAATATCTAGCATTAGGGCAGCCACATTTGTTCTATATGTGTATTGGTGCACCCAATGTACTTTCTTAATTGGCAATAACACCAGACAACACCCAGCTACATTTAGCAACAAACTGCTACACATTCGAAATAGAGATAAAATAATAACAAACCCCCACTTATATGCAGCAGCATGGTCATTGTTAAAACAACCATCAATGCTGTGAATGCTGCAAAGAAAACTATCATACAACTAACATTCAAAGTGACATGCGGACAAAACTAAATAAGCTCCCCAAACTTTAGAACTCTGATTATTTTTGCTTTTTTAATTTTTATATTGTTATAGTCCATTAACCACAAAGTGTAACCACTAAATTCATTTATATGTGTTTACCCTAATATTATTCATTGTATGTTAAATTTCAAATTTTCTAGATGTAAACTTATGTAAACCATTGAGATCAATAAAGCCTTTATTGAAATGTAATAATAATAATAATAATAATAATAATAATAATAATAATAATAATAATAATAATAATAATAATAATAATAATAATAATAATAATAATAATAATAATAATAATAATAATAATAATAATAATAATAATAATAATAATAATAATAATAATAATAATAATAATAATAATAATAATAATAATAATAATAATAATAATAATAATAATAATAATAATAATAATAATAATAATAATAATAATAATAATAATAATAATAATAATAATAATAATAATTTTATTTGATATATTTTTTTAATGAATCGTGAAGTATATTGTCAAAAATTCTTAGAATATTATAATTCTAAATTTTAAATGTGTTATATTTGTTCCTATCATGAAATTGTTTATTTAAATGCATATGCAAATGATAACAAAGATGGAAGCTGGTTGTTTTTTTATGCCATAATTTTATTAAGCTATATTTACAACTAATTATCAATTTATTGGTTTTACATATCAGTTAGTTGGAATTTTAAAAAAAGATTGTGGCATTAGTCTCTTTTGTATTGAGTGTATTTTATTTTATCAGTATGTTTCAAAGAGATTGTGGCATTTGTCTCTCTTTTGTTGATGTTTATCTTGACATTATATTTTAAAGAGATTGCGGAGTTGATTCTTTATATGTTGAGATACTTTTCCATTGAATTATGTTATTCATTTATCTTGTAGTCAAGGAAATAAATGCTTTATTTAAAGTAAATCTTATTAATATAATTGTCTTTTCTTGATTGTCCATTTTTATTACTTATATAATGAGTGATAAAGTCATAGCTCATTTATTGCCCTCAGATGTAGATGTTTCCCCCTTGAGTTAATGCCATCATTTTCTTTGCCTTACCATGACTTTATCCAAGCAATTGATATTTATCACAGGTATTAAAAAAACACTACCCTTAACTTCCGTCACACTCTTAGTATACATAAGTTTAGGTTGTTTGTTAATGTGTACATTTTGTAGCTGTGCTTTTCCAACACCTCAAGATGTAAATCTGATATTTAATATTAAAATTTTATATTTGACTTCAATATATATATATATATATCTTTTTCAGCATTTATTTCACCATGTGGATTGGTAAGTTGTATTTTATAAGGGAATTAAATACATTTATTAGGGTGATTATAATAGAATTATTGTTTTGTAAAAATAAGAAATCTTATTTAAATATCAATATTGTAAAAGGTTTCATTAATGATGTAATGTTATTAATTTTTTATTTATTCATTTTAAACTGTCAATTACAATTGTTCTCCATATAAAATTTCCTTAATGTATCTGAAAAATTAATCTTGATAACATTGTAAAATAACAAGACTATATGTTTGTTAAATATTTTATTTTCAAAATAAATGTTTTTTATTGTTAACATTTCTTGACTGTTTCTCATTGTCTACATACCTTTAGAAATCTAAATATCATAAAGCTAATCATAAATTGTCTTTTCTTTATGCATTGAGAGTACATGAACTAATAGAATTATATATGAGAGTCACTTTGTTAGAATTTGCATGTTGGATATTAAGAGTACATTGAAGAAAGATATTATTTTACTTATTAAGAATAAATTATATTTATTTATTCATTATAGAAGAACACATTAGTCAACTTCATTTATTAGAAGATCATTTTGTCTCATTTAGATTATTTGCTTATTCATCATAAATTCTAATAGTGGATTTGCTTAGTTTTAATTCAGAAAATATTTGAATAGAATTTATAATTGTGATATATTGAGTGGCCATAAAATCCCTTATCCACTCACTATATCTGAATGCTATCTAGTATATTCTTTCATTGTAAATGAAGAGTTTTATGTTTAGTTTAAATTTAAAAATTATTATTGTAATTTTAGAGAGATGTTATCTTAAGAATAAGAGGATGTCTTACTGCTTTATTTACTAAAATATCATTCTTTGTTTAATAGTTCTCAAATCAGAAAAAATTAATAAAATATATATTAGTTATATGAACCCTGAGATATCCCTTTTTACATAAATTATTGTTAGAAAAAAATATTTCAGTTAAAAACAAAATTATGTTAAGGAAGAAGTCGCTATGGCAAAGACATGAGAAAACTTGCTTCTGTTTTATAAAAAATTAATGGTAAATCTGATTGTAAAAATAGGATATTCATCATAGTTGTCAGTTGTACTATACTTGGAAGATGTATTGTGAATAGAGAATTAAAATAAAACTAATCTGTTAATGACATATGCTTTAAATATTAAGAGTCATTATATTTTAAAGTGTATGAGAAATCTCCCTTTAATTTGCTAATGTATTGCCTTTATCTTTATAATGTTTATTTCTTATTACTATTTAGCCTTGCTGCTCTTATTATCATGGCAAATGGCATTATTCAAATGCCCCTGAGCTTAGGTTTTGTACTATTACAGAGTAACCAATAATATTGTCTGCTAGTTTTATTTTAGATTTTTGTGTGAGATTGTTTTGTAGATCATTTTCTCTTGGGTTTCATATATACATGATAATTCTTATTTAAATTTAACCCAGAGTGGTACATTTTATCTAACTAATGATAAACAAATTACATCAATCTATAATATATAATAATAATCTTATCCAAGACTTTAATTCTAAACATAAATTTTCTTTTCATTTATTGTCTCTCTACATCACAACTATATTCAATTATTTCAGTAATATATACATTTTGTATTGTTTAATGCCATCATTAAATTAAATTATCAAGTAAATTAATATTTATTTTGACACTATTTATCTTATTTGCAATAGTTAGTAAATAATTTTTCAGGAAACTATATATATATATTTTCTCATGTGTCATAGCATCAGCCGGGAAGCCCGCTATCCTGGGACAACTGCTAGTAAAGCAGCTGTCACTGACCTCTCTTGTACTTTTATCCAAAAATTCTATTTTTAAATCTGTCATTTTATTACTATATTTAGCTGTATAAGATAATAACACAATAAAATATTTTACTATTTAATACTATGTTAACTAATAATAGTGATATTAATTATAACAAAACTAAAATACTTTACTAAAGTAAGAATTTGAAACAATTCTTCATGACTAATAAAATCTTTTAGGTTAACATTTAATAACATATATAATCTTTTGATTGGAAGAAATATTACATCCCTCTACCACATAATAGTCATTATTATTCTGCTTTTTACCAATAATTTTTTAATACTTATTAATTTCAAAATAATTTTATCATATATTATTATTATTTATTTGGGTGGTGCCATGGGTTTCAAATTTCAGGCATTGGAAGTATCTTTTTCACCTTCAGGGATTTTTAGAGCAAGGCATTCCTCCCCATATTTTTTTTTACTTGAAATTTCTTGTACACATTAAAGAATTTTTTTAATTTGTACTTTTGTGAGTAATTGACATGAAGAATCTTTACCAAAATATAATCACCGGTATTAAAAATATTGAAGCTTTATTAGATGTTTGGACAGTTCTTTGCTATCCTCTTTTTTAGATTCTTTTAAGCTTCTAAAATGTCTTCATCATAGTCAGATTCTTTTTTGGATATAGTGGGTAAAGGACTTTTAATAAACATAGGTTCTTTATATCCAAAATGATGATGAACTGGGAAGATTTAATTGATACATTTTGCATAATATTTATATAATAAATCACTTCTTTCAATTTATTTATCCCAATTTCAGTGCTTATTTTCTAAATAATTTCTAAAACAATCTACTTTATTCACACATAACTTTCTTACTCATGTTGAATTGTGAGTTCTTATTAAACACAATATATAATCTATTTTTTAATTTTTTATTCAGTTTTTCCATTCTTTGGACAAAAATGATGTAGCATGACATGTCATGAAGACTTAGGCCATTCAATGAAAACATACTGAAACTCTTGTAGGCATTTTAACACACTTTGTAAAGTTTTACTACAGAATATGCATTGACAATCTTAGAGAAAACATGGGACATGATTAATATAAATTTATACCTTTTAAATTAGTAATGGACCATAAAAACTTATTGCTAATATGTCATTAAGCTGATTAGTTAATATTGATTTTGGTATGTGAGCATGTAAGTAATTAGCATACTTGGATTTTACACAAATTTAGCAATATTTAAGTTTATTTAATATGAAAGCATACATACCAAGCCAATAGAATACCCTGCACACAACATATTCTACTTTTTGGGGGCATACCGATAAAGACAATGATCATAGAAGATTAATTTATTTTTTATGCAGGAAAATATTACAATTTTCCATGATTGATATTTTCTCCCTAGTGTTGTAAGGCATTAATTTTTGAAATATTTTATATCTTAATATTATTTTGTTATCAATTATTTTTCTATTGCTTTAGTCTGTAGTTTATCAACTAAATAATTAATAATATGACAATTTAAAATCTTGTAATTGCAATTCTACTACATTTTTCAGATCATTCTCAAATGAGACATCAACTTTTAAAGAGACAGCTGCAATAAAAAGATTATCCATGTTTAAGTGATACAGTATGAATTTTAATCAGATGCATACTTAAAATATCAGCTACAACATAATCTTGACTGTTACAATATTATATCTTATAATTAAATTGTTGAAATTGTTGAAGAAATAATCTCCACCTAACTAATCAGACTCTTATAGTCAATAATAACTAGATCCCAATAAATATTGCTAGAGTTTTTGAAATGCCCACAACACAGCTAATAATGCTTCATTTTTCATGATAGTATAGTGCAATTCTGTGCCTTTCATTAGCCTATTTAAAAAATACAAGACACATGATTTTTGCTCATTATCTAGCTGAATAAAATCACTCCTAGACATACCCACTAATTTCTCATCAAAGTTTGGATAGCAGAAAATAATAAAATCTCAAACTACCGCTTATTTTGTTGGATTCCATTGAATGGTAATATGTATAATACCATTTTTTTATATTTCTTTAATAACTTTGACAAATAAATGGTGATATAAGCAAAATTCTTATAGAATTTGTGGTATAAAAGTTTTAGATACAAAAGAAAAAAAAACAAATCCTTATTTCCTGGTACAGGAACATTTTGAATATCTTTAATCTTATCAGGATGCAAATTTATTTCATTAATTCCTATTATGTGTCCAAGAAAGTCAATTTTCTTAACAGCTATTTTGCTATTTTTAAGATTAATTTTTATATTCTTCTTACATTCTTTTAAAAATGCATATTTTAAAAAGAGTGGTTTAACGACTGTAGAACTTATTGTAATAAATTCTCCGAAATAATTGAGATCTGACTTCCAGTTTTTAGTAAATATTTTACTAACATCCCTGAAACTGTAATATTAATTTCTGGATAGATATTATGTCATCAGGTGGAGTATTTTGCCTCCACTATGGCCATGTAAAATTAATATATATCTGTCTACATTGAAGTGCCTGATAATCTGGATTCACGCATAATGGAAATCTACGTGAGGAATGGAACAAAATCACCCACTGCCAATATAGATATGTTCAGAATGTGCTATTCAGAATCAATGAGTTCTCAACATTTATAATATAAAAAAATGCATAAATTGTAAGAACTGTTATGGAAGGACTCTGAGGAAGAATTGTACCTGATCATCTATCTGGCTTCATGAAATATTATAATTATGATTTTTTCTTTTGTATAGATATGTCTTATTTTTTATTTTATTTTATTATCTCAGTCTTATATTTCAGAAGTACTTATGATATAACTCAACAGTTTGGAACAGTCCAATATAAGAAAGTGTGAAGAGAGCAGGGGGAGGGGAAGGTTGAAAAGTCTTAATTTTTTTCTTTTAATAAAATTTAGGAAATATTCAGCCAAAATGCTTGATTTTCATCCATGACTGTGAAATTGAGTGCTTAAACTGAATACTTAAATGGTAAGAGTTTTTCTCTTTTAAATTCACTAAAATAACTAATGCTACAACATGACATGACCACTTATATTAGGTATTATATGTTTTACTAATAGTATTTCTAATAAAAAAATTTTAATGAATAAATGATTAATACTTTTAATTAATATTCTTTACTATTTGCTTTGCTGTCATATCATGTATTTCTTCCAAGATATATAAATATGCAAGGTGATTATTTTAGATCAATCAATTTCCACAACTAGAATTTCATATTGCATCTGGAGTTGCACTTAAATTTTTAATTAAATTAGTTAGAAATCTCATTTTATTCTAATAGTTTTCATTATTTTTGAATATATAAATGTCTATATTATGTGTATCTATCATGGGAAATAGGGGATAAGTAATTTTAAATTGCTTAATTAACAATATGATAGATACTCATCATAGACATAGAAGTTATATATATAGAAGAATATATCCAAATAATTCCTTTGCACTTGTAAATATTTTTTTTTATATATATTGATTGATAATTTGTTCTATGTTCTTAATATATTTTGTTTTTGTAAATAAATATTATGAAGTTTTGTTTAATTGACAAAGTCTCTCTAGTTTTATTGATTCAGCATTTACATTCAATCCTATAACCAATATTTTACACATGCACACACACATTATTGTTTGATGAGCATTCCTTACTAATAAATAGGATGAGCTAATTTAATTATTGATTAACAGTCTGCATAGGTACATCCCTGTTAAGAGAGTCGAACGTGACTTCTTCCTGAGTTCAAATATCTGAGGCAATGGTTCTAAAAAAGAGTGATGAGATGTTAGATGAACTGATTTAAATTACATGTAGATTTGATAGCTAAGTCTTAGGCTAGTCTATTGAAGATAGATGTAATCATGAGTTATGTACTTCATCGTATCATCTCCAGCATCCTACATGAAGACCCTAGGTCCGATTATAGTGAGATGCGACCTTCTATTGACATATTATTGACCCAACCATTATAGTATAATAAATAAATCCCATTTCTTTAGTTATTTTAGGTTTTTCTCAAGGATTGCATCTGTCCTTTTGAAATAAATGCCAACTTTTCTGTTTAGGTATTTATATTGTTCTCTTAAAATCATTTAATATATATTGCTTTTTCTTTAAAAATATGTATTTACTACAAAAATACAGTATTAACTGAAGTGATATATATATATAGAGAGAGAGCTAATTGGGTTTTCTGAGTTAATGCATGCTATTTATATCCTTTGTTAATTTATTTAATAATGATATCATTAATCTAGATACTGTTGTTAATATGTAACTCAATGTTTACCTCTTCTAATTAATTGAGCAATTATCACACTTTAATTAAAGATCATTTGAACTTCACCATTCCAAACAATATGTCTTCCTTTTAAATTTTAAAAGAAATATCTTCTTTCAATTTTAACAGAAGAATAATTTAAAATAAAAAAATAACAATATACAGTAGTGTTGAGTTATGTGTACTATGGCCACCAGGTGACACAGCAGAACCACTAAGAAGCCTGCAAGTGATAAATTTATATGATAATCTCATATTTAAAAATACCCCAAACATGCCTAAATATATAGCACACATATGTGAAAATATAAATTTCTATCTATTTACCTGCTCCCAGTGTTTTTTTTAAATGTGCAGATAAAGGAAACTTTATTAACTTTTATTAAAATATACATTTTTAAATTCATTAATACTTTATACAGATTTTAAGTTTAATGAGTAAATTACATTATCATATTATTTTAAAATAACTAAAAGAAAAACAATTATAAATTATTACTTTGTATTTTGAACATTTCTATAATAATTCCAAAATTAAGATAAACATCACTTGACAATTTTAAACATTTATTAAAATATGAAATCATGACAATAAATGTATATATATATGTATGATAATGTCTATTCAAATCTAATTCAGAATCTTACAATATATATATATAAAAGAAATGTAATATATAGTAAAATGAAAATACAGAAAACAGTTTTTAAATAATATTTAGATTTATTACTGCCTAGCATGTTTTCAACATATTTTTACTATATCATATTCATAACATATGGTGGTGTGATTAAATGATTCTTTATATCAATGCTTAATTAATTGTACATTTATTCAATTTTAATTTAAAATTTAAATTTGAATTTTCAAATAGCTCATTTCTTTGAAATGAGGACACTCCTTTTTGTTAATAGAAAAACAGTAACCAGCTTTTGCACATATTTCTTTAATCTTCTACTTTCTATCCTCTTTGTCTGTGTAAACTATCTCTGCTTTTGTTAGCTCAAATCTATGACCAGTTTTCTGCTTGTGATCTATAATTGTAGACATGTTTTCTTTGTCTATGAGGGCCAATTTATCAACAAGACTTGCCCAACACAGATATTTATACAATAGAGACCTCAGAAAAAAAGAATATTTTAATATTTATAGACCATGAGCAGAAATCTGGTCATAGATTCAAACTAATAAATGCAGAGTTATTGTACACACAGAGAGAAAATAGAAGGCAGAAAGTTAAAGAATCATGTGCAGTAGCTGGTGACCATTTTTCTATTAATAGAAAAAAATAAGTATACCCATTTCATTTGAAGTGGGCTAGTTGAATATTCAAATTTAAATTTTAAATTAAAATTTATTACCTGAACTGTTAATTAAACATTGATATAAAATCACTAAACATCACATGATCGCTATCTCATACTAGCACATAATTGTTATTAAACAATTCAAAACAAAGCAAAACTCTCCATACAGTAGTGCCATCTTGTGCTAACAAGAGCAATCAATGGATTCAGAAGGCTTGTGCATAAAATCCCTATCTAGTGCCTACTCATCCAATATCCCCAGACTAGTTAAAGAGCCAAAGACACCAAAATGATAAGCTTTTGAGCTTGGATTGAAAATATTATTATGTTTTCAATTTCATTTTCATAGTTTTGTAATTAAATAGAGTTAAAAGGTGGCTGCTGGAGGGTTGCATTAGATCCTAAGATCTAGGTGCAGTGCTCTCAGATCCAAGGCTCCTCACTGATAAAGGCCACAAGCCAGAAACTAATCTGGGGATATTGGATGAGTAGGTACTAGATAGGGAATTTATGCACAAGCCTTTTGGCATCCATTGATTGCTCTTGTTAGCACAAGATGGCACTACTGTATGGAGAGATTTGCTTTGTTTTGAATTGTTTAAATATTGATATAAAGAATCATTTAATCACACCACTAAATGCCATGAATATGATATAATAAAAATATTTTAACAGCAAGCAAGACAGTAATAAATCTAATTATTATTAAAAAATTATCTTTTTCGTGTGTATTTTCATTTGGTTCAGAAAAAAAGAAAATTAGTAACTATTAAATTATTTTTAAAATGTGTAAATAGATATATGCACATCAATTACAGTTTATTTGACTATGGTTTCATTCATTTAGTTTTTTGTAGTTATAATTGTCAGTTTTCTTCAGGTAACCTTTTCTTTTGATTTTTTCAAATGTTCATCTTAAGATAATAATATTAATTTCCAGGATGGTTTAAAACAAATAAAATTTATTCATTATTTCCATCAAAAGTTTTTCTATTAATTTCTTGTTTTTTTTCATATGTCATAGCATCGACCGGGAAGCGAACCCACAACCGTCTGCAACCAACTACTTGCTTGCAAGGCAGCCGCGATGACCTCTCGCTATTTTCTTGTTGTAGCTGTAAAATTTCATTTTAAAATGATAATAATAAATTCCAAGATAGATTGATTATAACAGGTTATATTTATTTATTTTACAATATTATAATTTTCAGAATAATACAAATGTCTTGGACTGAAAGTTATGATTTTGGGTGGAAATAATATATAACTGTTTAACTGGATTTTAAATTATTTCTGGATAGAAATTTTATAAAATTAAGTGTAATAATTAAAATTTTATTTCAATGTTTCTGATATGTATTTAAAACATGCAAAAATATTTTAAATTACTAAATTTAGAATTAATTTTTAAAGAAATTCTGCACTATTTAGGTCTTTAGTGTTTACATAATTTCTTAAATCAACATATTGCTATTCTCATTTAATTATGGATGAAATACTAGCTGTAATGTAATGTATATAAATATATTTGAATTTATATGAATGTGTTGATATTTATAAATTTGTATATGAAAAGGTCTGTATACTTTTAAATACATATAAATACATGTACACACATGTATATTGAGAACAAGTTTTTTTTTTCAATTTTATATACAACTAATGTTATATTTTCATAGAAATTGTGACTAAGTATGGGATTTTAATAATATTTATATATAGAAGTTGAAAGTACTTTTGCTCTCAGTATATCAGTATAATATTTTATTCTATTAATTTTTCTGATATATATATATAGTTTACTACAATGACTAGAGACTACAGATTAGGGGAGTATATTTATAGATGATGTACACAAAATTCAATGCAGTATGGAATAAGGGTATATTTTATTGCATCAAAACTATCTTTACTCAAATACATAGCTTCATATTTATAGTGCTTAAATTCAAAGTTGACTAAATAGTTACACTAAGAATTAATCTTAATGTATCTTTAATATCCCATGAAAATATTTTCTAATATCTGTGAATGTTACTAATTCCATTTGTACCATGGCTAAATAATTACTTCTCCACTTGATCTCCTTAAATAAACAATATCTAAATAAAACATATCTCAGGTTCAAAATATATGTCAATATGTTTGTGCAAGTGTAACCAAATATATGGCAATAAAAAATATAAAAGCAAGTTTAATGAATAAAAATGTTAATTAATTTTATTTACAGCTAAGCTATATAAAAATAGAATCTTTTTATTATTGCTTATTTTATAATTTAGAAATAAATTTACTTTAATAAAGTTATTTCCAGTTTCTATTTCCTAAAGAAGTAAATTGACATATTATCATAAACATGAAAGTACTAATAAATCTAATAAATAAGATTGTCATTTTATTCTAAGGATTTTATTGCTTAAGCTAATAATGATAAAATATAAAATAATACATCATGCTGTATGTTTTTCATATCTATTAAGAAAGTTTACATTCGCTTTTATTTCACAAAATATCTAAATACAGACATTTAACTAAACAGATACAATTAAACAACAAGTTCAACAATTCTACTATCATCTTAAATTTAAAATAATGGAAATATCTTTTGCTATATTTTTTTAATTAGTAAAATCTTAATATCTAAATATATATATTTTTATAGTATTTAAAAAAAACTTCTCCCACCAATGCTATATTTCAAAATAAATGTCATAAATGATTAATTATCAAAACATAATATAATCTTTTAGAATTAATAAATATGATTTAGTTAACTAAATATAAAAAATCCAAGACAATTAAGTTTAAAAATTGTCATCACACATACATATAAATATTCATTAAAATTTGAGTGGGTCTGCAGAGAAACAAATGTTTTAAGTAATAAAAAGAATTAAGACACCTTTATGGTTTTCATATATTCTTCATTCAAACATCTGAATAAGGTTGTATTGTTATGTTTTTTTTTTCAATATTAAATGTCTAAATATATATATACATTTATAAAATTAAATTATAGAGCCAAGGAAAGCTCTTCTTTTTCCATGTTGACCTCTAGCAGTAATTGTATACGATAAAGATTCATTAACAAACCTTTACTAATTTGTTTATTTATTTATTTATTTTTTGCTAATTTATTTATTGATAAAAAGTTTTTAAGTTACTGAAAACTTTTTTGTTATTATGGCCATTATATTCATTAAGAATTGGCTTTAGTATCTCCCTCCCCACATTCTACATAATAAAATTTGTTCATTTAAAAACATTTTTTTGCTAGGACTTTTAGCAAAAAAAAAAAAATTAGCAAGGTTTTAGTCATTATCACATTTTAAAAAAATCACCACTACACACTCATACATGTGAAAATATTTGGGTCAGTTCTTATTTTGTATAGGTAATTGTACTTCTAGTTTTTTTACTTAAAAATATTATCTACAGCCAGAATATGAGAAAAGACTCCAGCTGTTTTCCGTTGTTTTTTCTGAAGTACAACTGTCATAAAATCTGAAATAATTCTTACACTTTATTACCAATAGTTAGAACAACTTTAACCACATATCAATAATTAATTAAAAATATTTTATTTGAAACCCATTCAAAATCTCTCAGCATAAAAGTATTCACATTTTCTTCTAAGAAAATTATAACAAAATATTTACACTATTATTTAATTTTTTATGTGCATCTACCATCTGTAATTTATATATATATATATTGTAACCTTCCCATAATGTTGTGAACAGAGATCCAAGGTGACCTCCAACACAAACACAAAAACTGTGACCTTAGCAATGAGCTCACTGGGTGGGTCATCCTGGCACCATTATGCCTATCAATTTATACATCACCATAGGGTATGAGTTATTTTATATAGACAAAATATCATATGAATTTAAATATTAAAATCTCAGGTTCTTGTTACATTTAAACCTTATTTCAAGTTTTTTTTAAAATTGAAATATATATACTGGGCCCATCATTTATCTATATCTCAGGGTTTATGCATATATTTGATACATGCAAACAATTATTTTAATAAATAGCTGAACACTGTTAAATAGAATAACCATTTAAATTATTATACATTAATTCTTTTATATTTTTTTGATGATTCTATCAACTTCAAGAAGTATAATAACTAATCTCTTTTATTGCATTGCCAAATGTATATAATATATTAAATAATTTATGCACTTTATCACTGTTTCACAATGCTTTAATTACCACCCTCTTTGACAATTTTGATTACCCCAGCAATGGGGCAATCGAAACTGTTAAAGAGGTGGTAATTAAAGCATTGTGAAACAGTGATAAAGTGCATAATAGAAGTTCTGAAGAAGATTGCTGGGGCAATCAAAACTGTCAAAGAGGGTCGTAATTAAAGCATTGTGAAACAGTGATAAAGTGCATAAATGATTTAATATTATATTATGGTTCTATCATAAATGCAAATATAAAATAAGTATGTATCTAAATAATTCAAATAAACATATGGCTAGCAAATAAAACACTCTTTAATTATTTTAAAATTCTTATTATATGAATATTTTATACAATATATAAGCACCTTTCATCATCATTTCTTTATGTATGAGCTTGTACCAAATAATAAGAACGAAATAATGCAGTAGGTAGAAATGGTACCTTTATGCTACACCCTATATTACAAAGTCCACTTGAAATAAATTAAATCCACATTAAGTGTATCTTATTATAATGCAGATTTCAAATAAATGATAAATAAAATAAATAAGTAATATTTATATGACATTTGAAATGTACTTTTTTATAAAGTAAAGTATGATAAAAGTTTATTAATTTTTGAAATAGTAAAAAAAAATTAATTTTGGCCACACTTAAATAAAATATAATAATTATATATCTTTTTTCTTTTTATTAATTTATCATATATTATATATGCGATCTTTGACACACATACATGTTTGTTTTTAATTGTATATTATTTTTCTTTTGAATTTTTCAAAATAAGTAGATTAATATAATTAATCGGCTTTGCAACTAGACTTTTGATATAAAAATACATTTAAAAAAAAATATTCGAAGATGTTTATGAAATTCATAATAAATATTCGAAGAGGTTTAATAGTATTTTTTATGAATTATTAATTCTATTTTTTATTTATTCTGATTTTTATAATAAAAACATTATTTTTATTTATTTAAATAGGAATTAATATTTTTTATTTAAATCTGACTTAGTATATTTTATTTAGTTAAAATTATAAAATTACTTAATGTTTATTATAGTAAACTGATGTTTTTCATATGTCATAAGCATCGTCAGGGAGGCGAACCCACAACCATCTGCAACCAACTACTTGCTTGCAAGGCAGCAGTGATGACCTCTCGCTGATATTAGTTGCTCTCTACATCTATATAACCTTGAGATATTGCTCTATTGTCCACAATATGAAATAGAGGGGGAGTGCTATACTTGTTAGGAAATATTCAATTTAACAAAATGACTAACCAGATTTTCCCCCACAAATACATTTATGTAACATATAGAAGATTTAATAAACTTACAATATATATTTTTGACCTATAATAAGATATATTTGGTTTGTTGTTTGTGCAAACCCCCCAAATGTATATTTGAGCGTGGTTGATCAAACTGTATCAAGGGAAAAAAAAAAGAAAGTTGTATTTCTATTCTTAACACAGCTATTTTCCTGATCAACTTCGGCCTAGAATTATCGACATCGTGAGAGAGCCTTTTTAATTTCTACTTGAGGGGGTCGTTGCCCCTGAGCTGTGTCAAATATTGTAGTCGTAAGGTAATAATTATACGATCTAAATTTACTAACTAAAAAAATTACATAGCCTAGTATTAATTTCTTTGACACGTACAATGAAAGTGATGTTAATAATAATGATTTTTTTAATTGTTAAACATTTAATAATGATAATTATGATAGGAAATACAACGTTGGAAAAATTGTGTATATGAATTCATTAATCAGTGTAATGTGGAGTATCCATTAATTAGTCTGATTTTCTGTCCGACATTTTGGTTTCTTTCTCAGTTCATGAATCTTCTGATACAAGAAAATTTTATTGTACAACATTTCAATTCAGTTCATCACTCATAAAGCTTTATGCAAAAAATATTTATGTAATTTACTTACCGGTAAGTTAACTTTCGTAGGTATTGCTCTTCCCGAATAATTCCGTTAGGGAGTAGTTCACAATAGTGTTTTCTTTTTCTTTTATTTTAGATCCGAATCTCCGATCTATTTTAGGGACCGATAGGTGACCTCTCTCACTCATGGGGCATTTGGTGGTATCTAAGGAACAATTTTTAAAAAAAAAAATATAAACACTTTGTATTGGACCAGGTAAAATTTTCAAATCTGTCGCTCCTTTTATACCTTCGATTCTTTTTAGTGCTCTTCTTTGTTTTATTTACAACTCTACATTTTTCTCCTTTTCTTTTACAAAGTCTGTTTTCGTGGATTGCTTTTAATTACATCCGAAAGTTGTTTCTGATAGAATCTTTGCTTTGAAATTTTAATCAATGATTCAATATACACTTTCCAACATGAATTTATTTTATTTACTTATTTTCAAAAAAAAGAAAAATTAAATCAGTACTATCTTCTCTTAATACAAAATAAAGAGTTTTCCTTTCTCTTATACTTAATATTAAAGATTGTATTTATATATATTTTTATTATTTATAATGATGAACATTTCAGCTAAACTCAACCTCAGACATAGTGAGTGTATTAAATATTTAATTTGAATTAAATGTGGTTTGGATATAATAAGATGTATCCTGTATCTCCAAATTACATGAATGTCTGTATTCATTCTCTACTCTCTATTCCACAGTCAATCAATATCATTGAACCTCCACAAGTTAGCTCTTTTTACCATTACAATATAATTATTGTAATGGTCTGCTTTACATAGTTAAATCTATTTTATAACATTTGGGCTTTATAAAATATAGAAAATATAGTTTTAGAAAATATAAAAACAACTTTTTTTATTTATAAATTTTAATCGAATTAAAAATATTTCTTAATATGGGTACTAATTGATATATCAGGCCAGCCACTTGGTGGCATTGTTTCTCTGTTAAAAACCCAGAAATATGCTATTTACATGGCTCAATATTTCTGTACTTTTGCAGAGAAACTTACAGCCTATAGAACAGTACTGTTCATATTAGCTGCTGCAGGCATATATGGCATTGCACACAAATATTACAGCTCACTAATGTGCTTTGCAATACTATGCAAATATGCACACTTAACAGATTGCTATCGTAGGATGTGAGTGTGTAGTGAATTCAAGTGGCCATAACTATTATAATATGCATTCTAATTAAAGGTCTTACCCCTACCCAAGATAGTATTTGATACTAATAATTGTAATACCATCACCGGGATTTTCTACAAATTTTGGAAGGTGGAAAAAATTGCAAAAGGTCAAGGCCAAACACCTTTTCTCAGAACTCACATGAAATGCCACGTAAATTCCAAGACAAATAAAATGTCTGAGGTTGCACATAGTTTTGGAAATCATCAACTTGGTTTGATCAGTGATGACAAATTATTTGTCAATCACCCCCACCTCCCAAAACAAAACATTAAAATAAGATCAAAACTTTTGAGTTTTTCAGCATTGATTCTTTTTTTGTCATTGTTGTTGTTATTTAAAAAAAATACAGTGACTTTTCCTTTTTTGGCTCTACAGTGATATTTGTTTCAGCTTTATTTGCATACAGCTGATATACTAAAACTTTCATTTTTAAAACCAATTTTTATTACCTTTTTTAAAAAATAAAAACAAACCCAAAATAACTTTTGTCTCTAGTGATGACAAATTATTTCTCCCCATCTTCCCCCAAAAAAGTTAAACTAAGATCAAAACTGTGGACTTTTTCAACTTTCAGTTGTTTTTTTTTTGTTTTTAAAATATGGCAACTAGAAGGCGATTTTTTTTGGGAGGGGGGTATTTGTATTATGCAATGTCTATTTTGGCATTTTTGAAAAGAAAATGTATAAATATTTGAATCAAATCTTATATCATAAATTATTTAAAAGAATGTCAAAATTTTGGTAAAAAAAAAAAGGTGTATCAAATGTAAAAATATTTTTAAAAAAGGCGGAGAAAATGTAAAAATAATTGAAACATAGTCGGTCTCAGATCGATATAATTGTGTGTTTTTAGCAGAGAAACAATGCCACTAAGCAGCTGGCCTGGCATACTGATTAGTACCTTAATATGTAATAATGATTACCACTACCCAACTACTATTTTCAAAACCTGGCCAAATTATGCAGAACATGATCTACTCTTGATGAAGTAAACATAGAATTAATATTCAAACCAGACATTATATATAAAAAATAACAAAGAAAGGATTTATTTACAAAGTTCCTAATCACCAGACAAGATATAATGTTCTTTTACTCTAAATATGCTTTCATTACTCAATATAGCATAAGAATTTATAAAAAAAAATTATAATTAATTTGTTTATCTTTGTGATTAAATTGAATGGTAATGATTGCCTAATAAATCATTTCTCCACTATCTTTTTAATTTTGTTATACTTACAGTGGAAACGAATACAAAAACAATTGTAATTCTTTTTCAGTGGCATGCATTGATTGATTTCATTTATAATTACATTTCTTTCTCTACAATGTACATTACTCTTCTTTATCAGTTTCATGCCCTTGAAATTGATATTTTAGCATTTTTTTTATTTTGTATCAAGATTTTTTCAAAATAGCTTGAACTAATTCATAAAAAGATCTAAGTTAGAATTTAGCAGTTGGTGATTTTTCTTCTTTTCTTATCAGTCATTCTAATGATGGTGCAATGAAGTTTAAAGCAAGAAATGAGACTGCTTAATTTCAAAAAATCTTATTATATATACTTTAAATCATTTATTTATCATACATTTAATAACCTCCTTAAAACTCATAAACAACCTTAGTTTAGTTTAATTACATGAATTTTCAAAATTCTATAATTATTTAATTGATTGAATATTTGAAAGACAATTATTCTTTAATTGCTTGCATTTTTATCTTGTTTTTTTTAATCTTTTATTTTTACTTCAAAATAAGCTTAGATTTAAAATCAGAACTATTTTTTTAATTACTTTATATTTAATCTAATTATAGAAACCAATATAAATTATTTAATTAAACTTTTAAAATCTATTTTTTTTAGCACAAGTATATTTTTGTTGTTTTACAATCCATTCCCAGTCAACATATTTTCAAATATATATTCTAATATTTTATAAGAGAAACAGTTTTAAACTAGTTTATATAACTTATTAGTTTTTTTTTTTAATTTAAAAACTTTCATAATAAATTCTATTATATAGTTGTTATTATTTTAAATTATAACTTACCAATTTATTCTAAAACTTGATGCTTATCATTATTTTACAATGTTTTTTTAATTTTATATAATTTTCTTTAAACACTTTTGAATGCTATATTAATTAGTTATCTTCACACCAAATGAATGGAAATTTATATGACTGATCTCTGAAATGAATTAGAGATTGTTTATTTCAAATTTCAAACTTTTTTTTTTATAAAAAAAAACAATAAAATTTTTGTATATTTGTGTAATTTTTTTTCGTTTTCACATGTCTCCAAGTTCTGGCATTATGTGGGCCATCATACAAAGAATAAAACTTCATATATTCATTTTTCTGTGATTTGTCCACTTTTGCTATGCTGGCAAATGCAAAGCCATAAACATGTAATTGATAAAGTTTATTATTGCTTTGAATCTTCTGCTGCTCACCCATTGTTATCATATTTCATCTCCCCTTATTCTAGTCAGTTTTTCTTTTATTTTTTGGAATAAAAAGAAGTGAGGGTTTTTATGAAATTTGACCTATGCTTTTTATTATAAAGCTGTAAATGTGTAAAACTTGTCAATGTGTGTACACTCCAATTCATATACTTAATCACGATATATACTTGTTTTATCCAACCTTAATTATTTTTGGTATTTAAATACATCCTGAAATTTTTACTAAAGTCCTTCATAATCCTTTCACATAGATTTCATTGAAGATTATGTACTGATGTTTATATATGGTTAATTGCATTTTGCTCCAACCATGTTTTTTCACTCATTTGGTGTTAATGAAATACCATGAACAGTTAAAATATTTTTGGGTATTCCAACAACAACTACTTATTGATCTCTTGAGTATCTTATAGTTGTTTTAGTTAATGTTTATCTGTGGGATGTGCAGTAATATATATATATATATATATATTGTGCCATTACAATTTAGTGGATGTGCAGTTATATATATATATATATATATTGTGCCATTACAATTTAGTCACTAGCTAAATTTATAGTAATGTGCATGTAGGAAAATGTAAAACAAAATCATCATCACATTTTTTATATAAAAAAAGGAAGCTGTAGGGCATCCAAGTTTAAACCCTACAAGATCCAGTTCTAAAAGCTTTAGACAGAAAGAGAGTGGGTCAACAATTATATTCTTTATTTGTTTGTGTGTTGATAGAAAGGTAATACACACATTTAAACTATTCAATTTTTAATTTTTCTTTAAAAAGCAAAGTTATAACGCATACGTATAGGCAGTGTATGTGTAAGCTATTGATTGTTTTATATTTCAGATATTTAACTTTCTTTAAAACTAACCTATGCTTGATCAATTCTAATATCTTATTCTATACTTCTATTTTGCTTTTCTATAATTGTAAGTGGGAATTGAAAAAGTCACAGATTTAATTTTAAATATTAGGGTTATAATTACTAAGCTAGCAATTATATTATTTAATGTTAGTTTATGAATGATTTGAAATGATAAAGTATGTGTGTACATTACATACAGAAATTTACATTTATTAAATATTGAAAGAAAAGGAAGGGTTAAATCTGTCAAATTATTTTTTTGTACAATTTTATGTTAAAAGAGGAAATCTGTTGAATCAGATATCTATTTTTGTAGCAATTTTGTTTTTGTAAATGATTGTTTGTCACTTTGGGAGCTTAAGCTGGGTGGGAACTCTAATTTTGAAATTGTCTTATCTTAAGATTAGAGAAAAGAAACTCCAATTTTAGATATTACAGATATATGTGAAAAAGGATTAAGTCTATTTTTTTTAAGACAAAAGTGTCTGAAAACCAGGTGTGTGATTTTTTTTGGGTTGGTCAAAAATAGCAATTCACACTATCACTCTAATTGGGTGAGTTGACTCAAAAATCGGATATAAAAGCAGTCTGGAAAATCAGTTGAGCTATTAGACTATTATTAGATTATTGTTATTATAATATATTGTGAGAGAGACTTTTTAAAAATTATTGAAACTAAAGCAGACAAACATTTTTAGTTCTGCTAGATAGTTTTTTTTTTAAATCATTTTTTTATGAAGTTTTGAATGTTGAAAATATAAGAAATGACGGGGTAGAAAAATTATATATGTGTCCCATCAAGACCTGACCATCATGGAGCTGCAGATCATATAGGAAAGAAAAGATGTCTTGTCTGAAAAATAATATTCTACACCTTTCAACTGACCAGAGAAATAAGATGTTTTTAAATAGAAAGAAGAAAACATTCACCTGCATTCGAAGATCAGAAAGATGAATTAATCTACTGATAAATATTAATCATCAAGTCCAATTAATTGTTCCAGCAACTGAGTTTAAAACCCAGGAAATTTATAAACGTGAAAACAACTGCTGTATTTCATCCACTAAAAGAATCATGCTTGACAGGAAGAGAAGAAAAATTAATATAAAGATTTCCAAATTGTCCACTAAAGCAAATAACCTCAATAGGATCATCATCATCAAATAATTATACACTTTAAGAAAGAGATTGTTCCAAAGAAACATGGAAATTGTTGCTGCCAAAGATAGACATTAAACAAGAGAAAATTGACTCATTAGAAGTCGCTACAAAGAACTGGTAGTATAAAAAAATTTTTTTTTGATATATTTTCTTTATGATATCAGAGTCTTAATAAACTTTTAGCAATAAAGTGGTATATTTTATTTAAAGAACTTTTAAAGACTATTCAGATCGATTAAAACAAGAATGTCTTACTAATAATAACTTTGAGCTTCATAAATGATCTTGAATGTATCAAAATTATTTGTTTATTAATTTACAGTTATGAAATATTAATGTGTAAAATAATTTTTTGTATTATTATTTTGGTTTTAAATAATATTTTGTTATTATGGGATAAAACACGCACATACATAATGGTATTTTTATATGTGTATAATTGCGAGTGAATGTGAAGTAATAAGTAGTATTAAAATATTAGATTATTTTGTTTCAAGTTAAAGTATAGCATTTCAGAGGTAGAAGAGAGGGGGAGAAAATAATTTAAAACTTGTTTCTAAAACTTGCTCTTTCAATTCTACTAACATTTTTTTTAACATTCTGCTTACATGTTAGATTATAAGGTATGTGTGCCAATGAGTGAATATTTTTTTTATATGAAATACTTTTCTTGTGGATACAATATACTTTTGAAATACATTTACGGGAAAGGGGGAGGAATTTAAAATTTAATGTTATGATTTTAAAACAGTCGATTATGATTATTGTTGTTATTGTTAATATAAATTTTCATGTAAATATAGAAATTTTTATGTATATGTTAGAAATGCAGTAATAAATATTAGTTTATGTTATTAAACGAGGCGTATATATTTCATTAAGAGTAGTCTTTATTAAGTGTGATCATTCATCATCAATGGTTGAATATTAGTTGTTTAAGATATGATTAAATATGCTAAGATTAACAATAATTATTAATTTCTTTATAAAAATTAGGTTTTATGTTTAGGCTTAGTCCTAAAGCTGTGGTTGAAACCATTGTCATTATCGTTATCATTATCATCATCGTCATCATCACGTTTTAATTAATGAGCTGTTTAAATGTTCAAAGGCCATAAATAAATATTGATTTCATAATATTTAGTGATTTCTTAGTAATATTATAACCACCATTCCATCATCTATTTCATGCAAGGATGAGTGAATTGCCATCCTAAATTAATAGTAATCTGAGCTAGTAAAACTTATAAAAAAAATATTGAAACACATTTGTTATGCTAAGATCTAAGAAATGATTTATGTCTAATGAATTCCACTTTAGTTTAAAGATGTTTTATGATTACTTAAATATTAGTGCATACAGTGATATGGCTCTAAAAAGCAAAATCTTCCATGTTTATTAGAAATAAAGTACCAAAAAGGGATTCAAACCTGGTACATGTGAAAAGGTTATTAGATATAACTGTGTCTAGATTCAAATAATCTAGTGGCGCCCTGCTAGACCATATTCACTTGGTATTTGTTTGGATATGCACTTAACATCAAACCAAGAAATGAAAGTGGATAAAATCTACTGTCTGTATACCTGAGCAGATATTTTATTGAGTTACTAGTGTACTCACCTCACGTGATTTCCATATACCTGAGTTATAATAGTTGTTATTAATAATTTGTTTATAATTATTGATATTGTGATATCTTGAGGAATCTAATTATAGAAGTATGTTTCATTTAATCCAATGACCCTTAATATGATTGATAACTCAGTCTGACCTTTTTGTTTAATAGCCACTACTCAGGTATTCTTCTCATAATTTAATTTAAGCTACAATGCTTTTCGTTTATTAAGCTAAAGATTTATATTTGAATCTTTTCTTAATTATTTAATACATTTGGATCGTTTGATCATCTTTATTAAGTTACAATGAATATTGTAATATTTGAGACTTTAATAATATTTGGATTTTTGACAAACCCAATGATATTTTAATATACAATTGAATTTCTCATTTAATTTAGGTTGCAATGGACCTTTTGAATTTAACTATAATTTTGTTACAATATATATATATATATATATATATATATATATATAACCATCAGATACCTACATTTCTTAAATGAAGATAGATGTTCATAGTAGTCAGTAGCCAGATGTTCATTGGGATCCTACAGACAAATTAGATAAAGCATCTCTCCATAGAATTTCTTGACATGTTTAATCTTTAAACAGACATTACAAATTTGTAATATAGTTAATATCTATGCATACAGTCAAGGCTTTTGAAATAACATATATTAAGATATGCTCCACATTTCTGGAACTGTAATGGCAATATAGGAAATGTACATACCTAATCAATTTATTCCTGATGCCTGCTGGTAATAGGACATTCCATGGGTTTTCTTTGAAATTAATTTTATATAGTAATAATAAGCAATGTTCAAATTTTAGAATAAATTGTTGAAAGTTATAATTCAGAATTATAATAAATAATATATGTAATATATAGGGTATATGAGCACAGACTTTCATATAACTCACCACTCTCCACTCCATCTAATAACACTGATACACTTAAACACATATATGTTGAAAAGATAAATTATATATATATAGACACAGGTATATAATAAGCCTGTGTTTCAATAACTAAAATAATAGGATTTATTATAAAAGTTCATAAATGTAAAACTAATAAATTATATAAACTAGGTTAAAACTGTATATTTAAAAATATGCTGTCAGAGAATGTATTCTAAAACAACAAAAATACTAGTGTTAAAAGAAATAAATTTTAAAAGTTTAATGATATAATCTACATTTTGGTTTTATTAATTAGATTAAAAATAAAGTAATTAAAAAATTAACTCTGTTCTTAAATTTAAGCTGGCATTTTGAAATGGAGATAAAAGATTAAAAAACAAAATAATTATAGAATTTTGAAAATTCATGTAATTAAAATAAACAAAAATTATTTATGACTTTTAAAAAGGTCATTAAAGGTGTTGTAACCAAAATATCTAAACTATTTATAATGAAATTTTTTGAAATGAAACAATCTCAATTCTTGCTTTATTCAGACTTCATTGAACTATTTTTAGAATGATGGCATAGAAAAAAGGCAAAATCACCAACTGCTAAAGTTTAACTCAGATCTTTTGATGCATTAGTTCAAGCTATTTTGAAAAATCTCTACACAAAATTAAAAATTGCTAAAACATCAAATAATTTCAAGGACATGAAACATATAAAGAAGAAGAATATAACTTATGGAGAAAAAAATGTGATTACAAATGCAATAAATCAATGCATGCCATTGAGAAATAACTACAATAAACTGTAGAGAAAATTTTTGCTACAAAACTTTATATTCTAGTTTAATATTTATGCAATATTATTGATTAAAATGATTTTCACAATCTTAAGTATTATTTTATTACCTCTAAGAGTATATTAATTTTAATGAACTATATTTTAATAAGAATAAAGTCTTTATATAACATATCTGATTGATCACATGATCACCATTTTTTATGCTTATTTATAACTTATTAAAACAGGCAAAACTCTCCATACGGTATTGCTACTCAGTGCAAGTCAGAGTAATCAATGGATGCCACAAGGCTTGTGCATAAAATCCTCATCTAGTGACTACTCATCCAATATCCCCAGACTAGTTTCTGGCTTGTGGCCTTCATCAGTGAGGAACCTTGGATCTGAGAGCACAAGCCAGAAACTAGCCTGGGGATATTGGATGAGTAGGCACTAGATGGGGATTTTATGCACAAGCTTTCTGGTATCCATTGATTACTCTGGCTTGCACTGAGTGGCATTACTCTATGGAGAGTTTTGCCTGTTTTAATATCTACTTGATCAAAAGAAAAAAAATGAATATTTTGTAAAAAAAAAAAAAAAAGCTTATGGTTTTGCCACCAAGCATAAATAATCTAGCTATGCTTAAAACAGCTAAAATAAAAACATGTGCATTATCTTTTTTTAATTATATATATAATTAGGTAAAATCATATCTTGTTTATAAACAAAAAAAAAAAAGATTTTCTCTAAAAGTGAAAATTGTCAGTAAGTAAATAAAGTTAGATCAATAATCAGTGATGCATTATTAATTTCAAATGCACAAAATCTGCACATATAAAACAGGTAATGTGAGGTGCATAATGATTGGTAGAATAGTTATTAGAGCCTTAAGTTAAATGAGATTTATTATGCAATTCAATTGAGTTAATTTGCACATAAATTAACTCGTTAATTACTATGAATTAAATTTAATGTGTATTAGAATTTATAATATAAATGCAATTGTTAGACCACTGTCGAATGGTTAAAATATACTATATAAATATAAATAATTTATTCATGGTTTTGAGTAGTAAATTTAAGGTCAGATTCAAAAGGGGCCATCTCACATAATTACACAAAGTTATTAATAAATTTGAGGTCAGACACAAGCAGAACACTTTAATTAGTTAAGTTGAATTATTATTAAATGAAGATTCAGACATAAAGTGGTCATTGAACTATTTTCATCATCTAATATGAGAGGATTCTCCCCTCTTCTTCAGGTATTGTCAGCCTGACAGTGACAGCACTAGCATGGAAATCAAATCTGTACTCTTAGATTCTTGAATATTGAAATTTCAAAGTAATGCTCTAACCAACTGAGCCATCCTGCCAAAGGCAACAGTCAGTAGAAATTTCATATACTTATCTATGAGTTTCCTCCTGATTTCTCCATTTTTACCTGAGCAAAGTTGATTAATGCTTTGGTATTGTTAGCCTTGTCATATGAGCAGCTTCTTTAAATTTTCTTCTTTGTATTTGTTTTTCTGTAACCAATATTTTTGTATTTGGTGCATATATGGACTGCTATCTTAGACACATCTGTTTCTCTCTTTTAATCATCAGTTTGTGTTCTTTCAGGCACTTTTAATGTGACAACTAATATTATCAATATATGTTCTTCCACATTTACATGGTATTTTGTAGATGCAATTTATTCTTTTCAGCATTTTAAGTTTAGGTTTTGTAGATGTTATAGTTCCTCATAGTATGGTCTGGCTCTGAAAAGCTGTTTTGTTGTTATATTGATTGCAGATTTTCCTTAATTTGTCTGCTTTTTGATGGCCCCTTTTGTTGTCTATTTAAGGTTTTTTTAATAACAGCTGATGGATAACCAATTTTCATATGAATTTGGTCTATATACATCTTTTCTTTTTTAAATCACTGGTTTCCGAACAAACTTCTTTTGCTCTGTTCCATAGTGATAGTATAACTCCATGTTTTGTGTTTCTGGTGTATATAGGCTAAGTTTTTTTACTATATGTGTGGGTTTTTGGCAAACTATAGTTTTGATTTTGCCATGAGAGGATCTTATCAAAAGAACATATATGAATATTAATTTTTGTTATTGTTTTGATTCTATTGTGAATTTAATTGAAGGGGAGATGTAATTGATGTGTTTCCAGAAAGTTTGTAGTAGTGCATCACCATGTAGCCATACAATAAATGTATCATCTACCTAGTGAAGCACTACTACAAAATTTCTGAAAACACATCAACAACATATCTCCTTCAATTAAATTCACAATAGAATCAGAACAAAAACAAAAATTTGCATTCTTAGATATTTTTGTGACAAGGCTCCCTCTCAGAAAAATCAAAACTACAGTTTACCAAAAACCCACACATAAAAAAAAAATAGTCTAAACATCCACTCACACCAGAAATACAAAACATGGAATTATACTGTCACTATGGAAAGAGAAAATAAGTTTGTTCAGAAACCAAAAATTTGAAAAAAGAAAAGATCTATATAGAACAAACTCTTATGAAGAATGGTTATCCATTAGCTGTTATTAAGAAAACCTTAAATAGACAAAAAGATAAAACAATTATTGGTATTGGAGTGTACCCATACATATAAAACATAACAGAAAATTAAGAAAAATCAGCTATCAGTACATTTGAACAGCTTTCCAGAGCCATACCAAAATACAAGAAATTCTAACATCAACAAAGCCTAAACTTGAAAGGCTGAAAAGAAAAAATTGCATCTATAAAAAACCATGTAAATGTGGAAGAACACACAAGACCAGTCACTTTCAAGAACACAAACTGATGATTCAAAGAGAGAAAACAGATGTGTCAAAGATAGCAGACCATATATGTACCAATCAATGTATATTTAATTGGGAAAATACAAAAATATTGGATACAGAAGAATAGGTACAAAGAAGAAAATTTAAAGAAGCTGCTCACTTGACAATGGCAAACAATCCCATAAATCAACCCAGTGTGACTGTACATAATGTATGGAAACCACTAATCAACTTTGGTCTTAGGAAAAAATGGAGAATATGAAATTTCTACTGACTGTTGCCTTTGGTAGGATGACTCAGTTTGGTAGAGCATTACCTTGAAATTCAATACTCAAAAACATAAGTCCAGGTTTGATTCCCATGCTAATGCTCTCACTGGTCAGTCAGCAACATTTTGTAGAAGAGGGGAGAATAATACCTTTCAAAACATTGTGAATATATACTAATGTGTGTGCTATTATTATTAGTTGAATGTATTTGGAATACTTAAATAAAATTAAATTTTTATAAAGACATTCAATGCTCAGAAAATGTAAATAATTCAATGTATAACTAAAACACCATCATCACAAACTTTCAGGAAAACAATAATTGTATGTATTTATAAAGGTTGATCATATGTAGTATTATATCAAGATTATATTAAAAACCAGGGATTTACTATACATCAAGTGTGCTTCATTATATAATCATGTTAGCATATATAATTGAAAATATAATGTTTTAAAAGTAATCAATATAAACATTGGACATGTAGCAAAATGCATACAATTGCTTTGTATTTGTTTACTCTGCCATTATAAATTAACATTTAAAAGATAATGGAGAAATGGTTTACTAAGAAATCATTACCATTTAATTTAATCACAAAGGTAAACAAATTATAATAATTTTTTTTATAAATTCTTATGATATATTAGTAATAAAAGCATATTTTCAGTAAAAGAACATTATATCTTGTCTAGTAATTAGGAATGTTGTAAATAAATTATTGCTTTGTTATTCTTTATATATATTGTCTGGTTTGAATATTAATTATGTGTTTACTTCATCAAGTACTAGTAGTTCCTGTTCTACATAATTTGACCAGATTTTGAAAATAGTAGTTGTGTAATGATAATGATTATCACATATTAATTCTATTAAAATATATTTTAAAAAATGTGTTTATATATTTCCTAAAGTATAATCAGCTACTGCTCAATTGATGTAAAATAGATTTAACTATGTGAAGCAAACCATTACAATATGTATATTGTAATGGTAAAAAGGGCTAACTTGTGGAGGCTCAGTGATGTTGATTGACTGTGGAATGAAGAGTAGAGAATGAACCCAGACATTCATGCAATTTGGAAAAATACAGGCTACATTTTATTATATCAAAACCACATTTAAATCTTAATTAAATATTTAATCCACTTATTGTGTCTGAGTTTGAGTTTAGCTAAAATGCTCATAATTATAAATAATAAAAATGCATACCAAATATATCTTATTATAGGTCAAAAATATATAAGTGTATTAAATCTTTTATCGTTACATAGGTGTATTTTCTTGAAGTTCGTGCATGTTCTGTTCATGTGAGGAGAAATATGATTAGGCACTTTGTTAAATTGAATATTTCCTAAAAAAGATAACTCTCCCTGCCCACTCATCGTCCTGCACAATAAATTACTAAAATTAGTTTATTATAATATACATTAAATAATTTTATAATCTTAACTGAATAAAATATACTAAGTCAGATTTAAATAAAAAAATATTAAGTCGGATTTAAATAAATAAAAATGTTTTTATTATAAAAATCAGAATAAATAAAAAATAGAATTAATAATTCTTAGAAAATATTATTAAAGCTTTTCGAATATTTTGTTGATGTATTTTAAATGTATTATAATACCAAAAGTCAAATTAATTTATTTATTTTGAAAAATTCAAAAGAAAAATAATATACAAGTAAAAACAAACATTTATGTGTGTCAAAGATCGCATGTATAATATATAGCGAATTAATATTAAGAATAGATATTATTTATGCATTAAATTTAATTTAAATGTGGCCGAAAATAAAATTTAATTTTATTAATTCAAAAAACTAACCAGCATATGTGAGAAGTTTTAATAGAAATAATTAATCATCGTTTTGAAAGTATTCTAAATGTTTCTGTACACGTAAATAAATAAACAAGCAAGAAATCAATTGCAAAACGTTTGGAGATAAGGGTGGCATCTCCGCTCTATTCCATTCCCACTTTGAATTTAAAATTATAAAATATATTGAATAACTTTTATCTATTTCAACGGTAAGTATTCGGAAGCATCTTCTGATTTATCTTTTGTAAAAGTTCGTTTTTGTGATAATCCAATTAAAGAAAATACATATTCATAAGACTGGATATTTATGTGTTAATACATATTTAATAAAAATAAAGAAATCCTGTGAACTGTGATGAACATACTCTTCTAAAAATAAATATAAATATTATAAAAAAGAATAGAAAAATAATAATAATGACTGAAATACATTTGAATTAAAAATACAATCAGATTTTTTAACTGATACTTTTATGCAAATATATATCATATACACACAAATATTCATGTTTAATCTAGAAATGTATTTTATGTGGCATATTAATTTGGAATTAAAATAATATGAATAATACACATTTGTTTCACCTCATGTTTTGATTTCAGTTCCCATTTTAAGAGGTAAATAAAGACTTCTATCTTTAATAATAATAATAATAATAATAATAATAATAAGTAAATATATATATTGTAACAGTACATAATGTCGAATGGTACAGAATAATTTACCAAGTATTACCGTCTAAATAACAATTATTTATTATTATTATGGAAGGGTTCACGGTTTTACTTATAACTATCATCATATGTTAGTAGTCATGTAGCTATTTTAATTTTAATTGAAAACTCTATCCAGATGGAGTATCTATCAGCTATGGCTAGCTCATAGGATTTATTGGTTTAAACCAACAGACCCAAAAATGGTATCTATAATATCTTTTCTCACATTAACGTTCCCATTCCTTCCAAACCTATGATCATACATATCCTATTGGTATCTTGCTCTCAAAACCGAACAGCCATTTCAGTCAGATTACTAACCCTCCCCATTTTCATCAATACTATTTATACAACACCTGGCTCCTATTGTACCACATCAGTATCAATTGTGCCATAATGAATCATCATCACATGGACCCCTATCTATTATAAAAGATCATCCGTGATCATCATCATCTATGTAATTGTTTGCTCATCCATTTTCCAAGTAAACTCATAAATTTAGAGTATATGAGTAAATCCCTTTGTTGGAGACATAAGAGAGACACAGGACATACCTTAATACCCATTGTGTCACCATCAATATTCAATTAAATCATATAATTTATATATCCATATTCAATTTCATTATGGATGTGAGACTATTTATATAGCTCTATAATCATTTAACTAATGCTAAGATAGTCCAACTGTAACATTCATATTGATACCTTGTACAGTCATCAGCTATGGTGATGAATATCCCCTGATCAACTAACTCAAGCTATACCCATCACATACAAATAGGCATGATGAGAATTGCAACTAACCACCCTCCTGATGATGATCACAGTATATCTATCTCCACCATCTTATCAATTAACTAAATAACTAAACCAAAAATAATAATATTGCTAAAGCAAGAATATTAGATAATTATGTTTATTAAGATTTATTTATTTTAATAATAAATTTCCAATCATGTTATTGACTTAAATAATAATAGTAATCAAAACAGTACATAAATAAGAATTATTGAATGTATAAATAAATAAGAGATTCACATATATATGCTTATATTTATCTAATGTAAGCTGGTATAATATGAAACAATTCAATAAAAAAAACATTCTATTTAATATTTTCTTCTAGCTTTGCGTATATATGTTGTCAAATGCAGTGCAACGAGGATTTACACGGTGTGTGTATATTCTCTTTTATACAGGTGCATCTACGCTTTATTAATTTGTTCACACAATATAACACCCATAGAGCATCTAAGATTTAGTATGACCTATTCCTAATTTATCCTAATTAATCTATGTTCGGCTATGCAGTCACATACACAAACTTCGTGATATGTTAATATATATATAATGTAAAACATTTCTTTTCACATTATTAAATACAAATAAAATATAAAAAAAATTCTTTAAACCTAGAGCAAAGAAACAATTTTACATCAAATTTAAAAAAATAAGTAAAAACATTATAGAAATATGTAATGACAGGTTGCTCAAGTATTTTGATTAAACAAACCAATAACAACAATAAATAAAAGACATATTTATAGCAACACAAAAAAAAAATATTCAAGGATAATAAAAAAAATTAAATCTACTGATTTCAAACATATTTGCAGTGTTGTTATGCATAATAACAAAAAAAAACTTTTAATGTTTATGTGTCAAAGTAAAACAAAACAAAAAAACAGAAATGGGATTTGAATTCATAGAAGACGATTTAAGTGATTACTTTCAAATAAGAAGACATTAATAAAGTTCTAAAATGTTACCACTCCATTTCAGTTCTTGAGGAGATAATCCCTCAGCTGAGACAGTTGACTTCTCTTTCTTTTATAATATTCATATGACAAAAAAAAATTGACAAAGTTACTACTGTTCTTGGGATGTCTTGAAAACTTTGTGGATATCAACTAACATTGTAGAATTCTTTGGCACTTCTAATAATAAAAAAACTCTGACAGGCATCATAGTAATAGATCAGAGGAATCTGGATATGTAGATTTTATACAATTTCTCTTTTTCTCTCTTCCCTTTCTATTTCTTCTTTTAAAAGATGATAGTGATTCTTTAATGAACCATAGGATCTGAACTGGATCTCCACAACAAGATTTGCTTTCAACATGGTTAACCAGGAATACTGTCATTCTATTGATCATAAGATAGGTCTATAGACAAATGACCAGGCTTTGATCTTGAGACAAATAACAGCAACTAACAATGCATAATCTTTTCTGTTACAGCCATAAATATATCAATCCAGAGTCTGTATTTTGGAAAAGCAATAATTAATATTGTCTATTATAAGCATTTTACTTTTTAGTTTTGTCTTGGGAATTAATTGATTTTTCTTGATCAAGGTAAAAGACTTATTGCTTTCTTCAACTATCTTAAATGCATAAACCATTGTTTATATAGTTACACATCTCTGTCATTTTATAAAAAGCACTACAATCCTATTTTCTTCCAATGGTATCTTAATAATAAAATAGTGTGCAGAACAAAAAATCCCCTTTAAAACTCAGCATCTTTTACTTACTTAATAATCATTTAATATTTTTTTCTTCCTCTTTTATATCTAGCTATCCCAAGACTGGATGTCATCATCCTTAAGTTCACAAGAAATCAGCTCAAAAAAAAAAAAAACTGTTAAAACTTTTACTGGTGGTTTCTTTCAAGTAAAAAGTAATTATCTATTGATTTTCTTCCTTCATGTCAAACCTGTCTTTTTTTTCGACAATTTTATAAATCAAAATATATACAAAAAAAATTCCTTTCTTTTTTCTTTGATACACGATATCTGTGATAGCGAATTGTAAATTGTAATACTGATTCACCTTCTCAAGTCTTTTATTTCAAACACATATGTGATTTCAAACTATTTATTTACTGAACTATCTTAGATTAATGATTAAACAATTTATTCTAGCCTGTTTTAACAAAGGCAATTATAAAATGAAATCATATCTTTTAATAAAATATAAAAGTTTGAAGTGACTAAATATTTTTTTTCTATATTCATTTTTTTTTTTCATTTCTACTTACTAAGTAAAATCACGTATACAATACCTACATATCTATGACAAACACAAAAATTTTTTTGGAGGGCTGCTAGTTTGCTCTCCATTAATTAATTTATATGGGATTCGACTCTATCCCTACAATATATTATTGTCATAACAGTAATAAACAGTTATTTTCTTCTTGGTAGACAATTTGTGGTAGTGATGATGATTGATAATGGTACTGCATATAAAAATGTTGATATGTGGATAAAGTATAAAATTGCTATTGCTGGAAATTCTATAGAAAATTAGTAATATATATATTTTAAAACAGTTAATATAAGCATGGCAAATATTAAGTCAATTTCAATAATTTACATAATTAAATAATTACAGTTCTACTTCTAATCTTTTAATGAAAGTTAAATACAAAATTTGAAGATTAAAAATATTTTTTTGAAATTTAATTTTACATATGAATTTTTTTTTTAATTATTATAAATTCTATTTAGTTGTTAACTTCTAGCAAGCATGGTGATTCTTAAATAATAGTTTCTTAGGTATTAATAGTGATGGCTTGTGACCCTTTGTATGAATGTTGCCTCTATCCCAACATTTTTTTTGTTTACTTGCTAATAATTGACTAATTGAATGAATGACTAAACATTTTCCAAAAAAATAGAATAAATTTGTAATTTTCAGTTTAAGTCAATGGTGCCAAGTTACATATTAAACAAAAGATGGAGATATTCAATCAGAATTTTAAAAAAATGTTTCAAATGTTTTTGCAATCAAACAATTATTTTTCAACGTGATTAGAATTGCTTTTTATTTAAACTAGACAAATTTTTAAATAATAATTATTGCATAAGCTTGTGGTTAAGACCTGTAGAGGTCCCTACCTTCACATTTTCAACTGCACATGCTTTAGGTTTATTGCCTTAGTAAATATTATTTACGTAATCAATGTGCATTAAATAAATTTATAATACATATATATAAAATTGTAAATGATAAATTACTTTATCAAACATCTAGGCAAATCCTAACATATTTGAATTAAAGCATTTCAATAACATTCTTCCTTCTTTTCCTACATTTATAAAGACTATTGATTGTAAAACACAATTTAATTAAAAATAAAAATAATAAAATTGAATAAAATAACAAAGCACACACATACGTTATTTTATTATTATCTTCATTATATAAAAATTCCAATCTAATTGTGTTTATTTAATTGTTAATATGCATACTCTCCCATTTATACTTTTGTATATGTGGAATGTATTTTATTGAAAATGTATATTTAAAATAAAGTTCAAAACAATACTTTAATAAAATATTAATATTATTAGATTTTATTCGAGCACAATAATAAAGTTTATCATCAAATATCAGCCTAGGTCATTATCTCAGAAATTTTTATCACTTTATGTCTTCAGTTGCCAATTCTTACATTGTCAGATTAAGGTCATAATTTATTTTTATTTGCATTGAGAGTAATGATAAAAGAGTGTAATATTTCACACACATATCTATGAATTTATTCTTTCATTCTTAATTAAAAAAAATATCATACACTTAAAAAGGTAGAGCATGATATTTATCTCTTGTAATCACAAAGGCAAAAATTTTATTTAAATTATTCTGTTTTTGTTGGTGTGCAACATATGTATAAGTTTATCATATAAATACTTTTATAGTGATAACTATTCCAATAAGAAAAATACATAAAATTAATTTAAGAAATTTTCCCTCCTTGATATTTTAAAGCTTGAAAGAAAAATCATAAAGTTCCATCTCAACTAATAACAAAATTGTTCCTGTAGAAATGAAATTGCACTCATAAAAGCAGTATTATTATAGATTTATAGTATATAGTAGTGCAACATAATTGAATATTCAATTTAATAAAAGATACCAAATGCAGAAAATTCAATTATATGTCTCAACAGTTTTTATTCTAATAAATAGCAGATTTTTATTAAAATGTACAGAATGCTTTTGATCAGACTAAAAAGCATTTCAAAATTGTCAAGTTAGATTTTATAACAGCTGAACAACAGTTTTGAATAAGCAGATGTCAGAAATGAAAGATGAAAAAATATTTTTTGTAAAAAAGAAATATTAGTATTTTGTAGATTTTTTTTTGTGAGAAAAATGTAAAATGAAAATGCACATGGAAGCATACAAGTGATGGTGACAATAGAGTTGGGTCACATTTTGACTGAAAAAATATATATTTGTGTAAAATGTGGGTAATAGTTTAAAGTAATTATTAATTAATATAATGTATGAAATAAATTAAAGTTAAACAATATAGACAAAAGCTATTAAATTGATATCTTTAACTATCAAAAATATATCAATATTATTTAAAATATATTTTGCATTAACAGATTTTGATAACTATTTCAACTCAAATGTGATTAAAAACAAATCTGATAGTTCACTAAGAACAGCCAGACAAATAAATACATACTATAAAAAAGGAATTAACAAGTAAAGTTTGAAATTCAAGTAATGAATGAATGCATTATATAAAAAAGCATTTTCTGGAATTTTACAAAATGTATAAAAAATTAATGAAGATATACAAAAATAAAATTGTATATTGGGAAGCAAGGTACAGAAGAAAATAAAGATATCATACATTATCATAGTATTTTAAAAAAAATTGTTCCAGCAATTTAAAAAAAGATGGACTGTGTAGTCAAGCATTGGTGGTCGAGAGGTCAGTGACAGCTGCTTTACAAGCGGTTGTCCCGGGTTGGCGGGTTTGCTTCCCGGCTGATTCTATAACACATGAGAAAACATTATGTAGTATATTTAACAGTTCCAAAAAACTAAGCCTGAATAAAAATAAAGCAAAGTAGCTTCTTCAGTTACAGTATATGAATTTCTAATATTTTAAATGAAAAGATAAGATTTCTAATTAAATCTATAAAATCTAAATAACCTCTAAAATGACAGCTTTATTGTGAATATTTTAAAAAAATTCCTGAAAACAAACAAATAGTGGCAAAATTATATAAGAAATATCCAATTTATAAACATATATCAGACAAATAGGAAAATGTAGCAGTGATATTAATATATATAAAAATTAAATATTACACATTATCTTCTAGAACTTTTAGGTATTAGAATTCATCTACATAATACTTTCAACTTGACTGAATCAAAAAAAATTTAAAGTAATTTTAAAACAGTAGATAAAGTCCAATGATAAAAAAAAACAATGAATACAAGAAAATTGATATTATGATTTGCCTTATTATAAAAAGACCCTTGACTTTATAGGTAATTTCTGTAGTAATTAATGGTTTGTAACATTAACATAAAAACTTCTTGATATGGTCAAAATTTAAATATTACCTAAAATACAACAGCAAAAATTAAACTTGGTGGGGATATTAACAAGATTAATATTGATAAAGGTAAATAACAGGGTTACTTCATATTTCTGAAATGTATTGCATAATTTTACAGCAAGCAATTTATATATTAATATGTTAGACATAATTACCATAATATCGGATCATGGTTTTGTGATCATGAATATTTGACCTGCAGTAGTATGCTGCAGCATTGAGTAAGCCTTCATCTGCAGGTTTCATTACAAGTTTGCATTAAACAGCTCTGGTATAAAGGTAAGTATTTTAGATTGTAGTTTTTATTTTCTAAAATTCAGGTGTTATTCAAAAAATAATAAATTTCTAAAGAACAGTTTCCAATTTATTTCAGAGTTTTAGAAAGTACTACAAAAAATATGAAATAAAACCAAGGAAATAAGACTAATTATAAATGTTCAAAAGAGTAAAATAATGTTATATAGCTCTCTGCAAAAGAAGAATACAAAGAATACTATTAATATACTATTTATTTTACCACTGATATGCCAGAAAATGTCAACTTTAATAGCTAATAGATTCCAGATGATAGTTCATATTAAATTCTTATAAAGTGCTCTTCTATCTAATATCTGCAAATTAGTTTCTGACAAATGGATACAGGTTCTTTGGTTATTAAAGATAAGGACACCATAATATAAACTTGGTAAAATGGTTATATATATATTTGGTTAATTTTAAAATGTTAATATGTGTTTTTTCTAATTTGGGCTGATAGCTTGATAATAAAACAGAGAATTAAAAGATGTTTTCTAAAAAAAGGTTTAGTAGATCCAAAGCCTACACCAATAAATGTCATAAGTTAGAAACTAGTCAGCAAATATTGGATAAAATAGCACTGGCAAAATATTTAAATTTAATATGTACTATTAGTGAAGCTTACATTAAGTGTCACAGCAATTATGGTAGCAAAGGAATACATACATTGCTTAACATAAATCTGTGAGCTAAAGCCATATGATAGAGTCATGTGATATTTTATTGGATTTAAATTGAGTGTTAAATTAAAAGATATTAACAACTATAAATGTATTGATCAGATTATTAATACAAAAACATAATAGCTGAAATTAATTATACAAATAACTTGTATGGCATACTTTTGATATAAATAACTTATTATTAAAAAGATATATGCTTGTGTCTGAAGAAAAATTTGTGACAAATACAGTTTACCAATTTATATAAATGGTTTCTGAGATTAGATTGCTTAACTTTTTTTTTAAGTTTATTCTAGATATGATGTGGAGACATACTTTCTGTTATATTTTACTTAAATCTGTCTTGTCTTTGAGTTATATCAGATAGCATTAGTCTCTTGTTAAATATATAGTTTTATTTTATTTCATTGTTTGTTTTTAAATATAAAAAATCTTTATTTTAATGTTTTTCTTTCTAGATGGCCAGAAAAATTAGGGGATAGAAATAGCACTGAAATCACTCACTCTTTTCACAATATAGGAAGAATATTTTATGTAAATATAAAAGATAAGCATTATTTTTTTTTTTGAAAGCTTTGTAAATTTCAAATATGCTTTCACTTATTTCAATAAAGGTTTGTCATCTGATCCTTCATGTCAGCCGTGGGATGACACTATTTCTAGCTAAATTTCTAAAAATATGATGTTTCTGCAGCTGCACCCAAGCCTTTAAGCATTCTTTCTAAAATAAATCCTAGAAAGATTGTTAACTCAGAGTTAAGTCTTCTTTCTACGCTAAAAGGTAGAATGTTAACTCGGAGTTAAGTCTTCTTTCTACGATAAAACCTAGAAAGAGTGTTAACTTGGCTTAGTGGCTAACGGAGTGGCTTTTTCCGATGCTAAAAGCAGAGGAAAATGCCATAGTTGTTTGTGTCATGCACTACATTGTAATGCTGTGTTATGTATTTTATGTAATAATATCATACGAGAGTATGTTAAGTTGATCGTATCAAAATTATTTAAATTTTCATTCGGGCCTTTTTCTTAATACGAATTGATGTACTGTTACCTTTTAACAATTTTAACAGTGTCGTGATTGTTCCTCATAAAGCTGTAAGCCTCCTAAATTCTCTATTAGGGTGGGGTAGCATAGATTTCTTTGACGATCGTGCTATGAGTCACATTTTAGCAAGAAATTTTCTGAGACCAAGAAGATGGCTAATTCAAACACAGAAAACTTGAAAAGATGGGAATTTCCAGACATGGAAGCTGGCACTGGAACATTTCTACAGCAGAAAAACATCCTGCTGAAAGAAAAGATTAGATTGTGTGGCAAATATATGCAGATTTGGGGTTCAAAAACATCTTTTGACTTTCATTTGTAAGTCTCATTGTTGCTGATGGAAATGTTCATTTCGTAAAGGGCAGCTTGTTTGAGGGATTCCAAATGGTCTTTGTCAAATGTAACAAATAAAAGTAACTTAAATTTTTATTTAAACATACCTTGGCCTTCTCCCAATAATTGTTGTTGGAAATCAAATGTAAAATAAAAGTAACTAAAATTTTTATTTAAACATACCCCCAAAAACACTGATTCTCCCAATAATTGTTGTCGTCGGCAATCAAATGTAAAATAAAAGTAACGTAAATTATTCTTTAATCATACAGGAAAAAACCCTCCCACTAATTGTTGTTGGCAAACAAATGTAAACTAATAAAAGTAAGACCATAAATTATTATTTAAACATAACCCAAATTACTATTTGAGCATACACCAAAAAAAGAACTGTTCTTGTCAGTAAAAATTAAAGAAACAACTATTATTGTCCCATTGTCAAAAATATTATTTGGGAAATCAAAATAATTTATAAATGAAAAAAAGTCAAATCGGTTGTCAATCAAATGTAACCAATAAAAGTAACTTAAATTTTTATTTAAACATACATAAAAAAAAACCTTTTCTCCCAATAATTGTTATCGGCAATCAAATGTGAAATAAAAGTAATGTAAATTATTATTGAATCATAATCCCAAAACACCCCTTCCACTAATTACTATCAATCAAATGAACACCACTAAAAGTACCATAAACTATTATTTAAACATACATCCCTTCTCCCAATAATTGTTGTCGACAATCATACACACAAAAAAAACCCTCCCAATAATTAGTGTCAATCAAATGTAAACCAATAAAAGTAAGACTGTAAATTATTATTTAAACATAACCCAAATTACTATTTGAACATATGCCAAAAATCACCCTCTTGTCAATAAAAAATAAAGAAACAACAACTATTATTGTCCCATTGTCAAAAATATTTATTTGTGGAACCAAAACCATAATTTATAAATGAAAGAAAGTCAAATTGGTTGTCAATCAAATGTAAACCAATAAAAGTAATTTAAATTTTTATTTAAACATACACACACACATGAAAAAAAACACTTCTCACAATAATTGTTGTCGGCAATCAAATGTAAACCTATAAAAGTAACGTAAATTATTATTTAATCATACACAAAAACACTCCTCCAACTAATTGTTGTCGGCAATCAAATGTAAACCTATAAAAGTAACGTAAATTATTATTTAAAGATCCATCAAAAAACCCCATTCTCTCTTGAATTTTGTCAATCAAATTTTAAAAAACAGTAATACTATTTAAAAAAACACAAATTACTATTTGAACACACACCAAAAAAGACCCTCTTGTCAATAAAAATTAAAAAAACAACTATTATTATCTCATTGTCAAAAATATTATTTGGGAAAAATAATTCAGAAATGAACAAAAGTAAACTTTGTAAACAAAAAAAAGTCAATATTAATAGAGAATCACTAGCCCAGGAATGTTATATTAATGTGTTTTTGGTTAGAAATAGCGCCATCCCGCGGCTGACATGAAGGATCAGATGAGAAGCCAATACAGTTCTTATTAATAAATATGAAAGTATTTTACCTTTGTAGTTAATAAGAGTTATTTAAGCATTAAAAACATATATAAGTGTGATAAACCTTTTTTTTGCTTTCTAATTAAAAAAGGTTCAGATATGTTTTTTATTTCCCAATGTAATGTTATTTATTATCTAACACACTAAAAAATTTTCATAATTTTTATAAGGTTTAAGAACATTTTAAATATTAATTACTAAAAAAACAGTTTTGCTTCAAACTCTACTCCAACTGAGGGCTATGTTTATAAAAAAATAATACTAAAACATTTTTTTAAACAATGTTATATAAATAAACAACTAAAAGGTAGAATAGTAACAAAATAATGCACTTGTTAATTAATTTGCATTCGATGTCAGAATTCTTAAGAATCTAGACTTGTTATAAAACAATTGGAAATTGCAAAAATATTGTTATTTCACAAAAGCATTTGAAGCTGTTTTGATTTCTTATGATTTGAGTCTCAAATGCTTTGAAAAGACAATATTAGTGCAATTTCTAATCATTTTATAACAAGTCTAAATTCGTAAGATCTCTGATATTTTTCAAGCATAGCAAACTCATTGAAAAGCAGATGACTTTTATTTTTCTACTTTTTGTTGACTATTTATGTAAAAGCATTAAATTTTTTTTACATATTATTTTTTACTTATTAGTTATATCTACATATTATTTTAAAAATGATTAAAACTACAAAAAAGATCTGACAAAATTATAATTTAACAATAAGACATGAAAATAAAAAAGTATGTCCTCTAACAAATAAATTCTAAATTTAAATATCATGTTATCTACTTATGTATTGTTTTTTTAAAATTAATTTAACTAATTAAGCATAGGTTAAATCAATATTAACAAAATTTTATCCTATAAATGTAATTTTCCCATCAGATACATTTTTTTAAATTTTAATTAATTTAATTTATTAAGTATGCATTAACTAAATATTAACAAAACTTATTCTATAAAAGTAATATTTCCATTGATTCAGTTATTAAGGAGTTTTCTTGGGAAATGTAAGACTGCGAGTTCAATTTCTAAATAGGAATGGATTTTTTTTCACTGTTAAAAATTCAAAAATGTGAACATACATAAAGCATTTAATTAATTATATATTCTAGATCTTATTTTGGTTTCATTTAATGTTGTAAACAAAGGTTAACAAAAGATCAATATAGATACTTCATGCTACATAACAGAATGTGCAGAGATATATATTAGCAATAACAAGAATAGAAAGTCGTGTAGATGTGTGAGAAAACAAATAGATATCACTGTCATCATTAAAAAAGTAATAAAACTATGCAGCTGAGGGTGACATTAAACTAGAATATACAATAACAGAAAATAAATGCATTAAATTGATTCTTAAAAAGGCATGCAAGATGTATGGATGAGAAGAAAGTTTTCTGTAGGAATATGGGAAAGTGAAGTTATAAATTGGTTAATGAAAAATGGTGATAATTTGCTTATTCATCTTATTTTATATTTATGTTTTTATTCACATATGTATTATTTTTATCATAGAAAATATTTTCAATTTGTACAATGCTACATTTTACAATCATACTAATAATTTTATTAAGAAAAAAATTACAAGTTTACACTAAGCTCAATCTTCCTATGAACAAATTACACAAATTTATAACCCTACTTAACAAACTAAAGAATAGAGTGCATTCAAAATACATTTTAACTCTGAATAGTGATGATATTTGTTTTCCAAAAACTTATAAAGCAAGAAGATTATAATGGTTTTCTATGAGAAAATTTTTGCTTATTTCTGCAGATGTAAATTATGCCATAAATTATTATTATTGTACTAACAAACAGCTTACTCTAGTATATATAGTAGTTAATAAAGCCTAATGTATGATATATGCATGTGTATATTGTGCTCTATGTGTATATTTGCATATATGCATTTAAAATATGTATGTAAGCAAGGTAATGCAACTTAAATCTATATAAAAAGAAAAAACACTTAAAGTTGTTCTTTCTTATAATCCATCCATTAAGCATCCATCATCATTCAGTTTCCAAAGTCATCACTTTCTCTTTTTAAAGGTCTACCATTGTGTTTTAAATTGATGACAGGTGGCATGCTCTAGAGAAAAAAATTAAAATAAATAATTGATTTGCTTCTTTGATTTTATCTTGGTACAACATATAATAAGGTCTCATTTGGATAGTTAAGGCATTTTCAGATCTCATGGGGTGTTTGAAACCAGAGACATTTTTTTCTAAAGTGCTGTTATTAATCTTATGATAAGGATTCAGCTTCTTCAGTAATTTAATGTCCAGATTTTCCTATCAAGGCTTGTTGATTTTAAGTTCTTCATCTATTTGCATTAATTTCTGGTTGGTTAATTTTTCTTTATAAGGTGACTTTACTCAAATTATAAACAAAATGCTGCATTCATGTTGAAGTTAGGATATCTTAAAGATTGTGATGATTCTTTGACCTCTACATTGCTACTATGATTCCAATTGATAACATATGTATCTGTAAGCAAAAAAATTTTTCAATATGATTGCAAAAGAAATTTGTTATTTCATTGAGCAAATATACAGAAAAATGGACCAAAAATGGAGAGTAAACTTGGAGTTGACAATTTTTTATATTCACCTGCAAAATTGTTAACAATTATACTGAAAAAAAACTTTACTAAAAGTTTCATTTTTTAAAATTCCAGTTTTATATTATTTATATGAAATTATTTATAATTAAAAAAGCAATGTTTAATAATATCTCATGTAACTACCACTAACAGTGTCAGAGCAGCCAAATTATAGTACTGTAATTTATATAATCATAATCATATTGGTAATTTGAAAAAATCAAAATTTTAACATATTACAAAAAAAAATGTATCTAATGCATTCTGTTTTGCATATTATAATAACTAAGACTTTTTACAATTTGTACTATGCATATATATACTTAATATATAATTACAATAGATGTGGGGTTTGCTAGCCATGAATTATCACATTCTATTAAGTGGGGTAGCCTTTTTTTTTAATGACTTAGAAATTTTTCAAATAGTGCAATAATTGTGAAGAAAGAGATATAAGCTATTTAAATAAATATTAAACGTAAGACTTTTTCTCAATTTATTTGTATTGCATTTTCATCATACAATTTTATTATTAGCTGCATAAAATTATGCTCATTTTTAAATTTTAATTGCTAATACATATATGCTATTAGTTTCAGTTTGATTGAAGTTAGCACTCATAAAAATTTTAATCTAAAATTGAGTAAATACTTTAGCTGTGTTGGCACTGTACTCAATTTAAATTAAATATTAATAGTATATGACCAAAATTTATTTTTAGATTTATGGTGAATAAAATTTTCATATGTTTGTTTTTTTATATATTACTGATAATGTCTACTATTTTGAAACAAATTAGGCATGTTTTAAAATTAAGCAAGTAGATTAAGGCTTAAGGTTTATTATTACTTGTGTAATCAGGGAAATCTGGGTTTTTTTCCAAAATAAAAATTATGATAAATAAACTACAATACATTTACCATATTATTTGCCACAAACCAAGTAATATTCATAAGAATTTTAATCCATAAAGTAAATAGACTTGACAGTTTTTAAACTAATGTACACATTTTGAAATTTAATACTGTATTAACAAATTTGGTTGTTGTCATCCGAATATGATTTTGATTATTTCATATACTAAATGAAACATTTTTTGGGACTTTTGTAATCATTTATAATGAAAATCTTTACTTTGAATACATCATTAATGATGTACTGATTGTCTTGCAAGGTTTTTGAATGAAAATGAAATAAATTACTATACAGTACATTCATTAATTGTATTTTAAGTTTGTAATCAAAATTTTGCATATAGCACTAGAATATTTTGTATTGTATTGGGTATTATGAAAAAATTCTGTACTGTGCAATTTTAGAATGAAATTCTCTATTTTGCATTTAGATGACATAGCTTTAATAAACATCTAACGATGTTTTCAATCTTACAAAATGGCTGTTTAAAAAAGTTTTGATCTTTTAAAAGATTATTATAGTGAATAATCGATTGTAAATCAAAATACTAAGTACAAATTGATGATAATCACTATTGTGAGTTTTTGTGTAATATTAAGAGGTAAGTGGGATATAGGAGTATATATAAAAATAAAGCAGAGTAGTCTATGACCCAGCTAACTTTGAAATAATTAAGTAAAACCACAACATTTATCTTTAATTAAATAATGTAGTTTGATAAATGTGATTAATTACTTTATGGCTAGATAGCTCTTAATTATCTCTGTTCTATTTTTTTTCTTCTCATATGTCATAGCATCGGCTGGGATGTGAACCCACAACCGTCTGCAACCAACTTCTTGCTTGCAAGGCAGCTATGATGACATCTCGGCTAACAATGCTTGACATCTCTGTACTATTTTCATTTGCATTTTATGCTATAAAAAGTAATTGTTTAATATAGATAAATAATTCTTGAATAATTTTGTGTATTATAAAGAGCAAAAAAAATTTTATTATTTTTTTTTCATTAAAAACCTTTGTATACAACATATTAGAGTATTAAATGTTAAAACAAAATAATTATTTACCTTTTAAATAATTCATACTTGATTCTGACAGTTTAGAAAAAATATTTTCCTTTATAATTCTATTATAAAATGTAGAATATGCATAAGAAACAGTTATTTGCAAAAGAAGCTTTTCAAAATATTAGTCTTTAACCACAATATGAAATCTTATATGTAGTTGTTTTAGTTTAATAAAAATAATTGTAAACAATGTATTAACTTTTTTCATAAAATTAATTAGTTTTGTTTTTTTTAATGTAAAAAATATACTTGAATGGCTTTACTATATTATTCATTTTAGTATAATAAGTAATAATTATATTATTAGTTTTATTGTTTCTTATTTAATGACAGAAATAATATGAAAGTTAAAGTTTGAGATAAAAATTTTATTTTTTGCATTTAAATATAAAATTGAATTTTATTTTTCTTCATTTTATAATATGAAAATGTTGTCTTTTATATAAAAAAGGTATATTCTGTAAATGCATAAATCATCACATAATATACTTCAGAGACAACTATATATTTTTCCATATACTTCTTTATACAAAACTGTTTTCTTTCAATTTATGTAAATAAACAGTCTAATTATTTTCCAATTAATATTTTCTCACATATTAACCCTGTTGCTCTGATAATTCTGGCATAAAAAGATTGCATTTTTATAACTTTTAGTCAATATATAAACTTACCTTTTTAATAATTATTGTAAATATATATATATATATAATATTCTTATTCTATATCTGTAATTCTTCAAAGTTATATATGTAATCTTGTATTTAAATATTAATAAATACAGTATTTATTAATATTTGATTTCAAGATTACATATACATATACATCATCATCATTAACAACAACAACCATTATCAATCCACTGCAGGATGAAGGTCTCTCCAAGTTCAATCCATCTTCTCTGATCCTCAGCTTCTCTTCTCCACATCAACCCTGCACACCTTCTTATTTTATCTATCCATCTCATATATATATATAGTATCATCTTGGTCTACATTTAAACATGGAATCATTATGTTCCTAAAAAAGATTTAATTGACTTATTTTATTTTTTCAATAGGTTGAAGTATTACTAAATAGTTATTGGTAATCCATTGTAATATAAAAGAACATTTTTAATTTTAATTTTCCTTGCCAAATATTATATTAAATTGTATATAATAATAAAATTAAGATTTTATTATTAGAAAATTGAATAGATTAAAGTACATATATTTGTTTTGAAGATTTATTTTAGTATCATTATTTGAAAAAGTGTTTATTTATTATGAAGTTAGAAAATATTTTATTTGACAAATACTGCAGCATTTCAAAAACTTCTTATTGAGTGAAAATTTATTTTTTATAACAGAGATAATAACATTTTACTTTTGGTGAAACCATAGAAATAATATTATCATTAAGAAAAAGTATATTTAAGTTTGGGACTCTTTTTGAATCTCCCTTTTCAGTAAGAAAATTCAATATGTTTTATGTAAAAGTTGCACTATAATAATGAACAGTTAAGTAACAGGAAATTTTTTTTTAAAAAAAAAAAATACATTGTCTTTTGAGATATTTAGAAAGATCTTGAAATAAAATGTTCTCAAATCAGTCAAGCATTGTTAGCCGAGAGGTCATCGCACCCGCCTTGCAAGCAAGTAGTTGTTTGCGGACGGGTGTGGTTCGTGTCTCGGCCGATGCTATGACATATGAAAAAAAAAAATGTTCTCAAATCTACAATACATTATAATACCTAAAGAATATGGAAAACTCTTGACAGTACAATATATATATTTGTCATAAAATAGCTAAAAAGTACAAATTGAAATGCATTATGGACTAAATTTATCAAAAAATGAAATAGTGCTATTATTTTTATAAAAATGGAAGTATTAATGTTATAAGGATTTATAGCAGATATGTGTTATTTAAAAATGTGTACTTCATTTAATTGTATAAAATTCTGTTATTAAATGATGTCAGTGAAATATATAGATGAACTTCCAATATAAGGTTCATTTTAAGAATCTTTATATTGTAGATGGATTAATAAAAATTCTGAGGACTTGTGATCTATAATTTTTTATAGTTTTTTTTTATTGCTATGTTTCTTATATTTTAAAAAATATGTTTTAATTGAATAATCAGTTAAAGGAATATCCAATATGATTCTTGGAAAATTTAACCTGGTTGTATGGTTTCATTATATATATTTATTTAGTCACATATTTTTGTACTGAAAAATGTCTGTGACTATCAAACATCACATGATCACTATTCTTTATGTTTACATGAGCTGTTTTTCACAGAGAAAAAACTCTCTATGCAGTAGCACCACTCAGGGCAAACAAAAGTAATCAATGTATGCAGGAAGGTTTGTGCATAAAATCCTTATCTAGTGACTACTTATTCAATATCCCTGGACTAAGACTAAGATCTAGGTGCTGTGCTCTCAGATCCAAGACTCTTCACTGATGAAAGTCACAAGCTAGAAACTAGTCTGGAGATATTGGATGCACTATATATGGATTTTATGCAGAAACCTACTTCATCCATTGATTACTCTGGCTTGCTCTGAGTGGTGCTACTGAATGGAGAGTTTTGCTTCTGTGTAAAATATATGTGTTTATCTACATTACATAAATATATATTATCCAAAAAGAAAATTAAATAATATTAAAACAAAATTTAAATATCTTTCTTAATATTAATTTTTATATAGAATTTTAAAGTATGTTTATTTAGTTCATTATTTATATATATTTGAAAAGCAATAGATTTTAAACATCTTTTGGTGGACATATAATTTTATATTTAAATTGATTACCTTACATTTATGATTGTATAAAAAATTAAGAAACAAACTAAAATAAACTTGCTTATGCAAATAAAATATTTTCTTTCTGTTTTATTAATGTACTATTCTTCATATCATTTAATAGATAAATAAACAAGAAATTTAGACAACACGTGTCTTGTACTACTAATAATTGACTCAAAATCCAATATTCTAATCAAAATTATTTCCTCTATTTTTAACTTATATATATGTATTTTATGTTGATTAAATTTGAATGCTGCAATTATTCATAGTTTAAAAATCATATTAGACTTTATTACCAACTTAATTTGTTTCTACATAATACCATTTTTTAATATTAAATATTCTGCTAGTCAAAATATTAAATAAACATTTATATCTTTTAAAAATTTATTATATTATTTTAGTAGTTTTTTCATTTATATTTTATTCATTACAATAAATAAATAATTAAGAAAATTAAGATAGTGTTTTAAGAAACACTAATTGGTTAGGTTACTATATTTATTTTTTCTAAACTAATAAATAGGCAATCAACATTATTTGCATTTTTATAATTTATATTATTTAGTATTAATTTATAAATACTTAATGCTAGATCAATTTGGTATTTCAATTAGGGAATAAGTAAATCATTAATTAAATTATATATCTATATTATAGTGTTACAAAATTAGTATCAAAATGTGATAGATTATTTACCTAATAACAGCAGGTGATTTACATTTTTATTTTGTTATAGATTTGGCTTTCCCAATTTATAAGATTTGATGATAATTATAACTACATACATATAATACATTGTAGTGGTGTGGAACAAATGAGATGACATGTTGAGATGGCATAACATCATTATCCCCATAAACCACCAAGACCAATGGACATTGAGCAAATATAAAATGAACATGAGATCATCAACATGAAGAAGGAAAGAGCAATATAGAATGAACAATATAAAATGAACATGTGATTCAGCATAGACTAACCATATATAAGTATTTAACCTAATATAATAAGTTATAAAAACATTATCCAGCATTACACAAGAAAAATGAAATCAACAACTCAGCAGCAATCAACCATCAACACTTGTGACTGGATCTAAAAGTGTTACATAATAAACAGACTAATTATCTATCCATTATTAAATATAAAGCATGATTTATAAAAGCCCACTGAATGCATATACTAAGTGATAATCTATTACTCATAATAAAAAATGTTGAGATACTGAAATGCAGTGGTTATCATTAATATTCTGACTATATGATACCATTTGTGTACAGAAAAACTATAACTTAATTTGTAGTACAAAAATAGCATGAATAGCATTTAAAGGTAATATTTTTGTGCCAACTGGATTTATCATATGGAGGTCCAAAACAAATGTAATTCAGTACATCCATATACCTAACAATTATTTCTCTACACTATCTGAGGAATGAACTTTAAGGACTATGATTGTGAACAAAAAAAATATATAAATATAACAGTTTACTATATTTTATTTTAAACAGTGTTACTAGACTAGTGTTCACATTTTTATAACATGCTGTAATAAAAGTAAGTCATACACATTGCCTATTCACAAAACAGCTACCTGGATGAATAAAGATATTCGTAATAAAATATTTGTATAACAATTAATTAAGAAATTAGTTGATTAATAATTTAAAAAAATTAAAATAGCATAATATAACAATTTAATATTAAATACATTATTAAAAATATAATTTCATTTAACAAATATGATTTATCATTTGGTTTTCATTCATTAATTTAATTAGCTTTTATTCTCACTGAATTATTTCCTTTTCTATAAGTAAAAACTGAATAACAACTTTTCATTCAGAAATAAGAACATTTTAATTCAGCTAAAAACTGTGATGGAAAATAAATGATTAAAAAAAAAATGTTTCAAAAAATGTTAATTTAGCTAAAAACTCTTTGTATAAGGTATTGAATGAAAATCACGTGAATAAATTGAAACATGTTTCAAAATAAATGTTAAATTTAATAAACTTTAAATTACCTAAAAATTCTTTTTAAAATTTTGAAGAAAACAAATGAATTTAAAAAACTACATCTCACAAATGAATAAAATTATTTTTTGAAATTATTATTTCTTTAAATTTTTTTATCTATAAATGAAAATATAATATGAAACATTAAATACATTTTTACCATGGATTTAATTTTCTTTTTGAATGCTTTGTGGGCAATTATAATTTACAATTATTTTATGTTGATTTTCTTCTTGAAGGCTTCTTCATTCTAAGCTGGTGACCCTACATTTAATTTATCAATTTCTTTTTCACAATATTTTCAGGTTTCATGGGCTGAATTTATCCATTTTTGGAATAGAATATTTTCAGACTTCTACACAGTATGAATTTATATACTTTCTTCAATCTATTTATCTCCAAGTTAGTCTAACACACAATGAGTTTATTCTTAATAACATTTTTGGTCTGACCAAATAATAAAAACAGAGACAATCATGCTCTTTCATGAAAACAAAAGCTGTTGTAACTAGGGCATTCTCCTTATTTTTACATTTTTTATAATGAAGGTTATACTGATACAGATGAGATTTAGCTTTTAGCTAAATTTAGCACATAGTTTTTCTTAACTCCATTTTAGAAAACCTCATTTTTCAACTTCAGAGCTAATTAGTTTTTGAGTCAATACTAATAAATGCTGCTACTGCTCCTTTCAACCACTGAACCAAGAATAACTTCTCCTACTGTCCTCTTCAACCGCCAGATCAAATATGACTGCTCTTCTCAACAGCTTGATCAAGACTGACTGCTTCTTACAAGACACTAAAATCTACTGACTTACTCTCTCTCTCCTATTTTGAAACAATTCTATGTTTAACCAATCACAATCCTGTCTCCCACATGACCAAATTAAACACTGAAAAAAATTGTTTAGTTTTTTTCTTCCTTTTTTTTTAATTAAAGTTGCAAAACAATTTTAAAATAAAACAAATTTCTCTGTATTGGTTTTCTTCTTATGCCAAAAATAAGGTAATATTTTAATTACTCTGATTTGATAATCACTTGTTATTATCTTGGAGAAACATAAGAGAAAAGGAAGAAGCAACTTTAATTAATTAGAACAAAATTTAATAAAAAATGTGCGACTTTATAATTTTTTTTCTTTTTAAAAATACTACTAAACATAAAACCTTACTTACTTTATCTCTTTTAAAAACTTATAATTAAAAATTATTAAATAATTTATTGAATAGAAAATATATTCTCTCAATACTTTTTAGAACTAAAATTGAAACTAGTAGTTAATTATAATTATTGATGAGAGGATAAAATAAATTATTTATTTTATCTTATACTTTTCTTTGTTTTTTACAACCATTTACACCACATTATAATAATATTCACATTATTTTTAAAAACAATGTTTGATATCTTTCAATATTCTCATATTATCAATTGATAAAGAAAATATTTAATTAAATCTAGATTTATTAATAAAATTATGATAAAATTAAATATCACTTTCCCATTCTAATTTCATTTATTTACAAGCTCATGATATTTGATAAGACCAGAGTTGATCAGTCTACAATATTAATATATATATATGTGAAAAAATACTTTATATAGGGTTGAAATGTAAAATTAAATAATATTTATTGTACTGAGTATACTTTTGACACTTTCACATCATATTCATGCTCAGTCTGTTATAACATGAATTTTTTTCTGATTTGAATGCTATTAGGTTTTTGGTCTATTACAACTTCATTTTTTTGTAATAAACCACACCTCTTTTATTTGCAATAATATAAAAGCATTAAAAGTATACTCAGTACAATAATTTTTTGTTTTTTATTTATTCAAAGTGCTATTTGAATTCATGATATTATAATAAAGATTATCATCAGTGTTTTGTTTTGGTATAGTTAGCAATCAAATATGGGATTAGATAAAGGATGATTTTAATTGCTGAATGATTGTTTATTGATTAGCATTCATTTAGATTAGTATATTGTATTTATTCTGTTATGAATGATGCTATTATTAACATGCACTTAAAAATAGTAATACTTTGATTTATATTTGATTCAGTTACAAATTATTTCACCTTCAGAGCTCATTTTCTTTCTATTATTTAGGATGACTAGTGACTGGGTTATATTTCATTTAGGCTATAATAGTTATTTTCCATTGTATATTTTTAATCTGTTACAAATTGAGATATAACAGAGGTTAGCAGGTGCACATTTTTATTCTAAGATAAATGACAATGCAATTTTCAGGACATAATTAAACAGGACAATGGCCTTGTCATTTCCAATCTGTTACAAATAGTTTCCAAACCTGTGATGCTTTAAAAGAAGAGTATACGCTCATCATAATAAGTTACAACAGAAATCCTCAATTTAAGGATGATAAAGAGGTTATTTCATTATCATTCTTTTCATTTAAGTTATAAAATGCTCTTTAAACCTGTAGGGCAACTTTTTATTCTGTTGCAAATGTTGACATGCTCAATCAAAGAGTGAAATTTGAATTTCATATATATGTAGGAAATATATTGTATCTTGTATACATCAATAAGGTTTTATAGGTGATTGTATTGTCATTTATTTGTAGTTATCTTTAGCTGAAAAGTGGAATTGGCAGACATGTTAAATAGTAAATCATTTTAAAGTAATGTTATAAATTATTTTGGTTAAAGAGAAGATATTATTTTTTCTATAAAAATAAGCAAATATGGAAAACAATAATGTTAAAATGTTATTGGAACCTGAAGTTGTTATTCGGGGGTTGCTTAGCAAAATGATAGAGAAGATGAGAGAAATGAATAATAAACATGGAGAAATAAATAATAAGTTTGAAGTTAAAAATAATAAAATTGGTAATCAAAGTAAAGAAATAAAAGATGTAAATCATAAGTTTGAAGAAATAAATAAGATTGATAATCAAAGTAGAGAAAATAGAGAACTAAGAGAAGATATAAAGAATAAAATTGATAATCAAAATAAAGAGTTAAAAAAGACGTTAATGTTAAGTTAGACTTACTTCAAATTGAATTAAATGCTACAATAGACTTACTTCAAATTGAATTAAATGCTACAAATGTGAGATTTGATGAGTTCAAATACAATTTGGATATTTAGTCAAAAGAATCGGAAGATAAATATAGTTCTAGAGTCAATGAATTAAGTAGTCAGATAAATAAATCACAGGAAAAGATAAAAATTAGGATTAATAATTTAGATAGTGAAGTTAAAACCTGTCAAAATTGGGGATAAAACATTGGAGAAAAGGTATATAAAAATTGAGCAAGCTCATGAGGATACTTAGAAAGCATTGAGATTAGAGATAAATGATATTAGAAGTGAATTAAAAAATTTTCAAAGTCATATAAAAATGAAATTAAGGAAAGAAAAATATAAGATTACAGGGTGTTAGAACAGGTGCTCTTAGAAACGGTGACAATTTTTGACAAGTTTGAACAGATAGAAATAAATTGTTCTGATGATTTAGTAGAAATAAAGAGTATATATGAGGAGAAAAGCTTAGATATAAAGCTTTCAAATGTTGAGAGTTGCAACAAAGTAAAAAGGTAAATGCTAAAGATAGAGAATTATAAATAAAGTGTGGTTAAGAAATAGTTTCTAAGAAGTTAAAAATTTTGAGAGTAAATTTGGTATTAGTATAGATTATAGATGGGTAACACAATGATATATACATATATATTATTTAATTAGTTTTCAACTAGTAACCACCTAAACATTCACAGTAAATATAGCACCAATATTTCTAACTGCTGTCAAGGCAACCTTCACACCTTTTAATAGCAAGAATGGAAATCCATTTTTAGTAATGGTCCATTGAATATATATGGACACTTAAAGATTGCAACTTGACTACAGAGTATGAAATATTGTTACAATGAAGTTTAAATAAACCTCTTTAAACATGAAATAAACATGTCACTATAATGCAGACTAATAAATAGTCATCTAAAACATTACCTAATGCAATACTTTTAAATTGCCCATGCATTATTTAGAAATAATAAGCGAAATAGTGCCTAAAGCTAATCTGGGATAATGCTGTAATTAGTTTCCCACCAGTAACCACCTAAACATTCACAGTAAATATAGCAACCAATATTTCTAACTGCTATCAAGGCAGCCTTCACACCTTTTAATAGCAAGAATGGAAATCCATTCTTACAATGGTCCATTGAATATATATGGACACTTAAAGATTGCAACTTGACTACAGAGTATGAAATATTGTTACAATGAAGTTTAAATAAACCTCTTTAAACATGAAATAAACATGTCACTATAATGCAGACTAATAAATAGTCATCTAAAACATTACTTAATGCAATACTTTTAAAATTGCCCATGTATTATTTAGAAATAATAAGCGAAATAGTGCCTAAAGCTAATCTGGGATAATGATGTAATTAGTTGTTTAGGTGGTTACTGGTTGGAAACTAATTACATCATTATCCCAGATTAGCTTTAGGCACTATTTCGCTTATTATTTCTAAATAATACATGGGCAATTTAAAAGTATTGCATTAAGTAATGTTTTAGATGACTAAGTATTAGTCTGCATTATAGTGACATGTTTATTTCATGTTTAAAGAGGTTTATTTAAACTTCATTGTAACAATATTTCATACTCTGTAGTCAAGTTGCAATCTTTAAGTGTCCATATATATTCAATGGACCATTAGTAAGAATGGATTTGCATTCTTGCTATTAAAAGGTGTGAAGGTTGCCTTGACAGCAGTTAGAAATATTGGTTGCTATATTTACTGTGAATGTTTAGGTGGTTACTGGTTGGAAACTAATTACATCATTATCCCAGATTAGCTTTAGGCACTATTTTGCTTAATATATATTATTATAATTCGATATCTGTATTTCTTGAAATCAACATATGTAATCTTATAATTGAACAATTATAAATACAGTAATTAGATATATGTAAAATATAACTTTAAATTTTTTTATTTATTTAGGAGCACTATTGACTATCCTCATAGTCTTTGTCAATTAACACTTTGAAAGGCTAACATTCCCACATTTTCATGATTATAACGTTTGCTTCCTGTCTGTTAATTAAGTCTTGTTTGTATTTGTATATTAACATAGTTTCCTTTATTTTCCTTTTTTTTTTTTTTTGTTTTTTCAATTTGCAATATTTTTACATTATTATAATTGAAATTAAAACCCTAAATACATGACTTATTATGGTCATAAAAACGGATGAAACATTATTATAATAATTATAATTATTATAATAATTGAAAAAATAACAACAAAAGGAAAATAAAGGAAGCTATTTTAATATACAAATACAAACAAGACTTAATTAACAGACAGGCAGCAAACATTAAGTACACAGAATTGTGAGAAAGTTAGCCTTTCAAAGTGTTAGTACTATGAGAGTAGTCAACAGCACTCCTAAGTGGATAAAAAAATTTAAATTATACTCTACATATATGTAATTACTGGATTTATAAATATTCAATTATAAGATTATATATATATAGGCTGCAGAAAGTAGTTTGCTATTAACTGAAAGAAGACCCTTTGATTCCTCATGTATGCCTTAAAGAAACCGAGCAGGGAAATTCCTAATGTTCACTTTATACGTTCTTATAATTGCAGCTGTTATTAATATGTGATTATTCATATAGTATACGAACATGGATGGGCTGCTCACCAACATGCATTAGCCAGTGTGGTGAGTTTATTGGCTTTTTACCTCTGAGTTTAAGATCAAGAAACACCATGGTCTTTCTTCTCAGTTGCCTGATAAGGCAGAATGAATGTTTGTGTAAATGATAAATATTTTTCCAATAGATATATACAATTATGACAGACAAAAATAAATCATGGCCCTTATTCCCAGGAGGCTGTAAAGTCACCAACCAAGGCAGCGGTTGGTGGCCAAAGGCAGAGGGTGCTAAGAATCCCCTGATTGTGGACCCAGGCTGCCATTTGATGACGACTTTTTATTTAGGTACTTACTAACTGCAGATAACTTTCAAGTGAAGGAAGATTGCAAGAATTAAGAGAAGAACTGTCTTATATTAAATGGGACATTATTGGACTTTGTGAAGTTAGAAGAAAAGGTGAAGAGACAATTGATTTAAAAAGTAGACATGTACTCTATTATAAGGGCACAAATATTGGAAATACAAGTGGAGTAGGATTCATTATAAATAAAAAGTGGAAGAACAACATTGTGGAGATTGATGGTGTATCAGACAGAGTGGCAAGATTAGTTATACAACTTAATAGCAGATACCAAATGCAGATAATTCAGGTTTATGCCCCAACAAGTTCTCATAGTGATGAAGTAGTAGAAGATTTTTATATGGATGTACAAAAGGCTTTTGATCAGAGTAAACAACATTTTAAAATTGTTATGGGAGACTTTAATGCTAGAATTGGTAAACAAATGAAAGATGAAAGTGCTGTAGGTAATTTTGGTTATGGTAATAGAAATGAGAGAGGACATAGACTTGTGGAGTTTGCAGAAAAAGAAAAACTTTATATTATGAATTTTTTTTTTGAGAAAAATGTTAAAAGGAAATGGACATGGAAGCATCCAAATGAAGGTACAGCAGAATTGGATTATATTTTGACTAACAGAAAATACATATTTCAAGATTGTAATGTTCTTAATAAATTTAACACAGGAAGTGATCATCGATTAGTAAGATGTAAGATACATGTTAATGCAAAACTAGAGAGACAAAAATTATTAAGAAAAACAATATTTACAGTTGATATTCCTAATCTTCAGAAACATTCTAATGAATTTAAATTAGAACTTACAAATCAGTTTCAAGTATTAGTAGATTTTGAACATGATTCAGATTTGAATGAAATTAATATGAAAATAACTGATACACTTTTAAAAACTGCAACAAAGATAGCTGGTAGAAAAAAGCAGCAATTGACCAATAAAATTTCTACTGAGACTAGAGAATTTATGAAGAAAAAAAAAAATATGAAGATATACAAAAATGATGCATTAAAAAGGATTGAATATCTCGAATTTTGTAAAATGGTGCGGAAAAGAGTTGAAAATGATATAAGAAAGTATAACTGTGAACTAGCAAGGAAAGCTGTAGAAGAGAATAAAAGTCTCAAGAGTGTAAAACAACATTTTGGTATTGGTAGGAAATTTATATCTGCAATAAGAAAAAAAGATGGAATTATTACTAAAAAGAGAGATGACATCATGAAATGGGTAGAAGACTTTTATCAAGAATTATATAGTAATAAAGAACAAGTACCTCCTATATCTATTACATCTTCTGAATTGCCCAGAATTTTAAATGAAGAAGTGAGACATGCAATTAAATGTATGAAGAAAGGAAAGGCTCCAGGTAATGATGGAATTATAATTGATATATTAAAAGAAGCAGGTGAAGAAATAGAAATTTTTTTAGCAAAGTTATATACCAAATGTCTAAATGATAAAGATGTACCAGATGATTGGAAGAATGCAGTATTAATATTAATATTTAAAAAAGGTGATAAAGAAGATATTAGAAATTACAGACCTATCAGCCTTTTATCAGTTTTATACAAAAATTTTACCAAGATAATTACAACTCATCTACAGAGAACATTGGATTTCCACCAACCAAGAGAACAAGCTGGATTTAAAAGTGGTTTTAGTACAGTAGATCATATCCAGGTATTGAGAGAAGTTATAGAAAGGACAAATGAATATGAGTTGCCATTATGCTTTGGATTTGTAGATTATGAAAAGGCATTTGATTCTATAAACATTTCTTCAGTGATTAAAGCATTGGATCATCAAGGTATAGATCCAGGATATTGTCATATTTTAAAAGAATATTTATAAAAATGCAACAGCAACAATTAGATTACATAATGATACTGGAAAGGTCAACATTGAGAAGGGTGTATGACAGTGTGACTCCATATCTCCAAAACATTTTTACAGCAGTGCTTCAAAAAGTATTTTGTGGATTAAAATGGGAAACTAAAGGAGTGAAAGTAAATGGAGATTATTTAAGTCATTTAGATTTTGCAGATGATGTAGTTGTTTTTGCAAATAATGCTTTAGAGCTGCAGGAAATGTTGCAGGAGTTATCAGATGAAGGTAGAAAGGTAGGACTAAAGATAAATGTTAAAAAGACTAAAGTAATGTTTAATGGATTTTCTCAAAATATGAAAATAAAGATTGATTATGATGAGTTAGAAGAAGTTAACAGTTACAAATACCTTGGTCAGATTATTAATACAGATGGAAACATAATGGATGAAATTAATCATAGAATTAAACTTGGTTGGAGTGCTTTTGGTAGAAATAACTTGATACTAAAAGGAAATATGCCTATGTGTTTGAAAAGGAAGGTTTTTAATAAATGTGTTTTACCAGTTCTTACTTATGGATCTGAGACTTGGACACTTAATAGAAGAGCAATACAGAGACTTCAGACCACTCAAAGAAGTATGGAGAGATGCATGTTGGGAGTAACAAGAAGAAATCGAAAACGCAATATATGGGTAAGAGAACAAACAGGTGTTACTGACCTCATTGAAAAAATTAAAAGACTGAAGTGGAGTTGGGCTGGACATATTGCTAGAAGAGATGATAATAGATGGACAATTGAAATCTTAAACTGGATTTCAAGAGATTTAAAAGACCCAGAAAGAGACCACATGTGAGATGGGTGGATGAAATAAGAAAGTGTGCAGGAGTGATATGGGGAAGAGATGCTAAAGATCGAGAAGATGGATTGAACTTGGAGAGACCTTTATCCTGCAGTGGACTGATAATGGCTGATGATATATATATTATAGAACAAAAGAAAAATAATTATTGAAAAAAATCATGGCTATAATAATGGAGGAAAAAGAAAACATATTCTATAAGAAAAAATATACAATCACTCCACACAAAAGTTTATAATAATGAAATTAAAAACAACCCTCTGGGAGATGGATTAAGTTTTTTGTTTCATGAAAAATCTTCTAGTAAGGATAACTGTAGTAGAAAGTAATGTGAGTTATGAGATTTCTCTGTTATTATATTCAGAAATATTTAAAAGTACTTGAAAATTACATGGAGAGAGGGAAAGCTTAATTCCAGTTTAATACTAATAAATTTGGATGATATTATTTCCTCAAATGCCCATGATTTAATTAATGAATTAATAGTTACATATGAGTAGAAAATAAAAGTTAATTTTATAGGAATATACAATGCTCACTCTGTGAAACTTATCAAAGAGAACTTAATTAGTGATGATGAGTAGGTGGCTTAATAAGTTAACAGTATCGGAAATAACATTTTTATTATGTATGCTAATTGTCAATTGGAAATATGTGTATGTTTAAATCTTTTCTTTTAGGAGATGGCTGAACTGAAGTTGAGTGCTTGTGTTCAAATCCCCATATAAGTTCATAGTGAAGCACAAATTTAAAAATATCCTGGACTCACTACAGGGTATCTGATAAAAGAAATTCCCAGTGAAATGATAAATGTAAGTTAACATTGGATATTCAGTAGAGTTTTTGGCTCACAATATAGTTGCAACATATTTGGAAGTTTAAAATAGAGTTTAGTTAAGGATTTAGACTGTTTGCTTTAGTATTAAAAATTAATTTCAAATTAGTACCTCTACTAGTTTGATTTCCAGCTCATTATCAAAGTTAATGCACATTTTAGATCTCATATGAAAAAGTGGTTTTAAAGTTGTATCTTCAATGCCTAGAGTTTAAAGCCAGTATCCCTACCAGAATAAATGTGATTATCTAATCAAATTAGAATATTATTTCCCATGTTGTTTTAGTGTTTGAATTTAGACTTCATATTAGTTGTTAGTAAAATAACTATATATGTTTAAGATCAGAAAATGTAAGATTTCTATTTAATATTTTAATGAGAATAAGGTATTTTTTAAAACAAGTGATATTTATAAGATGATAATATATTAGTGTGGAATGTGATAAAAGGATAAATAATCTCTTAAGTATTTATATTCATGGTTTATTGCATTGACTTATGAAGTATTATATAATTGTAAAGAGAATATTATGAAATCACTTAGAGATATAGAATACATTTTTGCTTGATTAGTAGTGCAAATATAATAAGTGATAAAAGTATGTATAGCTATTAAATATTAGAAAGTGGTATTTGATTTTAAATAATTTTAACAGAAATGTTAAATTATTTTTTTATGAAAAGAGTTTATGAATTAGTTAATTTGTAAACAATAAATTTTAAGTATTAAATATTATGTTATTTAACTATAATAAATTTGAAGTCATATTATTAAAAAAGTTATTGAAAAATATAAAGTTCTAAAGGGTCAATTTTAGATTTAGGATAAGATTTTGGTGACTTTAATTGAAAAGTTTTGTAAGGAATCAAAAGAACATAGAAATATAGTTGTACTTTATGATGCATTGCTGAAAAACATCCGTTTATTTAAAATTTTTGTTAGTCATGATTTTTGACATGTGATTTATTAGAGAACTATAATGAAATAATGAGAATATATTAAGAATATGAGAATAAAAGAAGTAAATAGGTATTGTCTTGTTTTCATAAGCATATTAATTATGGATTTAGAATTCATTAGAATTAAATTATTAAACAATATATAAATATGATGAAAAATAATATATTTAGGTCAAGATGGTTTATTGTATATTTTTAAAATAATAGTATCACTGTTGTTAGTTTATAAAAAAAAAAAATTTTTCCCATTAAAAGTGGCATGTTGTATCCACTAACATTCAAGATGTATCTAAGTATGTGGTAAGATGTCACTCATAATTTTTTTTCCCTTTTTTTCTTGTTTGATTTTTTTTTAAAAATCAAGTCAGATGTCACATGACCTAATTTAAACAAGCTTGTATTATAAATGTTATATAAAGATCTCACAAATAAGCACTTAACAAGCTTTGCAGAATATTTCTAATCCCAGACTGGTTTCTGCTACTGGCTTCCTCAGTGAGGGGTTAGGTGCTATTCAAGAATTTTATTAAAAATATCAGGACAAGCCCAGTACTTTATTTATATTATTAAAGCTATTAATATATGGTGTATCTGAACTTAGTTCAGTCCCATATCACTATTTAAGTTAGCTGGATTGGAAGATATATGGATATCTAAAAAATTTAATGTTCTACTTAATAGTTGTCCATTAGATAAAGTGCTAGGCTTGTCTTGGTATTTTTAATCTAATGCTTGAATATCCTAGCATCCCACTGAGGAAACCAGTAACAGAAACCAGTCTGGGGTTAAGAATATTCTGCATAGCTTGCTAAGAGCTTATTTGCAAGCTCTTTGTATAACATTTGTAATACAAGCTTGTTTAAATTAGGTCATGTGACATCTGACTTGATTTTTTTGGTAATTTTATTTTTTGCTATTAAGACTTTGGCAATTTTATATTGCTAAAGTTATTAATATATGGTGTGTCTGAACTTTGTTCAGTCTCATATGGCTATTTAAGTTAGATAACTGAATTGGAAGACATATGGATGTCTGAAAATTTCAGATTTTCTACTTAATAGTTATTCATTAGATAAAGTGCTGGACTTGTTCTAGTATTTTAATCTAATGCTTGAATATCCTTGTACTTCATTTAGGATATTCTACAAAGCTTGTTAAGAGCTTATTTGTGTTTATATAACGTTTGTTTTTTTTTTTGGATGTTTAATATGTTATCTTTGAAATATTAAACTATGGCTGTTATGACAGTGATAATATTAATATAAAATTGTTCTGTATTAATTTTTTCTAAGATGGTTAATTAATTTTATTCATTCCAAAAAGGAAAATACATATGTAAATAATAAAGCATATAGTTTGGATAAAATTATTATTCTTTTGTTACATGTTTTGTTTTTGTCATTTCATTCACAATAATAAATTATATACAATTAAAATAAATGTTCAATATTTCAAATGTATTTGTCCTTTATATTTGTATGATATATTAAGAAAATATATATGAAATATATTTCCAGTGTAATATATTAAAAATGTGATGTAGATTGGTTAAATTTAATTAGAATAAAAAACACTATTATCATTGTAAAATGTTAATTTTTGTTGCATACAAGAACACTACTGAAAATTGCTTATGGAGTGAATATAGTTACACTGACATCAATAAAAAAAAATCTTATAAATAGAAATGAATAATTTGAAATCATTCTCTTTTTTGTTTTGGCATTAAACACAAGCATATATAAATTTCTTCATATGATTTTTTATTTTCTTTAATGTATATAGTTGACTAAATGAAATTGAGGTGTAAAAAATCAACATTGTCTGCCCATGAACAAGTTAGCCTTATTATTAAAAAAAAAAAAAATCATTGAAATTACTCTATTACATTGTAAACCATCAGAATATTTTTATCTTTTAAAATGGATATTATCTATATTTGAAATATGGAAGACAAATGACAGAAAGTGTACAAAGGTTACTTCTACCTGCCTGTATGATTTTATTAAATCGATTGATTAAATTTTTCTAAGATATGAATTGGTTTAATTTCTCATCATATCATTTTAGATAAAGCTAACATCTATTTATTTGTACTATTTTGAAATATTTGTTTTTCAAAAAATATTTCTTCATATCATTGCAAACAAATATAAACTAGTACTTATGTGTGTAAAATCATATAAACAAAATAATTAATATTTGAAGAAATAATTTGGATATATATATAATCAGTAAAAAACAGTCAACAGTTAGACAACCCCAATATAGATAACAATCAAAAATTTCAAAATGTTGTCAAGGCAGCCTCCTTTCAACAATAAAAGTAGAATCCCACTTTTATTAATGGTCTAATATTTTTTTATAGACTCTAAAGATTGCAACTTGACCACAGAGATTGAAACTATTGATAGAAAGAAGTTAAATAAACCTCTTTAAGCAGGTAAATACAACCTATTCTGAATGCAGACTGATAAATAGTCAGTTATAACATTACAAACTGCAATTATAAATTTCAAATTGCATCAAAATATTGCTTAAATATAAGTGTAATAATTTTCAAGGCTAAATGGATTTATAAGTAACCATTAGAAACCAGTCAATACTTAGACAATCTTAATATAAATAACAATCAACAATGTCTAACTTTTGTCAAGGCAACCTCCTTTTAACAATAAAGGTAGAATCCCACCTTTATTAATGGTGTAATATTCTTATATAGATGCTAAATATTGGAACTTGACCATAAAGACTGAAACTATTAATACAAAAAAGGTTAAATAAACCTATTTAAACAAAAAAATCCAACCTATTTTGTATGAAGACTAAGTTCTTATTTTTATTTTAAACTTTTAGTTTACCCTAATGGAGATGAAAGAATACCCAAGAAAATGAATTTTTTTGGAAACAAAAATTTCAATTTTACATCGCTTAACAAAATGGGAAGAATTAACAGTGATTGGAAAATGTTTTAGTTTGGGCGAATCCACTATAAGATCAATTTTAAAAAATGAAGTTGGTGCTAGCTGTATTTCCTCTTGAGACGATTCTGATGTCTCAAATAGTGATAATGAAAATGTAAATTATGCATAAAAATATATTGTTTTGAATAAAATTAAATACTGTAGTTAATAAAAAAAGTTTGTCTTGTATCAATTTTTTTCAAATTTGAAATTTTTTATTAGTCATATTTTATTTTATTTTTTATGCAAATTTTAAAGTAATTTTACATTGTTGCTTTGCTTTTATATGATTTTTGGAAAATTACAGATGTATCCCCCATTTTTCAAGATAAGTTAAGTCTATTTTGTGCAATTTCTTTTGGGCACGTTTTCTGAGAAACCTATCTACTGCATAAAATGAGACCCAGGTATAGTTATATTAATAATAATTTACATTACCAGTATTAAACAAGAATAATCAAGAGCCATCTTTTGATATTGCATTTAAGAAAGATACATTATAAAACAGGCTAATAATCTTCCAGTCAATGTTTTTAAATTATCATGCTTTAAAATGATGTAATTTATATATTGGTTCTTTATAAATCAAAAAGAAGAAAAAATTGTATAATTAAGTTTAATATTTAAAAATAACTTACTTGTTCTGGTGAGATTGTTAGATCAGAAGTTGAACTCTGATAATGCCCTATTAGTTTAAATATTATATATCTCTGTGCACTCACATGTCAGTAAGAGTTTAAAACACTTAAGTGAATCACTTAAGTTTAGAGTGCATTTGTATAAATACACCACCTTTCACTGATCATGCTAAATCATGGCTTGAGTCTATTGTGTGCCTGATGTTACAATCAAATTTTGAATTGTATAAATCTATTTAACCTATCTCAGGAGAAAAATAGTGTCTCATTTTTAAAAAATTTAAATAAATCACTTAGTGATCATGTTTTAATCCAAAAAATAGTATCTTTGCTATAGATTATTTTGTTATTATTCATTTCACTGATTTAGTAAATTTTTTTAAAATTTTCAGGAGGGAGGAATGTAATAAATAGTTAATCCTTGCTGTGAATTTAAAAAATATGCAATCTTTAAAAGAATAATGATTTCATTTTTTAATCATATATAATTGTGGTCAAAAAAAATCTCACTTTAAAAATAACTATCTTTTATGTCTATTTTATGTTTTGTGCACTTTCATTTTAAACTGTTTATATTTTTTTGTAGAAAGTTGTTGAGATTACATACACATTTAAGTGAAAAGTTATTTTAAATAAAAAAGAAGGGAGATTGAAGTATTATAGGCAATTATTTTAGCTTTAGCATTTGTAAGGAATTTGTCTGTTGATATGTATTTAAAAGAACAAGTGAGATATAAAGATTTAAAATTTGATAAAATTATATAACTATTTGAGTTTTGTTTTATTATTTTTGTTAACATTAAAGTTATTTTTAGAAGTCGTTTAATAACTGTTGGTTTGAAAACAAATATTCAAGATGTGTGTGCAACTATTTGAAGAGAACAATGAAAAATGTTTAGCATCATCAGTTTTCTAGATGGTCTCTTGAGATAAGGAGAATAATTTGACGTTATTAATTTCATAGTACGGTAAAATAAAATCAGGTTAGTTGATAAAAAAAACTTTCAATTCAACTAGATCATTTTCTTTCAATAAAGGTTTTTTAAAAAATGACAATAGTAGTAAAGATATTAAGGTGCAAATTTAGTACGCGATCTCTGCCATTTTGAATTTCAAAAATAGCCAAAAACATGTCTGCCACATATAAGTGATAAAAAAACTACGCGAAAACAGAAAAAATTTAGAACTTGGGTCACGTGACTTGGAAAACCCCGCCAAAACACGCAGTTAAAAAAAAAAAAGACAAAACACGAAAAATTAATATTTTCTCATTTTAAATTATAAATCAAATCATTTATATATAGAGAGAGCTAGATTACTATATTTAAATATTAATCAATAAATGCTAGTTATCATTGCCTAAAAAAGTACTTGGTAGCATTTTGGGTGCTGATATGTGATATCTAAGGCGCCCCCTCCCCCTTATACAAATTAAAGTAATATATATGCGATATATATATATTTCACTCAAATAAAATTATGAGTGCAGAAAATAAACAAATAAGTGAAATACAATAAATAAATGGCTAGTATTTTTGAAGGAATACCTTCATTATCAAAGCTGTGGCTAAATAAATTGCGAAGTAAAACTGTTGCTATAAGAAATGCAAAATGTATGCAAATTTAACACACAGCAATTCATTTAGCACACAGCTTTGATAATGAAGGTAAATAAACCCAATAGTCATTTATTTATCATATTTCATTTATTTGTTTTCTTTACGCACTCATAATTTTATTTGTGTGAAATATATATCTAATACATATTTCTCAATATATATCTAATATATATAAATCTAATCATTGAAGAAGTTAGAGAGATATCCAGAGGGAGAATGTTATTACATGTACCAATTAATAGTTTGTCAACATTTCCAAGAGTTCTTAAATTTTTATGTCCATCTGCAATTAATTGTCTTCAAAACATGTTTTGTTAGCAATAGACTTTTATCTAGAACTTTCTTTTGTAATCTTTATTTTTCTATTTCATCAACAACATTACCTGAGAAACCCTGCTGAAAATGAGATCAGAAATAAACTTTGAATTTTGATTTTATATATATAAAGAAATGAAGTCATTATTTTCATTAATAATAATTTTGTTATGAATTGTTGCTATGCAATTTCTTTTATAGTTCTGCCAAAGAAATATTCTTTTAAAAACAATGAAGATAATATTTAAAAATAGTTTTTTGCTTTATGCTTACACATACATTTGCAAACACCCCATATATTCTTTTGTTGTGATGATTTAATATAATTGTAATCTAATACTTATTAAGGGTAATATATTGTCTATTTAAGATTTATCATCATTATTAACTTTAAATTTCAAATACATCATTCCAGGGTAAAAGGAATTGTGTTGATATTTGGCGAGTTGTTAGGACTACATTAAATAGAAGTAAGGCATAAATAAATTTATGTGAATAGTGGCTTTCGTATATATCAAATGCGATAACATGTTTATTTTATTTGTATAAGAGATGGTGAATTCCTCTTAGACAAAATTGTTTTATCTGAGGGAGAGTGAATTCCTTTTATCGCATAGCTATATATTGTTTTATGTAAGGCATGATAAATTCCTCTTATTATATGTTAAACGATATTAGTAAGTGCACAAATATATGTAGAAATATTGTTATAGTCCTCCCTTCCCTCAGAAGTGGACTATTCCAGATAAAGACTGAATCTGGAATAGTCCACTTCTGAGGGAAGGTCAGGGATCTGGCTATAAATAGTCAACCGTTTGGAAGAAAAAGGGGAGAACGTCTGTCTTTTGGGAGCAAAAGGGGAGAACTCTGTTTGACCTACAAAGACGGTATGCATTCTCCCCTCTTCCTCCCAAAGGGCTGACTATATATATAGCCAGATCCCTGACCTTACTGAAAACGTTTGGATTCATAAAGCATCATTGCTTATTGGCCGGTAAATAATTATTAGCTATATGTTTAGCTATACATCCGCCTATTGGCCAGCAGCAAACAATGCTTAATCCTATCAGATAATGATGGAATCTGGAATAGTCCACTTTTGAGGGAAGGGACGACTATAACAAATATGTTTCTGACATTTTATTAAATAAGCCATTACTTACTTGTTCAGAAGCTTCCTATATTATATTTTCTTTAAATAGATAAATTTGATGTGTTATTTAAAATAACTTTTACTTGCGAAATGCATATAGAAATTATAGTCTAAATTAGTTACTTGTTTTATTATTAAATAATTAATATTTTTTTATATAATTCTGGTTACGATATCTTTTCAGCTTATAGTAAACATCACTGCATATTAATAAAATTATTTCACTTTGGATTTTTTAATTTTTTTATAGTTTAAAAGCTGTAGTAACTTCAGAAATATATTTATTATTATTAATGATATAACTTAAATGTCATTAAAATGTATATATGCTTTCTTTTCCTATATTTTTTTTATAAGGTCGACACTTATTAATAATTTATGGTCAGACATATTAGATTCGTTATGGCATTTGATATATATCAGAGATATTTAAACATATATACACTAATGTTTTATTTTTCCCAATCATATTAAATTGCCATTAGATGTATATAACATTTTAATATAAAAAGAAACATGATGATGGTTACATTACAAGAAACTCTGGGTTTATTTGTTTTCTTATTCTAAATATATTTTGAACTCTGTAAAAAAAAAAAATCTTTGATTTCGATGTGTATTTATTTGAAATACTTAGATATAAAATAGGTTTTTCCTTTTCTAAGTTTAGCTAGTCAGAAGTGAGGGATTTATTATTATTGGCCAATTATTTATAGTTATAGTTTATGACTTGTTCAGTTTGCAGGAAATATTAAATAAGAAAGTCAACCTCACTTTTCTATATCCTTATTGCCACTCAATTACATGAAACATTTGAGGAGTCAGCTTTCTGTATTATTTACTATTACAATATGTAATATTTAAATACAAGTATATTGTTTATATCGAATTTAATGTAATTAGAAGAGATTTTAACTCAGACTTACTTTCAAGCTCCCTACAGGTATCCATCCCATCTTATACAACCAAAACACATGACCACATGCATGTGAAAAAAATAAATGATCTCAAATATACATATTTCATGCTGAACCAACACTCATCAGTTTTTCCAGAGCACCATCTCCTACACACACAAAAATAAACAGTGCTCAGTTTATATTAAGATAGTAAATCTTCAAACTTTAATGGACTGGCTTCAATCTTCTCTACTCTCATCTGTTGTATAAGATGAAGTGGATAGCAGTAGATAACTTGAATGTGTGAGGTCAAATCTCTTCTAATTACATTAAGTTCAGTATAGATAATATATTTGTATTTAAATATTACATATTTATCCAGTATTTTGCCCATCCCTTTTCTGTGTATTTAAATGAACATATTAAGGTCCTACACATGAAGGGTCAGAGTGAATTAAAGTCAACATAGATATGATAATAATATTGGCATCAACAAGGGCTTTGAGAATTCTATCTTCAGATTTTCAATAATATGAATGGCTGAAGAGTTGGAGGGTATAGAATATTGAAGTCAGTTCATTAAAGTTTGAAGATTTGCTATTTTAATATAAACTGAGCACTGATTATATATGTGTGTGGAAGATGGTGATCTGAACCAACTGATGAATGCTGATTTAGCATGAAATACATATATAGGAATTCATTTACATTTTTACATGTATGTGGTCATATGTATTGGTTATAAGGTGGAGCAGATAGCTATAGGGAGCTTGAAAGTTTGAATTCATATATATAAATCAGAAAGTGCATAATTCTAGTTGAAACTCAAATACATTAAATAATTATAAATCAATGTAAGAAAATAAATTAAAAGAATCCTCATTCTCCTACTTATTATGTTGCAAGTTAACAAGTATATTCATTCAAATTGTAAGTTGATTATTTATGAATTGTTTTTGGTATATATAAGATGTAATAAGTCAGTCAAATCACTTTTAAGATCTAAATTAAATTTATATTTGTGAATGTGTTAGAAAAGTAATAAACTCAACAATTTACTTATCAACTTCCAACTTGTTTTGTTAGAAGATGAGAATTGTTTTTCCTGTGTTGTTTGATTTGTGTACAGAGATATTGTAGCATTGGTTTGTATCCAATATATATATATGGGGGGGGGTGTATAACTGTATAAAAAAAGTTATTGAAGACAAAAATATTTTTAACTTCTCCTTAAACAATATCTAGACTTTACATGAACTCCTAATCATGACAGGAATAGACTCTCAATTGATCCCAAATCATAAAGTATTTATATAAAAAACAAGTTTACATTTTACTTATTATATATAGACATAGATAAAGCTTTATTGCTAGTGAATCAACTTAATATGCTCAATAAAATTTCATTAAGTATTAATTTTAATAACTGTATAAATATTAGTAATTTTGTCTTGGTAGTATTAAGTTGAGCTGCTAATAATGAAGCTTTATAATTAGTAGAATTTTATTCTTGCAGTTACAATTGATAAACTTGTTTTCTTATTAAGTTATTGGTGACTCAGCTAAAGTTTGATTTATTCTGTTTATTATATATGTAAGAGCTTCTATGAGATTTTCACATTGTGTTGTGAAAGAAAAAAAAATTATTTTCATTAGATTTACATAATAATTTACACTGCATATTTCTAATCATATATACATAAACTAATATTTTTTAGCAGATGCGACTGTTTAAATATTTTAATTAAATACTTGAATTAAAATATTTAATAACACTTAAGAAATATTTTATAAAATATTTAAGAAATACATTTATCTCAGTTTATTTATTAAATATTAAAATATTTAAATATAAATATTTTAATAACTAACAGTTATTTTTTAATACCATAATATAACAAGTACTTTTACATATTAAAATATATATATATTGCAATCATTTATTTTGTGTGAAAATAAATACAGATACAATCTCATCAAAATTATACCAATTTCACAATTCAGCCAGAATAGCCAAAAAATGAATTCTAAAACACTACCAATGGTTTTACTGCTACAAACAGATTTCTCAAGTATAAAAAAAACTACAAAATACTAACATATTCAAACTAAACATTATCCACAATTACTTTTAAATAAGTTAATTGTTTCAGAATCATAAATTTTTAATAATAAGGATTCTTTAATTTTCTTTTTTTTATTTCATTTCTCTCAAAGAATAGCTTCATCAAAATTAATAGAGTGACCTGTATCTTTTTCATGGAAACATAAAACAGAACTAAGATATTTATTTTTAATTCTATTTTTATGTACTTTTATTCTTTCATTTAGGCTCAAATTACACTGACTTATATATACTTTCTTACAAAAACAAGGAATAATATATATATATGGTACAAGTGTGTTGACATAGGGTAATATTTAAAAGCCAAAAAAAATAGAAATAGTACAATAAATACTATTTAATTTGTTTTCATTATGTAATTAATTTTTTTAGATGCATACAATGAAGGTTATTTGTGTTTGATATCCATTTAATTAAAGTTAAAAGTGGAGGGAATAGAAAGGCATATAGATTGTTGATCCAAATAAATAAAAGAAAGACATTCCAAATGAAAGTGATTACGGTCAGAGTTTTACTGATAATTAAATATGGCTCCTAAGGAATTTACAAAAAAAAAAAAAGAATTTAGTAGCTAAAATGAAAAAAGAATACAAAACTTGCCTTCTGATAACAAAACAAAAGTAAAAAAAAATATATGTATAGATAAATCTAAAAACTAATTGAGAGTATAAAAAGAAGAAAAAACTTTGAGCAGGATCTTGCCTTGTTCTTTTGGCTGGCTGTTTTTGTGTGTCCTGGATAAAGAAATTGCCTTTATTCAGGACTACTCTATGCTGAACTAAGTTGTCATGTGGAAGTGGAAATCAGAACATATATGGAAACCTTTTATCATCATAAAGAGGTCACTCCAAAAAAGCTTTCATGTCTAGCATTAAAACGGACCAGGAAAGTGAAAATGTTGACAGAAGAAATGTCAAAAAATACATGTATGCTACAATGATCTATGATCTACATAAATCCATGAAACTTACCAGTAAGTTATAATTTATACTGTAACTTGTGTCTGATTCAATGTTTGCAAACTAAACTAAAACTATAAGCTTATAATACCAATAAAAAGACGTTCACTGTTTTAGTATTCAAGGAACTATTTCATTTACTTAAGAAGAAAATCATAACATGAACTATTTTAATTAATTGGTTAACATTATTTATTATCTGGATGAATGTGTATATGTTCTTTCCAATTTATTAATAGTTCTTATTTAAATATTTTAATTTGTCTTAATAAAATATTCATTAATATCAATTTTTCATTGTATGTTCTTAATTTTAGTTTATTATATTTATTGTTAAATAATTTTGTGAGAAATGTATAAATTATCTTTGTCAATATGCTTATTTAATTGTTAAGTTTGGCGGAAAATTCATAGAAAAGCTTAAAGTGACAAGGAATTAAAATCTTGATCTTACTTTTAATTATTTACTGCAAATCTGTGTGATGAGAGTTAGTGAGTCTACAGATCCTGGCACCCTCTTAAACAAATTAAAACTAAATCCAGCAGCAATTTGAATCATAATAAATATTAGATCAGTTATCAGGAAATATAACTATGCTCTTGAAATATCCAAACTCACACATGAATGGAATATTTTTTAAAAAATAGTTTGATTAACTAGTACTTTATAGTACATAAAATAATAATGAATCTACCAGAAAATGGTAAAATATATATAAACTAACAGTTTTCAACAGATGTGACTGTTTAAATATTTTAATTAAATACTTTAATTAAATTATTTAATAATAGCTAATAATTTTTTTATAAAATATTTAAGAAATAGATTTACCTCAGTTTATTTATTAAATATTTAAATATTAATATTTTAATAACTGATTTTTAATACCATAATATAACAGGTAATTTCACATATTAAAATATATATATATTGATCATTTATTTTGTGTGAAAATAAATACAGATACAATTTAATCAAAATTACACCAAATTCACAATTCAGGCCAGACTAGTCAAAAAAAAAAAAACCTCTAAAACACTACCAATGATTTCACTGCTACAAATAGACTTTTCAAGTATAAAGAACTACAAAATAACACACATAAACTAAACATTACCCACAGTTCCACTTACTTTCCATATAAACTTAATATTAAAAGAATTCTTAAATAAGTTAAATGGTTTAGAATCATAAAATTTAATACTAAGGATTTTTAATGCTTTTTTTTTATTTCATTTCTCTCAAAGAAGACACCATAGCTTCATCAAAATTAATAGTGTGGCCTATATCTTTTTCATGGATATATAATGCAGAACTAGGATATTTATTTCTGACCCTACTTTTATGTATTTTTATTCCATTTAATCTCAAACTACTCTGACCTATATATACTTTCTTACAAAAATAGGGAATGATATATACTACTCCAGGAAGTCTTTCTATCAAAAATTTCTTTTGTATTATTTAATAATAATAAATAAATATGCTACATACATATAAATAAGTGAAGTTTTTATAAAATTTTGTAGCTTTATAGCTGAGCTGCTTTTGAGGCAGTCTGTAAAACCCCATAATCATAGCTATTTAATATATAATGAATGATAAATAATGTATTTTAAATGTGTGTAAATGTTCTATATAAAATATTTATATATTCAAATAATTAAATATTCCATACTTTGGAAAGAGTAAAGCCAGCTTCTCTTTTGTTAATGGCATTGTTATTATTAGCTATTATATATGCCTCTTTTACTTTTCTTTTAATATCATTTCTTTCAGAAGGTTCAAAAATATGATTAGTTATAATTTGGTGTTCCCAAAATATTGATTTAGTTTCATCTTTAATTTTAGCATTATTATATAAATACTTGTGTTGTTGTGTTGATATATTCTGTTGGCAATATTAGCATGTGTTTCACCTATATATATATATATATAGCTTTATAACCTATTTTAGCGCAAGCTATTCTATAAACAACTTGGGGAATTGATTCGTGATTAATGCGATCTTTAGAATTGTTAATAGATCTATTAGTATTAGAAGGAGTAGTATACTTATTTAGAAATCATTGGAAAAATTCTTCATTATTTTTGGTATGATATTTTTTATAAACTGGATAGTTAATAACTTTCTATCATCATTAAAATTTGTATTATTTAATAAATTATTCAACAATACCCCCTTTTTAAGCAATTTTCTTATTTTCAAACAAATTACTATTTTTATATACAATTTTATAAAAAAAACAATCTAAATGGCAAAGAAATAAAATATTTTTCTTTATTCTTTACATCATTACAAATTTTATTACTATTAAATAAAATACTTTTAACAAATTTATCAGAGTAGCAAACACTCAAGTAATCTATAAAATTAATGTTTTTGAAACAAAGCTACTCCACTAGAGTTATTTAATCTCTTATTTCTATCACAACAATTTCTTAAAGCAGTTACTTTAAGAGATACAGATTGATAACTATCAGATTTAATTACAGATCTTAATTCTTTATTCTTAACATAATGACTACATGCATCTATAAATCTGTATCTTACACAGTAGCAGCTTTAAAAAATTATTGTTATAGAAATAAGAGATTAAATAATTTTAGTGGGATAACTTTGTTTCAAAAAGATCCATTTTATAGAAGATTATTTGAGTGTTGGTTACTCTGATAAATTTGTTAAAAGTATTTTATTTAATAAGAATAATATTTGTAATAATGTAAAGAATAAAGAAAAATATGATTTTATATGTTTGCTATTTAAATTGTCTCCTTATAAAATTGTATCTAAAAATAGTAATTTGTTTGGAAATAAGAAAATCGTTTGGAAATGGGATACTAGTTTGAATAATTTATTAAATAATACAAAGGAAATTTTTGATAGAAAGACTATTTCTGGAATAGAATATATTATCTATTATTTTTGTCAGAAGATATATATATAGGTCAGAGTTAAATAAATATCTTCATTCTGCTTTATATATTCATGAAAAAGATACAAACCACGCTATTAATTTTGATGAAATTAAGGTTGTCTTCTTTGAGAGAAATAAAATGAAAAATTAAAGAATCTTTATTATTAAAAATTATGATTCTGAAGCAATTAACTTATTTAAAAGTTCTTTTAATATTAAGGGTGTATGGCAGATAAGAAAAATTGTGTTAATGTTTAGTTTAAATATGTCATTATTTTGTAGTTCTTTACACATGAGAAGTCTGTTTGTAGCAGTGAAACCATTGGTAGTGTTTTATAATTTATTTTTTGGTTAGTCTGGTTGAATTAGAATTTGGGATAATTTTCATTATTTATTGACTAGTTTAGTTTTATGCTATTAAGATATAATCTAGTATTTATTTATTTTTATAATTCTAAAATATTAGCTTGTGTTATCTCTATTAAGTTAATTGAATAACTTAATACTCTATTTTATGTATTCAAAGCTGTATGATTTGATTTTTATTAATACATTAAAACCAAGGTTGCTATCTTCCCAGACACTGATTTTGAGAAATTAAACCTAATTTTCATAAATTTATCTGTTGTTAAACTTTTATTTAAAAAAATAAAAAGTTATTTTTTTGTTTCTTAGTTAGATCACTTTAATTTCACATCTTAACATTAACAAATAATTATATTTTTTTTTTAAAAAAAAAGAAAAAAACACGTAAAATCATTTTTCTCTATATCTATTTATATTATATATAAATCATTTCCAGTGCAAATGTTTTATAGTCTGGCCAATTGTAATAACCTTCTTATATTAATTGTAATAATTGGAATTACCTGTTACTTTCAAAGGAGTGTAAAAGGGGCAGTTCATCATTACAAAATGGTCACACAAATATTATTTTGCTTGCTGAATTCTATAACCAAGTTAATTAAATTTTAATTGTTTTGGAAGAAGTTGGATTATTTTACTTTAATCTCTAAATTTGTACAAGTGGAAGAAAAGAAAGCAACTTTTCTGTGGAGACAGAAACTGAAACTTTGATGATGCAATTTGAGGTATTATATGCCTTATTAGCTTGCAAATGTTTTCAATTCTATTGTCTTATTATATTTTATCTGAAATTAGAAATTTGTTGCATTATTGTGCCATGAACTATACTGATTTTACTTGATTAATTTATGACCTTCGTGTTTATTTCTCATTATAAAATATAATTAAAAATTTATATTTATTATATTTAGCTTGTGTTACATTGCATTTGGATATATTCTTTACTTCATTGTACCTTGTTCTGAAAAATAAATACATTTGATATATATATATATTAGTTTATAATAAACTTGTCACATTTATATGCTCACTCAATATTTGTTTGCAGCCTATTTAATATAATTCATTTATATTATGCATTTATAACTTATATATAATGATTGTAATCTGCCTATATAAAGTATAGAGCCCTTTTGTTTGGATACAACTTTAATACATATATTTTGATTGTGAGATATATCCAATTTGTTCTTTAATTTAATAATCACTTTAATCTTTGCAAATTTATAATATGCTAATAAAGGGATCCTTCCATTAGAAAGTCAACATGACTTTTTTTAAGTTTTATTTTTAAAAAAATTGCAATCCTGTTGTATTATTTTATCAAATGCAAATTCATTATTATGGAAAATCTCCAATCTTCTAGTGAGGATATGCATGTTTATTTGGAATCATTCTTGAAATGTGCTCTTAAATAAGAAACAGAATAAATGATTATTACAATTATCAAACTTGCAATGAGAGAAAATTATTTTATTTAGAAGGAATAGAGATCACTTAAGATTTTTTTTTTTGGCTTTTATATTTTACTATATGCATTTAATACTTGTCAACCTCATTTTATTTTATTCTTTCCTCAGGTATCTAACAGATGTAGCCATGCATTTAAAGGGGGTATATATAAATGATAGTATTCTTGTATATAGTACTTTGAGAGACTGCAGTGGAGGATTTATGTATGTTTTATAAACATCTATAAGAATAGATTTGTTACTTTGATAAATGTATTGCATATTTTGCCTGGAATTAGTGCATAATCTCTATTATTATTATTATTGTCTTAAATTTTAAATTAACTCCACATTTATCTTTTATGCATATATTTGCATTGGTCTTTTGATTATATTTTTGCTTCCTGCATTATAAATATGAATAGATGTGGTTTAAGTTTTATCATATAATTGTTACCTCAATGTCTTTCTTTTCATGATCAGTATTTCTGCTTATAATTATGTATTTATTATGGTGACTATGTTGGTGATTTCTCATTTTACTTAGATAGTATTTATTAGGCCTTTCCTTATGTTAGTGGTAGATACTAATGAGACACTTATATACACGTAGTATTGAGCCACTATTGCTCTGCTCATTTTAGTGTAGGCTGTCTTTTTATCACCAGCACCCACAAATATTTAGGTATTTCAATTTGTGTACTATAAAAGGCATTTGTGTAATTATATTCCCCTACTTTTTATCATATATTTTCAAATGACTGTGTATTGCATAAAGTATTGAGTTTGTATTCCGCTACTTCACCAGCTTTGTTTATCTAAATCTAATACAATGTACTTCTTTATATTAGATTGCCTAAATTATAAATTGTATAAGATGCTTAAGACTGGATTATATATATAAAAAGTTAAGTTTAGAAAAGGTTGGTATCAACCTTTTCTATCAAAATCTCTGTCTCGTGTCTAAGCTTGATTATTTATTAGATATCTGTTTAAAATCTGATTGGCTTTCTCTGTTATAATTGCGCATGTGAGAAAGGCTAGCATACTTTCAATTTATTATAAATTGTATATTAATAAATTGTACACTAATTTCAATGTAAATATATTTTGCTATGTTACTAGCTACAATTATATTATTAGTACATTCAGATGCATTAATTACCCTTAATATGTATTATTGATTATTAATTTCAAACTGTAAGAACCTTCACTTTATTTATTTTTATAATCTAAATATATTAAGGATATCGTATATTATGTATGTATTATATCTAACATATGTATTAATTGATATAAAGATTTTTTAAATTTATTTTATTGTAAATAGTAGTTGTAAATAATTTATTTTTGTTAAATTGTAAACTAAAAGAAAATATTTGTATTTTTATATTGGTCTATTTCCATCATCTAATATGGGTATTGAATATCTTTAGAATAATTTAACTTTATTTAAATATTCCAAATACATTCAATTGTTAGCAATAGCTTAGCAAATAGGTTAGTATATGCACAATGTTTCAAGAGGTATTATTCTCCCCTCTTCTTCAGGTGTTGCTAGCCTGACCAGTGACAGTACTCACATAGGATTCGAACCTGGACCCTTAGATTCTTGAGTATTGAATTTTAAGGTAATGCTCTAACCAACTGAGCCATCCTGCCAAATGCAACAGTCTGTAGTAATTTCATATACTTATCTATGAGGTTCCTCCTGATTTCTCCACTTTGATAAGTGTATGAAATTACTACAGACTGTTGCCTTTGGCAATATGACCCAGTTAGTTAGATCATTACCTTAAAATTCAATAGCTCAAGAATCTAAGAGCCCAGGTTCGAATCCCATGCTAGTACTGTCACTGGTCAGCTCAGGAACATCTGAAGAAAAGGGAAGAGTAATACCTCTCAAAACATTGTTCATATACTAACCTGTTTGATGTGCTATTGCTAACAGTTGAAGGTATTTAGAATATTTAAATAAAGTTAAATTTTTCTAAAGACATTTGCTACATATATTAGATGATGAAAATAGTCCAATATAAAAATACTAGAACATCATCATCACCAACCTTCAGGAAAACACTAAATATATATATAGTCTTTAAATTTATTTGCTTATATTCAATATACTTATTACTTGAGTTTGTAGTGTTTAAAGTAAATTTCTCTTCTTTTAATTTTGGTAATGAAAGCTTTATAAGAATTTTAAGTAAAATAAAATAATCTCTTAAGTACTTTACCATAATGTAGTATGAACAATTAATTTATAACTAAATTTAAATATTAGTGTATCGATATATGATTGGATTTTCAGAATTTATAGGATCCACAAAACACTGAGACACAGAGAAGGCTTTGATTTAAAATTGTAAAATTTTATTAAGTCATAACCTTAATGTATTTACATTATTTACACATCTCTGTAGTTTCCCCCTTTTCTTGAACAACAACCACAATATATATAATATTATCAGATTGTTAATAAGATGAGATTCACAGTTACTACAGAATTACTTTTATTCTCTAAGCAGATGACTATACTATTCTGATCTTAAGTAAGCTATGTAACATCTTTAATATGATAACTATTATTAACTTATTATAATCTACTCTTAAACTCTATTTTTTTTTTAAATTTTAATTTTGATTTTAACTTGAGATTATATTCCTTAACATATGGTTAATAACACTGGACATAAAGAACACTTTTCGCTAAGGAATAAATTTATAAATTCAATTAAAGCAAATTAATATGCCTTGATAACCTATTTTAAATTTCTAAATACTTTAAAGCATTCGCTTATCCTTACATCAATTAAAGAACTATTCAAGTGTTAAAGAATTGGCTCTCATATGGGTCATACTTTCACATACACACCTATAGATAACATCCCAATGTTTCCACAGGAGTAACATTTTATCTAGCTTACCAGTCCAGCGAGGATCTACTCTGGCTATAATCTGGGACTTCGATGCATACTGCTAATCATAAAATAAATATATTTTATTTTCTAAATTCAAAATTCGACTATAATTATTATTAGTTCATAACCAACTATGTAAAGCTATGCCAGGCATAATAACTCAGCACAACAGATTGCACTTTCAATCTCACACTCAATAAAAAAAAAAATTGATTCTATGACTCTACCAACCCTATTAACAACATTTACTATTACTATTCTTCAAACAAATACACACCTATAAGGAAAAGAATCTGGAATCACTGCAAGTGTCAGCAATGACCCATAAATGAGAGAGCACCTTTTTTTAAGGGCTGAGATATGCTAGGACTGGTCACTAGGCATTCAAACATGGATGGTCTTGCAAAGAGCACTATTACTGCTAACACAGAAATGATCTTATGGTGTAACATGAACATAGGTTGGGAAATTCATCCACACAACTTCTTAATACTTCCAAAGTTTAATAACTATTTAATGAGTGAGATATGCTCCAGTTTAATTACCCAAGTGGTGATAACTCAACCAATCTCAAGTGAACAAGAGTCATTCACCAATTCACATATATGGCAGAATTTAAATCTAATTTCTACACACAATGTTGTACTTATGCATTAGCCAATAATCTTATAAGCTTAGATTCACTTACATTTAAAATCAATTTATATCCTTCATAACTAGAAATAAGAAATGTGCACTGTTTGTATAACAATTTTTTCTCCCAACCAGGACTAGGCTATCTCATTCTATCAACAACATTTATTCAAAGATAAAAACATATCAATTTTATTATAACTAAAATTTAAATAATCATCCATCTTTTAAAACACTATATCATTTCATTCATATTTCTTATTCATATCATTAGGATAAAGCAATATCTTAGTATTCTAAAAAAGGCATATTTTTAACTACTGTGCTAACTTAACCTTAAACAAAATAAATATTTGCTAACACTTCATTCATATGTGTGATAACTGGTATTATAATGTATTAAATAAATATAGCTTATAGAAACAAATAACAGTGATTATAAGACCAAAAAAATAATACTTATAATCTCTTTTCAGTACAGTTCTTTCAAGTTCCTTTGTATTCCTGCCATTGTAAATATCCCTTAATAGTTCTGTGTACACACCTTATCCAAACACATAATCCATGAAAATTTAAGGAATCATTTCATTGAGTAATCTGCAAGGTTTATCTATTCAGGTGTGAAGCACATTTCTCTTCTGGTTAATTTGAATGTGTATTACAAATATAACACTCTTTCCAGACATGTTTTGTTTTTAAGATTCACATTAACAGATAACAATATGATGTTTAATTCGATGAGGTAATAATTTTCCAAACAATGATTTAATTCCTTCATGTAGTTCAGGTTTCTTTGACTAGGATTTCATTCACTATTATAATATAATATATAATCAGCTTTATCTTAATCTGTCCTTGTGGTGAATGAGTCTTTCATCTACTACTGCAAAGTCAGATAACTTTATGTATTCTCTTACATAAATGGTAGCATTATATTCCTTGAAATTTTCACTGATCTATGACATCTCAGTTTGATAAATAAATAAAATTTTCTCCCTTATGATAACCATTGAATTTTCATTGACTAATCATCTTTTTAAGACATTGGTGATTCAAACAACATTTTTGGGAGGAATTTTAACATATACATTTGTATCGTAGTTCAGTTCCACATTTTGCTTTTATGATGATTATTTTCTTTCTAAATTTTTTGTAACACAAATAGTCATATTTAGCCATCATTAGAAGTGAGCATTTGGAATAAATATTCATAAAACCTATGGTTTCCGTACTTTTCTCCAACTAAAATTTTGTCTTCAGCCGATGTTGCATTACTTTCCAATTAGTTGTGACAATGACATTCGTATACAGAATCATGATAACAATTAATTTCAGGAAGAATTAATATATGCCTGATGTACAAAGCTTAAACACATATCATATTTTCACAATAATACAATTTTGATTCAAGTTTTCAGTCAGAGATTGAACCAGGAAGGATGATAAACTTACATTTTATTAGCTTAAATTGATGGTTTTAAACCCAAATGGAATTATACCCAGACAAAATGAAGAAGCCCCTTCCCAGAACATTGCTGAGTTTTTATAGTCAAGTCCTGCCAATCAATCTCTAAATGACACCTTCTGTCAATTAAACCATATACCTATTTTTAATTGGTTATTTATTATTGTTTTTAAATTAATTATTCACATACACAAATTGTGTGGTTTTTTTGCTGGATTTTTTCTCCTCTGTGTGAAAATTGCTTGAAAGAACAAAATGAAAATTTTTAATAAAAAAAATACATAGCATACTTAATTTGAACTCAAGATTTTGAATGAGAAGTGGCTGCTATGGATATGAAATTAAGATAAAATAATTACTGCCTAAGAAGTTTACTAACAACACCATACATGCCCAATAATAATTACTGGTTATTTTTGTAATTAAAATTCTACATTATTTGATGTATGCCCCATTCACACACACAAGATTCTGCTTGAACAGTTTTAACACTTTAAATTAACTCTTAATCTCCTATACAAATTTCTTCCAATAGATATTCTACAGCAAAATTTTACTCCCCTAACTAATATGTTTTCACTCAGCCAATTTTTTTTTTTTTTTACTAATTGCCACATCTACTTTATTAAACATCCATTCCCCTTTCTGATTCATCTAAATTATTAATAACTACCTGCAAAACAATTTTAACAAATAAACTATATTAAATTTGATCGTTTATGACACTTTAAATCTCTATTTCATTTACATTATAATTAAACAATTTCTACTTCAAGTGTTTATGAATGAGATTTCATTATGTATCAAATAATTCATGAAAGTTTATTTGAACTTTTATTTTGATTTAAAATTAATACTCTTTAAATAATTTTATATCAAATTTAATGCATTTTATGAGGAAAATTTTGATCTAAATTGATGTTAACAAAACCATCTTCGAACTAAGGAAGCTTTGGTTACAACTAAAGGTTTCAATATGTATACACTAACCAATTTGATTTATATGTAAATAACAGCATTATCATGCTAATATTTCACCTGGATTACACTAGCAATTATATGGATAAGGAATGTTATTTTAAAAATCATTGTAAAAACACTGCAATTAACAACAAGAAATAAGAGTAAAAGTTAATCCAATAAAAGAAAAATTAATAATGTAAATATGGGAAAGAAAGCATAAGGTGAATATGATATAAAATTATGGTTTCAATAAATTCTAAGAAATTTATCAAAATGAGAGACAACTTTGATATATTATGATGTTTGTTAATTTAGACTGATTTTTTTAAGAACCTTGATAGCCTCTCAGTTTTTTTGGGAAAAAAATGTTGCTTCTGGGTAGAAACATACCATGTGTGAAATAGCATGGCTAATCATGAAATGTCTATTTTTACCAAAAATTATATATAAAGCTTAATATCTATAAAGTAACTTATTCTAACAATATTATTAATAATGATAAACAAATAATCTCTGATTTGCATAGTGATGTATGATTGTAAATATATTAATGTCAGTAATGTTTCAGGGCATTCTCATAAACAATAAAAATATAATCTCAGAGTATTTTTACAACTTTACCCAAAATGTATAAATGTGTACATAATGGATGAATAACATTTCTCATAAAACTTCATATGTTTTATATTTAATAATGTTTGCAAGATGTTTCTCAATCTTAGGATACATTTATTTGAACAAAACATTTATCTCGGTGTTCTTAATAAACATAATATTAAATTACTATTCAGAAAAATTATTAATCTCAATAAATTTATGCTGATCTATTTTTGATATGACTAGATAGCAAAGAAATTTTATTTCTCCACTTATATCTCTGCAGATTCAATATTAAAATAATAAAGATGTAAATAAATTGAATATAATAATAATAACAATAATGTTAAAAAAAAGAAGAAAGAAATGCTTTTATGTAAATAGCCTGCTAAAAAATAGAAAAATAACCAAGTAATAATTCATTTCATAAAACAATGTGAGGCTTGATTTTTATGATTTTGTGAACTTCAAATGCTTTTATAAAATATATTATTACTTCATTTTTCTACTTTTTAGTGGTTATTTACATAAAAGCATTATATAAAAAAAACTTTTTTAAAATATTATTTTATTTTTTAATGTTTAATTATAAATAAAACATATAGAGAAAATAATTGAATGGTGCTTGAAAGTCTGTTGTTCAGGTCCCCTATATTTTCATTTAAACTCTAAGTATATGAATTATGCTTGTTTCATATTACATAATTCAATTAAAATAAAATAATTTACTTCCTTAGTCTTTTTTATATTTTCTATTCTTTCCACAAAAGAGTGCCTGCTATCAGTGATTTTGACAATTGCTTTGATCTTAGAAATGAAAAAAAAAACATATCATAGTGTAATATTTTTTATACATTTATTATTTATAATTTATTATTTTTTTCCACAAACTATTTATGATGTATTAATTATTTCAGAATAATAATTTAGATTTTACAACAAAATATTTACTTTTAATTAAGTAAATATTAACGAAATTTTACTCTAGAAATATAATACTACTGTTAGCTCAGTTGTTATCAGATTCTCTTGGGAAAAGTAAGACTGTCTGTTCAATTCTAAATGGTATCAGATTTTTTTTAATTATTAAAATTTCAAGGAAATTGGACATCCCATCAGAGACACAAATGGGACAACTTAATATAAAAGCATTTAAAATATTATTTTTTAAAAATAAAGTGAAAATGCGACTATATTTAATATAACATGAATTAATTATGATAATTTTTAATTAATGACAAATGGCCTTATAATAAAAAAATTATAACAATTAATTTATTAATTATAAAACCATTATAATAAATATTTAGCTTATTGTAATCATAATAACAATAAGTTCTCTGAATAGACTATAATTAATATTGCACTGTTATATATAATAAATATTTTTTACTTGGGTTATAAATTTCTATATGTTATCCTAAATGGGATGAATAACAAAACAGTCCATTATTTTATATAGCGCTATGTTTTTTATGTAATAGTAATATTAGCGATTAAGCCAATGCACATGTCCTTTAAAGATAAATTATAAATGAATACTTAATTTTTCCAGACACGAGATATAGTATTTTAGAAAGAATGTAATGAATCCACTCATTCTTTCGACCCAAATGTTTATGTATGAGCAAATCTTAAGCATGTGGAAATAAGAGTGTGAAGGTGTTACACGATCACTCTCGAATAAATGACACTTGCGAAATCTTTACAATTTACGAGCCGTCATTTTTTAGTTAAAATTAAACATATATATAATGAGATATTATTTTATATAGCGCTATGTTTTTTATATAATAGTAATATTAGCAATTAAGCCAATGCACACGTGCTTTAAAGATGATGGTTCATAAATTGTAAAGATTTTGCAAGTGTCATTCTTTGAAACAAAACAAATGTAATTTAAAGTGATCGTGTAACATCTTCACGTTCTTATTTCCACACACTTAAGATTTGGCCATACATAAATGTTTGGGTTGAAAGAATGAGTGGATTCATTCCATTCTTTCTAAAATATTATATCTCGTGTCTGGAAAAATTGAGTATTCATTTATAATTTATCTTCAAAGCACGTGTGCATTGGCTTAATCATTAATATTACTACTACTAAAACAATCCATTGGAAAAGTTTGTACAGTGTTTATTTAACTAAATCATTATCTAAAGATAAAATGCATGAATGTTTATTGCATCCCTATGTACAATAACAATAATAATTGTAATAACAAGAACCTCTTCTTATAGGTATCAGACAAATTGCTTAACCCTCTTGTGAATGAGTAAAGCAGATACCCAACTTATATTCATAAAATATATAACTTTAATGAGATCTGGCCATTACAGGTGCTGGTGGCATAACTTGGTATACTTTTTAAGTTTATATTAGAATTGAAACTTAACACAATATTGTTAGGAGTTGAACTCAACTAAACTATAATATTTTATGTTAGCAATGTCATGGTGATAATTCACTATATTATATACTCCTCATTAATTTGCATGAGTACGTTTTGAGCAAAGTAAGATGGGTAACCTTATAACTAATTAACTGTTTATTCTAGATACCTTTTATTATAGAAAAAGCATAAGATTGATTTAAGGGTTCAGTAAAACAAGAGATTACCCATTAACTGAGCTTTAGTATATTTTACATTACTTAAAGTTTAATACAACTGATCTCCAATACATAATAGAATTAAAAACCTACACATTTATTCAATTTCTTTAATAAATATAAAGTATTTACATGTGTCTTCTGTATGTTATATTTTTTCTTGGAAAACTTTTGCTAAACTATAATAATAATAATTTTAAAATAATAAAATCATTAAGCAAATTAACTAATTATAGGAGATATATAAAAATTTTAATCTACAGTTTTTAAACAAAAGTCTGACAAAATTTATTCTGCCACATTTTTAATTATTCCAATTATATCAAAATATTATTTGGCATTTCTATAAAGTGATAAATTCCACAAAGATGCATTCAATACACTTAATCTAGATAAGAGTATAATTAATTGTGAAGGCTGAGATTTTATAGTAGAAAATCAATAATAGTGAGTTTTCAGAGCATTTAACAAATACACACTTATGTATTGATATAGCAAGTAATCCATTTAAAGAAGTAACTTTCATAAATTATAATATCTCTAGGTGTATTTAGGAATCTATAATACCAATAAATATAAGTCCATTATTTTTTGGATTCATATAACCACTGTAGTATCACACAAATATTAATTCATTGGTTAAATTAGTTTTACAAAAATATCTGAGGTTTTAAGTATTTTTCTATCAATATAATATTCAGAAATTTATTGATCCATCATTTCAAGTCAGTTTTATAATGCTCAATTAAAGTTCAGGTCATTTTCACAAAAGATCAAGTGTTTTATTAATCCATTGATTCTAATTCATCTATAAGACTTAGTTTAGTTACTGTTTTAGGTAGTTTTTATAAAAATAAAATGAAATCATACATGATTCTATAAATTATTATAAATTTTATACTATTCATTAGAAAGCTTAAGTTGATGTAGCCAATTTAATTTTAAACAAATGATTTTAATCTTTAGAGAAAAATGAATAATTAAAGCAGTGTTATTACAAGCATTTTATTAGCACATTTAAAATTCACAGATGAATCAAAATTTCTAAATTTTATTTCTATAAATACATTACTGTGTGATAAATGTTGTTAATAATTTAATTTTTCGTTTAAGATGTTGTAGAGGAAACATTCGCCCTTAATGCAAACATCTACCTAGTTTTCACTCAAAAATGCTATTGGTGAAAAATAACAAAAAGGGTTAATTTCAGGTTTAAATCCAATGTGATCCTTCAATATCTGTAATTAAAAAAGACTAAACAAATTTTGACAAGTGGTTCTATTTATAAGTTTCACCAATGCATTAGTGATTTAATACTGTTTTATCCACAATATAACATTTTTTGAATTTGTATAAAAATATTCTGCTCAAATTGCTATAGAAACAGTTGGAAGTAGATGACAATTGTAAGTTTCAAGAGTTTAAAGCATTAAAATTTGAGACAAAACACTACATTACATTAATTAGTAATAAAATAAAATGCATAGTTATTTGTTTGACAAATAAAAATGGCTTATAATAATAAACATTAAATCAAATAATTTTTATTTTATTTTAAAGTTTTTGCTTTTAATTAATAATAAACCTATTTATTTAACACTAAGAATAAACCTTTTCAAATTTACTACATTTTAAAACAAACACTCATGCAGTCACACACACGTTTAATTTTAATATTACAAGTTACCATTCTTACTAGGTGTAATAATGTTTGTTTTGCTATCCAAATAAAAATTACTATTGTTTTAGTAATATTTTTAAATACTTTGTTTTATTGTAGTTAGTATAGTATTATTTTATCCTATGTATTTTTCTTGCCAAAATCATTTATGTGTGTGTGTTATTTTTTTCTTAAATATCAACTACGCCTTTTAAAAAATGATATCGAGATACATATTTTTGGGCCACCGTAATTGATAAAAATCTGTATGGCAAACATCTTGGATAAGTTTAATAATCTACTCTAACAGGTAGTAGTATATGAAAAATATGAATATTACATCCAATCTTATTATTTACCACAATAATAGTAATGAGCATCAATATTTTGCTTTATTTGATAAACCAATATTTTTTTTTTTTAAAGTTTATAGTTATTAGTATTAACCTAGACATTAAAATATAGTTTTACAATACATTATCAAATATTAATACATTGTACAGACTTAAACCTGCATTTATATATGTAATATATGCGGGATTCGAACTCAGACTTTCACACGACTCACTACCCTCAGTGCCATCTCATATTGCTGACCCACCTGGTCACACACATGTTGAAGACATAAATAATCGCCAATAAACGTATTTCATGCTAAACCAGCAATCATCAGTTGGTTTAGATTACTATCCTCACACATATATACAATCAGTGCTCAGCTTTATATTAAGATAGCCAATCTTCATACTTTAATGGACAGACTGATAAAAAAAATATAAGTCTTATCAATTTTTATGTCAATGTATATCTAAAAAATGTGATATTTATAATTTTCAAATTATTAGAATAAGTTTCGCATTTTAAATGATAAGTTATAAAATGTAGTTAAAGTAATTTGTATAACTAACTGAATACTATTATATGATCTAAAAATAGATTTAAGTTTATTTATTTTGTTAATCGACTTTCGAATTGTTCATTAGAAAAGCTCTTTTTATTTTATTAAATAAAAATTGTCTTTTCAAATTTAATTTTTTATTGTCTTCTAAAATGTTTTTTTTTTTTAAAAAAAAATCGTTAATTGTAAATCGCACTATTGCTTTCTGATTTTGATTAGATATCTTTTCAATATTTGGCTTTTTTTTTTTTTGTGGGTCAAAATAATTTGGAATTCATTGTAATTTTTAATTTGATATTTTTTATGAATATATTTCTTGTATTAATAATAATGATGATGATAATCATAGTAATAATAAATTTTAATTAAAATATGTTGCGATTAAATTTGATTAACATTTTCCTCAAATGAAAGTAATAAATTACAAAAACAATTTCTATAGAAACCAAGACAAATAACAGACAAAATGACTGTATGAGAACATTTAAAAAATCATGTGATGCTATAAAGACATTTCAAATGTTATATAAACAAGAGTTCTTAAAATTAAAAAATAAGAAAATTGATAATTTTAAATTAATTTAAAGGCACAAAATAATTCAGTGATATTAAAAACACTTATTAGTAGTAGTGTAGTGATTCATATAAATTAATATGGAAAAAAACGAAGCTTTGTCAAGCATTGGTGATCGAGAGGTCAGCGGGTTCGCTTCCCGGCTAATGCTATGACACATGAGAAAAAAAAAGAAGCATAAAAAAATCAGTGTTGTTTTGACTTTGGACTTCACTTGTCATGCATTTTTGGAACATGGTAAATTTATCATTTCTATTAAATGACTCATAAACTTGTGTTTTGTGAGATCAGCTTGTTATAATCATTTTAAAGCATTACAATGTTTTTTCCTTGTTATTTTCTGTAAAAAAAAATAGAATTTCACATTATCAAACTTTTCAGCCAATATAATAAAATCGACAAAAGCACAAAATGCACTTTATAAAAAAATTGCTATGTTGCCCAATGTATTGCCATAGTGATGTCATTTGGCAGATTGATGCAGAAGGGTCTCTGCAAGAAGTACATAACAGCAGAAGTCTATACTATCATAGGTGCACAAATCAGAGAACAGTTTTAGTTATTTTTGGATCCCCCCTCATATATTAATATGAAATATGTAACTGCATAAGGGAAGAATGTAAAAATTATTGTTTTTTATTAAAATTAATAATGAACATTTAAATATTATACACTGTTATAATGCAAATGTTCGTTCCACCAATAAAATAAAATTCAGAATCAAATATATTGTGCAGTTATCATTTTTGTACTAAATATAATATTAAATTATAATATTACAAAATACATTATGGCTTTTTTTTAAGTGACAACTTTATATATATATATGATGGTCCCCATCCCCAGATCGGTTTCGAGCTATGGCTCTTGTCAGTGAGGAGCTAGGACATTAGATTCAAAATACTAACTCAAGCTAAGCATTTATCTAATTCTTAAATATTAAGAAAAAGATCTAAACCTTCAGACATCTACATGTCTTCAAATTCAGCACTTTAACTAAAGAAACTATATGGGCCTGAACTAAATTCAGTGATCCCATATATTAGTAGGCTTAGCAATTTAATATAGCCAAAGCCCTAATAGCAAAATTATAATATTAGTAAAAAATCAGTCACATGTCACATGACCTATATAGCTTGCATTACCATATGTAATATATAAAGAGCCTGCTAATAGCTTTAAACAAGCTTATTTATTTTATTTTTCATGATAAATGCTACAAGAGAAAATACCTGAAGCCTTTATCTATGATGGCTCTCATCAGTGAAGAGCAAGGACATTAGATTACATATTGGTAATGCAAGATATATAGGTCATGTGGCATGTGACTGATTTTTACTAATATTATAATTTTGTTATTAGGGCTTTGGCTATATTAAATTGCTAAACCTACTAATATATGGGATCACTGAATTTATTTCAGGCCCATATAGTTTCTTTAGTTAAAGTGCTGAATTTGAAGACATGTAGGTGTCTGAAAATTTAGATCTTTTTTTTAATATTTAGGAATTAGATAAATGCTCAGCTTGAGTTAGTATTTTGAATCTAATGTCCTAGCTCCTCACTGACGAGAGCCATAGTTTGAAACTGGGCTGGGGGAATCTGAAACTGTGAGGCTTATTTAAAAGTTGGAAAATATTTAAAATAAAATAAAAAATTATATTATTGTTATTGTTTTAAAAAAGTCATTTAAATTATAACTAACAAAGAATGGTAATTCATGTTGACTATGGATAAATAAAGGGGTCAATATGCAATATGCTACATATTATAATAATCAAAATTACTCCAAATTCCCAATTCAACCAATCTTCCCCAGAAAATAAACTCTAAAACATTACCAATGGTTTCACTGCTACAAGCAGACTTTTCAAGTGTAAAGAACTACAAAATACACTTAACACTTGAGAAATATTGCTTGTAGCAGTGAAACCATTGATAGTGTTTTAGAGTTTATTTTCTTGGCTAGGTTGGTTGAGTTGTAAATTTGGTGTAATTTTGATTATTTATTGACTAGTTTAGCTTTATACTTTTAATGTTTATATTATAATAAATAAATATTTATATATTAAAAAGTATACACATCAATATTAAAATATTTGTATAAAAAATTAATATTTTTGTTAGTATCTAAAATAAATAATAATAAAAATGTTTGTTATTATAAATTATTTTTTTATTGTTACAATTTTTTTTTTTTTTTTCAAAATAATCTTTATTTGCACAAAAAGTAAAATATACATTGTAATATAGAGTTAATCAATCCTTTCTTATAAAATCTTTAATTTTTTGTACAATGCTTAACATTCATCAACATCGACAGTTTCGATTGCCCCTGCAATCTTCTTCAGAACTATAAATATATACACATATATATAAATATAAATTACACAACTATATATAAATTATATACAAATTATATAAATCCTATAAAATCCATATATATATATATTCATAAAAATATACAAAAATATTTGTCACCTGTATATCCCCTCAAATACATGAACATTAATAAAACAATTGAAATCTTTTAACACCTTAATTTTAATCTTTTTTTATTATATATATTTAATATACTTTCATGCTATTATTTTATATTTTTCAAATATATTTATTTCAATTATTTTTATATTAACTTATCTTTATAACTTTATCTTCTATTTCCATAATTTATATTTAATTATTACTTTTATATGTTAACATTATCATATTTATTTATATACCTATTCTTACTTACTCCATTTTTTTATCTTATATCCTTTTAAATTTTTTATTTTTACTTTGTATATCCCTATATATATCTCATATTTCTAAAACTTAACCTTTAAACTTTTTATCATATTTTATAATTTAAAATCTATTACATAAACTATTCTGAAATTATTATAAACAGAAAAACATGTTTAATTCCTATTTATTTTATTTTTTATATTAATAATCTTAATTAATTCTAACATTTAATTTTTAATTTTACCTTTTAAACTTCTTTATCTTTTACGTTTCTGCTCTATTTCAGTTAAACCGTTTTTTATTTTTTTATATATTTTTCATACATTAGCTCCCTCTATTGCATTTTTTACCTATTAATTTTTTATCTTTATTTTAATTTTATTCTTTTATTTTTATTATATTAACTTTTATATTAAAATTCTCCTCAATCCGAAATCATTGTTCATTTTTGGTTTTATACTATTTATATAAATAGCTTCTTTAATCTTTCTTTCCCTCCTACTTTCTGTAAAATGTAACATTCTAATACATTCTTTATTAAACTCATGTCCTGTCTCCAATCTGTGCATATATATTGGTGAATTTTTATCATATTTATGCTGTATCAATCTCCTATAAATTGAGTTCTTAGTTTCTCCAACATAATTCATTACCTCTTTATTTTTAATTTTACAATCTCTACAATTAATTTCATAAACTCCATTAACTTTATTATATTCTGTTTTATTTAAACACTCATATTTATTCTCTAATATTTCTATTATATTTTTTCTTTTTTTATTAACTATTTTTAGTTTTAATACTTCATTAAACTTTTTATTAATTTTGTTTATAATTCTATTTAAATTCTTAACTATATAATTATTTCCTGTTTTTAAACCTATATAAGCTGTTTCTTTTTTAGTTATCTCTTTATCTTTATCTCTTTCTTTATATTTATCCTTCATCTTTTTTTCTATCTTTTTAATATTATTATCCACAAACTTTTCTGGATATTCATAATTCCTTAATTCTTCTTTAATTAACTTTTTTTGTTTATTATATTCATCTTCATCTGAACAATAATTTATTGCTCTATAAATTCTAGAATATATTGTACTTCTTTTATATTTTATATCTATATTTGAAAACCAATTAGCAATATTATATTTATTATTCTTCTTATATATTGATGTCTCTACCTTACAATTTCCTTCCTTATAATATTTCTTTAATTCTATATCTAAATATACTATTCTATTATTTTCTTCCTTTTCCACAGTAAATTTAATTCCTTCATCTATTTTATTGACTTCTTCAATAAATAAATCTATTTGCCTCTGTGACTTGTTAAATATTAATAAGTAATCATCAACGTATCTTCTAATAAATATTGGTGCATTACCACTTCTCAACATTATCTTTTCTAATTCTTCCATATAAATTGTACTTAAAACCCCACTTAAGGCTCCCCCTATTAACAAACCTTTCTTCTGCTTATAAAATTCTTTTTTATAATTAAATGTTATTTCCTTACAACATATTTCTATAATTTGTTTTAATTTTTCTATTGGTATTTCCACACTCTTATTATTATCTCTTTCATATCTATCAGTTAATATTTTTATTGCTTTTTTTACGTTAATGTTCGTATACATAGATATTACATCCATCTTAACAAAAGTTAACCTATACCTATTATATTTATCTACAACCTTTTTTATATCACCTATTAAAATCTTATTATTTTTTATAAATGAACTGCTCTCTTTATTTATATACTTTTTCAATACTTTATTTGCCATCCATTTAGAAACCTTATTAAAATATGATCCTTTACCATTTATAACTGGTTCAATGGTATTCTTCTTATGGGATAAACTATAAAAAATAAGATATAATCTATATTCATATAATGTTATCAACCAATAAATTTTCATTAATAATTAGTATCATAATTACAAATATGTTATTAAAAATATCATCTATAAATCTATCCATCATCCAAAAAAGTTTGTGGATAATAATATTAAAAAGATAGAAAAAAAGATGAAGGATAAATATAAAGAAAGAGATAAAGATAAAGAGATAACTAAAAAAGAAACAGCTTATATAGGTTTAAAAACAGGAAATAATTATATAGTTAAGAATTTAAATAGAATTATAAACAAAATTAATAAAAAGTTTAATGAAGTATTAAAACTAAAAATAGTTAATAAAAAAAGAAAAATATAATAGAAATATTAGAGAATAAATATGAGTGTTTAAATAAAACAGAATATAATAAAGTTAATGGAGTTTATGAAATTAATTGTAGAGATTGTAAAATTAAAAATAAAGAGGTAATGAATTATGTTGGAGAAACTAAGAACTCAATTTATAGGAGATTGATACAGCATAAATATGATAAAAATTCACCAATATATATGCACAGATTGGAGACAGGACATGAGTTTAATAAAGAATGTATTAGAATGTTACATTTTACAGAAAGTAGGAGGGAAAGAAAGATTAAAGAAGCTATTTATATAAATAGTATAAAACCAAAAATGAACAATGATTTCGGATTGAGGAGAATTTTAATATAAAAGTTAATATAATAAAAATAAAAGAATAAAAATAAAAATAAAGATAAAAAATTAATAGGTAAAAAATGCAATAGAGGGAGCTAATGTATGAAAAATATATAAAAAAATAAAAAACGGTTTAACTGAAATAGAGCAGAAACGTAAAAGATAAAGAAGTTTAAAAGGTAAAATTAAAAATTAAATGTTAGAATTAATTAAGATTATTAATATAAAAAATAAAATAAATAGGAATTAAACATGTTTTTCTGTTTATAATAATTTCAGAATAGTTTATGTAATAGATTTTAAATTATAAAATATGATAAAAAGTTTAAAGGTTAAGTTTTAGAAATATGAGATATATATAGGGATATACAAAGTAAAAATAAAAAATTTAAGAGGATATAAGATAAAAAAAAATGGAGTAAGTAAGAATAGGTATATAAATAAATATGATAATGTTAACATATAAAAGTAATAATTAAATATAAATTATGGAAATAGAAGATAAAGTTATAAAGATAAGTTAATATAAAAATAATTGAAATAAATATATTTGAAAAATATAAAATAATAGCATGAAAGTATATTAAAAATATATATAATAAAAAAAGATTAAAATTAAGGTGTTAAAAGATTTCAATTGTTTTATTAATGTTCATGTATTTGAGGGGATATACAGGTGACAAATATTTTTGTATATTTTTATGAATATATATATATATATGGATTTTATAGGATTTATATAATTTGTATATAATTTATATATAGTTGTGTAATTTATATTTATATATATGTGTATATATTTATAGTTCTGAAGAAGATTGCAGGGGCAATCGAAACTGTCGATGTTGATGAATGTTAAGCATTGTACAAAAAATTAAAGATTTTATAAGAAAGGATTGATTAATTAATTAAGGCAATGCAATAAAGAAACAAATTAAAATTAAATAATATAGAGTTCATGTTTACAATCATGTCTGACACATTAAAGACTAATTAGTTATTAAATTAGATGATGAGTACAGGATTAAAAATAAAATTTTATGTTATGTTACTTGTCAGGGGTGATCTAATTTGGCATATAAATCCCATGGCATGTAAAGTTTAAGTGTCATGAATAAATAATATACATCGTCATTGCTAAGTATTTAATTGACTCCATGTTTGCTCAGCAAGGCTAGGCAGGCATGTTCTTAGATCACTTTCTTTAGCTTTATATAATAACTTTAAGAAATGTCTTCAATAGTTCCGGCCAACTCTCTATCAAATAATACCTTACATCTAATCTTCCATATGATAAAATTTATGAAAGTGGCCAAGTGGATGGAGCCAAAATTTCCACTTTTGAATGCATCATTAAGGTAGACATTTGAAGAATTGTATTCTGTAATCCTCTGTAGGGCAATATTCCGTAACCAAGTCCACCATTCACATTGATAGAGTATGCATTCAATGGACTCATCAAATCTTCTACAAAGAGTACATACTGTATCAATGTTGTGTCCCCTCTGATTACAAAAAAACATCCCAGTAAGCAAGGCTTCAAGGTTGACCTTAACCAAAAAATCCATAAACTCTGGTTCCAATTTCAGGAACTTAGTCAGCCTTATGAGATGAGGGATTGCAACTGGAAGAAGATTCTCTCTCCTAGATTTACCAGAGTGAACTAATTCATAAGAACTCCAGTATGATATTTTTTCATAAAACATGGAGCTAGAGCTTTTGGTGCTATTAAAGACAATAGTTAATTGTTGTTGCATCCAGATATTTCTTTTATGAGGGGGTGAATGATCATTGGGGATTATTTTTTCCAAAGGTATGGAACTTTCTATGTTTGCATTGTCTTTGAAAATTTTAACAAGGACATTGTAAGTCCTCTGTATCAGAAGAATTTTAATCGAATGCAGTCCTAAACCATTAAGATATCTTGGTTTTTGCAAAATATTAAGACTTATTGCTGGTGTCTTCCCTCCCCAGCACAGCTTTCTGCATAGAAATTCAACCTTGCGAATGAAGCAAATTGTTGGTGAAAAACCAGCTAGATAATAAATAATTTTTGGTAAAATCACAGAATTAAGGAGTGCAACCTTTTCAAACAGAGAAAGATAAATTTTAGATAGTGAATTAACAGTCTTTTCAATCTTTAAAATTAATGAATTTTCAAGTTCTTTTCTCATGGCTGCTGGAGAAAAAGCAATACTAGAACCAAGAAATTTCTGTTATAATTTATATAAAAAAAATACTTTTTCTTTGTATTACTTTTATTTATGTAAATTAGTTGATTTTTAAAAACATTAACACTAGACATAAGGTGGGAAAACTAATAAAATTTATTGGAAATATTGCCTGCTTGGTAAAACAACATGATTTTGGATAAAAATAGAGTAAGAAGAATACATTCAAATTGAATAACACATATTTAAAATCTGTTTTTAAAACTGAAGTATGTTATGATCATACATTTTAGTGGCAGAAATCAAAACATGGATGGCTAAATTAATAAGAAGTCATTTGTCCCTTCAATATTTCTATAACATTTCCTAGGAAATTGGATAAAGAAATTATCATGAAATAATTAAATTATACAACAAATCTTTCTCTTCAAATGTAATAGAGCAGTTTAGTGAAATAGGAATTATACAATGCAACTCTTTCTTCAAAATTAAAAATCTAATATAGATTAAGTATTGTGGAATATAAATTTGTCACTTCAAAATTAATGGACATAGCATAAGTTAGATTATTTTGATTACCAAGGAAGCAAAAAGGATAAAAAATATTGTTTAAAAAAACAAAGATATTGAAAGTTAATATTTATTAACAATAATTCCATTTTATCATTATTTCATCAGCTTCAAGATTACTGTTGGGCCTGAAAAAACAAATATGTAAGGACAATTATTCAGAATAGCACTATTCAAGGCAAATATAAAAATAGTAGTATTATTGTTTTTAATCTATAAAAAATAATTTTCCAATACATTCTTTGTGAAGTAATTTTAATAACACTTCTGTTTAGTAAATATTAGTAATAGAAAATATTAATTAATACATAATATGCATATGCAAATCAATTATAAAAGTGATTGTTTTAGTTAAGGTATTTTTTTATTAATATGACAAATGTATAAAGACCTTTCATTAAGAACATGATTATAAATATTACCCTTTGAGATAATTAAAAAAGGTATAACTTGAAGCAGAATAAAAATATATATTTTTAATTTTTATCTTGTGGAGAGGGTTAATTAAGTATTGTCAACTCTTACTTAGATATAATTCTGCTTTATAGTGTCATCTGGTGGCCACAGTATCTGTAACCCAACACTACTGAATAAATACTAATAAAAGATTTTGAAATGCTATTTCAGAATATCCCATCAATTTGTTTCATTAAATATAAAATGTTCTTGTTAAAATTGTAAAATTATTATTGAAAGAAATAAAAAATTTATATTTATTAATTTATTGTAGTTATCATTCTTATTTCATGTATTAATTATAGTAATCATAATGTGTATTTTGTATAATAAAATTATTATTATCATTTATCATGGTGTCCTTGATCTCTAAATTTATTTAGTTCTCTATTTTACTTTGGAGTTAATGCAAAATCTGTCAATAATAGATATTGTATTTGGATTTGTTATATATATATTCATTTTATTACCCTTATTTTAATATGCTAATATAAATGTTTAAAGTATTCATATCTTGTACATGCTCCTTGATTACAAGATGCAAGGTCACTTTAATTTGATTAAACAATGACATCTACCGCTGACTGAACCCATCACAAGCTTTTGTCAGCTAGCACTGTATTCAAATGTTAATTGAATCATAAAATTTAAAAGTGCAAATACAATTTAAAAACAAAGGGAGATTTTTGGGCAATTTATACATACGCATATGTTATTCATATAGGTAGTAAAATACTTGCATACTGTAATTATTTTTGTAATTGTGAATATATTTTAGTTATTAAATTTTGTTAACAAATTTCTTTGATGTATTTTTTTTTTATCTAAGATAAAAGAAAAAAAACTAAAAATTATGTTATTTTGAATTTAATTACATATGTAGATAAGTAATACTAAAATTTTTTTACTAATTTTCTTTGGTTTAATTTTTGTAACAAAATTAAACAATATTTAATCTTAGCTCAGGGACAGATAATTTTTTTTTCAATCTACCAAGATACTTTTATTGGAGTTTAATTTGTACATTGTTTTATAAAAAATTTGGAATTCCTTTTTGTAAGTAATTAAAAGATTCATCAGTGAGCTAATTAAAAAAAATAATTTAGATTAAAATAAAATAGCTTACAGAGTTTTGTTCTTTTATGTGGTTTCTATAAAAAGACAATGAGATCTACAATTCAGGAGAATGTTACAGTTCTGGCAAGAACAGAGAAGACAATACATAACAGAGAAAAAAATAAATTAATGAAGAATTGTTTGAAGCCATTTCTTAAAGTTTGGATATAAATTTGAATCTATCAATAAAAAACTATCATAATGTTGAAGCTACCACTTGATTGTGGAACTTTTAATGTGACCCAGTAAGAGAAAAAAACTAGTGCTATTGGAAATAAACAAAATGGAATAAAACTTTATGAGGTATGCCAGATCTAATCCTTAAGTAATCACCATGTGATCTGTATTTCATTATGCTGAAACCTGTCTAGCAAAAAAAAGTAGCAGAAATCAACATCATCTCTAACTCCTATGTTTGTTGCACATTTGAACAAATCATTGTAAGTTAGAGCATGTCAGGGAAGTTTTGTTTGGGGTAAAAAGAACAGGGGGAAATAGTCATCACAGAATGCAGCATTATGTATTGGTTGGTATAAATAAATATTGCAGATGGATCTTTTAAAAATCAAAATAATAAAAAGGAAATGTGTACAAGCCCCCATTATGATATAAGTAAAAAAAAAAAGAACATTTAAATTTATTATTATTATTATTTTAGTCTTGCATTTTTTTTCTTGTTATTTTAGAAAGATGTTGTTTAAATAATTCATATCTTATCTAAATTAAGCTATATCTATCAGAATGTACATGTGCAAATAGAATTAGATATATAATTGTTATTTTTTTTTTAGTTTGCTTCATTCTGAAATCAATAGTGAATAATGATAAGGTCATTTTAAAAAAAGGAAGGGAAAAAAGGAAACTAATATTTATTTATTTATTTATTAATATGTAAGATACATAATTGAAAACATAATCAATCTTACTAATATTCTTTGCTTATGTAATATTACTGATCCGTAAGAGTATTTTAATTTTTTTTATTCATATATGTGTGTATTTATATGCCCATAATCTGCTGCATTAGGGTATACAATAAGAAATGAATAGAAGGGAGGGGTGTTCTCTTTCATTGCTAAGTAATGTATTATGGATTTTTTTTGTTCTTCTATGTTATCATTATTATTACTTTTTTTGTTCTGTTAAGGTTTTTCTAGTATTTAGTCAATAATTGGTGTTCAGGATCTTTACTCATCTCACTCCATAGTTAATATGAATAAGATGTGTATTTATACTAAGATAGACTATTTACCTTGAGAATTAGAATAATAGAGCTAGTATATGGTGTAATGCAAGCACTCCAAAAACCAACAAACAAAACAATAAATAATAATAATAGTGAAAAGTTATTGCTACACACACAACACAATCATATAATTCTATAATTAAAACACTTCAAACAATTAAAAATCTCATTTCCCTCTTTTCTTTATAAAAACTTTATTTCTTGTATATATATCCACTTGTATATTTTGAAAAGAAAAAAAGGATGGAGTGGTGATTAGAGGTTTTTAAACAGAAGTAAATGGATTTGACACAACACAATATATATATATAGTTCACTTTGGTTCACTTCCCCCAATGCACTTCATGACTGACTGCTTACTAGATGGTTTCCTCTGGCCTTGGTTTTCTCTAAACTCTTGGGCTTGTTCGGCTGCTGCTTGTGAACACATTTTCACACTAGAGTGCTGCATCATCACTTAATCTTCTTTCAGCTACATGCACTTCCATATCTCTGCAAACATCTACCTGGTAAGTCACTGGAAGTAGAATAACACACTTTGTTGCTCAAACTATTTATAGTCCTCAATTGGCCTTTGGAAATCCAAGATTCATCTTTGATGTTATCAGTCTTGAGTTCCTCTTTGCATTTTTAATTATGCATACAATTAATTCATATTGTATCAAGAAATATTTGTAATTAGAAAATACTTCTTGGCATTTATTGAATGCAATGTTCTTATTGCAAATATGTAAATTTAATCATTAATTAAATTTAACACTTATCAGTTAGTTATCTAATGAAGAATAAATATATTTCTCTAAATATTCTTTATTTTTTCTGGAGTAAAAAAACTTATACTTGAGTGTCAATGCAAATATTTTTTATAAAACACTACATATGGAATAACTTGTAAGGGAATGTTGGGTGTATCTCTTGATAGGAGTCTTTTATGGCAACTTTCTATGAATGTGGTGCTTAAATCCCATGAAGCTTTGTAAAATGCTTTACTTAGGCTAAATTTGACCATCTCTGCTAGAGATGGATATCCAAATAAGGTGATTAGGAAATATAAATGATGACTATCGGTTCAATCCCCTTTTTACAATATAATTTGTGATCTAGAACAAATTTTTATTTAATAGACTCACATGATGCTGTACATCAGTAAGAACTTTATTCAAGTCTCCTATTGCTCCTGATGTGGAGTCTAAGAATTAGAATTTGTTACTAATAAAAAAATATTGTCATTATATTAGATAAAAAATTAAATAATGGTAAATATATGTTTTTAGAAAAAATATTCTGGTATTGTGTTTAATATATATTATGAAAAAAATGGGTTGCTAAAATGTACTTACATTTTATTGATATATATATATTGAATTTTATCTCAGCTTTTATAATAAATGTTTTATATCTATTATAAAAGTAATTATTATAATGTGAATGTTTATATATTTGAGATATAAATGCCTACTTTATGTTTATAAAGAAATGAATGCATTCTTAATATAATGTTGTATTTATTATTTTTACATGGTAGATGGGATCTTATTAAATTACTATTCATATTCATTAATTTGTTTGAATTTGATTGGAAATGAGAACTTTTTAAACAGTATTTTAATGAATCTTTTTGCATTCTATGGTCATGTTTTCACATGTGGATTATTATTTATTATATTCTTAATTTTAATAGCATATGGAACATATAGACAATAGATAGACAGCTACATGAATAAATAGATAGAAGGATGGTTGGAAATATAAATAAACATAGATTAAGAGATAAAGAGGTAGCTAGATAGATATTACCACTAGTAAGATTTATTTTCACATTTTATGATATAGCAGATAATCTTAATACACATGTACAATTACTTTTAAATGAGTCAATAAAATTTTTAAATTGTCATGAAAATTTTAGAAATAAATATTGAAAATCTTTACAAAATAAAAATGCAATGATAAACATCAGATAAAGAGAAGGCAGAAAGTAGTGAAATTTAAAGCTATTGAAAATAATAAGCAAAAAGAATACTGATGCAGATGAAAAAACTGAATGTATATAAGAGTGAATAATTTTTTTTTCCAAAGGTATATATTTTAGGATTCTAATTTATTTTAAAAAATGGAAATAAAATGTAATATTCAATAATTGAAATATAAAATACATTTTAATTGCAAACTTAGAGTGAAAAAAAATGATAAAAAGACAATAATAATTATATCTCTAATCATCATAAATACTTTGTTAAATTTAAAATAAAAAGTAAAATTTGATTTAAAATTTCAATTTTTTAGAGATCATTCAAAATGAAATTATAATGAATAAAATAATAAAAACATAATTGAAAATAGTTCTACAATTAGAAACAAGTAAACAGCAATCTTCATCAGTAAATTTTAATATGCTAAAATGATGTGAGCAAATAAATAAATAAAAGTATTGATTAAAAATAACTGAATGTGAGAAATTTTAAAGACTGAAATCTGGAAAGAAATAATATCAAAATGACAAAATAAGCTTTAGAAAATAAGTTTTAAAGATATAAAATGTCAGTTAAGCCAATAAAAAAGATTACTAAAAACAATATTAAATTTAATAAATCTAAGAAAATTTTACAAAGAAAATAAGCCTTAGAAATAACAAGCTTTTGTAATAAAAAAATATCATCCAAATATATTAATTATTTTAAATCAGTGGTTTAGATATGCCTTTAAAATCTATAAAGAATTTAGCCAATGATACAAGTGTTATAAAAGTTTTAAAAAACAAGAGAAAATATTTTTTAAATTGTTTGCGAAATTACACACAAAATATTAAAATTTATATTAATAAATATTATTAGATAACTAAAAAAATATTTGATATAGTTAAAAAAAAATTGAATATCTTCAATGTAAGATAAAGAAAAAAACTAATTAAACTGTATACAAAAAATATCTTGATGGATTTATCTCATAAGTAACTGTAGTGAAAAGGAAATTAGCTGATTATATCAATCAATTTCATTATATTCCAGAAAGGTTATAAAAATTAGACTTCTAACAGTCTTCAATCAATTTATATTTCATTTCAAAAAATTGTTATAAATTATCTACAGAGAAATTTAGATTCAGTTTAATAAAATAAACAAGGTGAATTTTAAAATGGCTATAATATAATAATCCATACCAAAAAGTTATTAAAATTTTACAAATTATCAATTGATAAGTGTTGCTTTCTTACAATGGATTAATAGATTTTTCAAGAAAAGCATTTAACTCTTTAAGCATATCCGTTTTGCCAAGATTAATGGTTTGGATCATGATAATATAGAGACACAAAATTTTCAAATTCTAAACAATGTTTATCAAAAATCAACAAAAATGATTAGATTATAATGGCACCAATAAAATAATACTGGTAAAAAAATACTACAAGGTAAATCAATCTTTTCAAAACTTTTCACAAAAATTTTATGGATGTATTTTAAATATTAGAATAAAAAGAAAATAAAGTCATGAGAATTTTGAGGATAAAGGGATGAATGAGTTACCAGATAAAAACAAGTTATCATAACCAAAGATAAATATTAATAAGACTAAAGTAATGTTTAATCACTTTTTAATAAAAATAAAGTAAAATAAAAATTGATAATAATAAACTAAAAGTTAATAATTACAAATACTCTTCACTAATTATTAATATAGATATAAACATACTTCACAATATTAATCATAAAATTAAAACTTGAACAAAGTAATTTTACAGAAATAATTCTCTATTAAAAAACAGAAGTTTTAAAAGTAAAGCTTTTTAATAAATGATTTTCATCACTGTAGGAACAAAGTTACAGATTGCATAATAAAGTTTGGGGTAATATATATTAGGATAACATTTATCAAAAGCAAAAAATATGAGTTAGATTTAAAATCTTTGATATTATTAAAAGAAGTAAGGGCTAAAATGAAGTTGAACTAAACATGTTTTTAAAACATACACACCACATGATGAACTGCATTCTAAATTGAATGTATAAAGGCTATACTACTCAGAAATAAATAGATTTAAGATATGCAGCTGGATTAACGAAAAAAGAAAAAGGCACGGAATTGTCCCAATGAAGAAAAGAAGATGGGTCTAGAATAAGGAATAGATTCAGAAAATTTTATTTTGCAATAAAATTATAACTGAAAATAATATATATATATGAAGCAAATTACTTTTTTGTTTGATTTAGTTTCTTATATTTAATAACATTATATTAATTTTTGCTCTTTCAATCAAAAGTGAATTATATTTTAAACGTAATTAACTTTGATGTCATGCATGCCATTTATCGTTGAATATTTTATTAAACGATCGACTAACTTATATTCTTGCTGAACCGTAAAGCAAATAAAACGAAGATTATCAAATTTTATAAATATTTTTAATAACTTTTACTTTTCATAATTCAAATTTTAATTAAGTACTTGTATAAAAAATTAACGTTTTGCAATATTTATGCGTTTAATTATTTGTTTAAACTAATTAACTATACTCTGCATTATGTACTTAAATAATTTTCAAAATTAAAGTAAATTAAAAAAAAAAAAAATTACTTTTTAAAAGTTTTACATATATATAAATGTTAGAGATAACAATAAGTATTCATTTGGTTTGCTCAATTAGCCAATGAAAGCTTATTATTAATTACATGAAAACTTAATATAAAAAAATTATTACAACTTTACAACACAAGCACGCACATACATATAATGTATATAGCTTCAAAAAAAGATTTGCTGTTAACAGAATAAAAAAGTTTTTTGATTCTTATTTGCGATCCTAAAAGAATCAAACATAGAACATTTCTACTCTCTATTTTTTAAGAGCTGGCTTTTGCAGCTCTTATCATTACGTAATTATTTTTATGATAAACGAACATGAATGAACATTCTATCCACATGTATTGGCAATCGGCTATGAAAAAAATTCAATGTAATCATTCTTTGCCTTTTTGCCAATTTTTTTTGTAGAATTAGAAACTGTATCTATTACTATAGTGGCAGAGTAATGGGTAAAGATCCATGAGTCATAACTTAATTCTGTTACTTCCGGTGTTCAAACTTCCTGTGATGTTTCATATGAATTTCTGAGTAATAAACTACTTGATTCTTTTTTTTTTTTAAATTAACAAGTTTTGTTTATGAAATTTAATAATAAAATGACTATTGTAAATTTATATTTTGTTAAATCAAGCAAAATGTCAAAAAGATAAACCAAAATTCACAGTCCTAATTTATTGTAAATTACTGTTGCAGTTCACTTTGTAAAATAAATTATTGAATTTTTGATTGTTGTTCAATACTTTAATTAAAACAGTACAATCAGATTTATATGCATAGCAGCACATTAATAGGACTATTATATATTATACAGCTTGTTATAAAGTATCTATGCATAAGCTGAAGGGGACTTGTGAGTCAATTGGTTGAACTCCTTTTACTTTCACAATTGTTCTTTCTCCACTGCATTCTAAATATTAAGATTCTAGAAATTATATAAAAAAAAATATAAGCTCTGGAAAACTACCATCAAAAATGAATGATATTTGTTAGTGCTTAGTTACTCAACTTTCCTTTAAGTAAAAATTTAATCAATATATTTTCATATTTTTAACATTAGTTGAAGTCATAATGCATGAATTTTATTTACTATTTTTTATTTCACTGTGATATCAATCTATATTACAAGATTAAAAATCCTATTACTTTAAAATGATTAGATAAAGTAGTAAAATTATTAATTTCTGATTCTTACTCACTTGCAAATTAAAGATTGATAAATTTATTATCTTGTATGCTATAAGAATATAAGGTTAAATAGATTTGTACAATTCAAAATTTGATTATAACATCAGTCATACAATAGGCTCAAACCCTGATTTAGCATAGTCAGTGAAAGTTGGTGTATTTATAGAAATGTACTCTAAACTTAAGTGATTCACTTAAGTTTTTTAAACTCTTACTGACATGTGAATGCACGGAGATTTATTATATTTAAAGTAATAGCACATTATCGTAATTCAATTTCTGTTTTAATAATTAAATTATTACATAATTTAAGTCACTTTTTGATAAAATTATGCTTACAGTTATATGTTTTAGTCATCTTGAGACACATATCAGAATTTGAATGTCATGAATAGCATCAGTGATAGTAGCAGTGAAACAGTTAGAACTGTTTCACCTATTATATTCTATAATAGTGTATTTTGTTTCACTCAGATTGCATGTATAATATTGGCAACTATGTGCATGTAATATTGGCAACTATGTACATGTATAATCACCTTGTCAACTATAATATGAAAATAGTCATAAATATTTATATATGCACATATTCATTTACGTTTGTTAAAACTGAAGTAAACATAGCAGTGTGTAGCTAGAATTTATGTATATAACAAAATAATACGTTTAAATTTATAAAATTATTCATTTAAGTTTTAATATTCATTTTAAATAATTTTGAAGTTCTATTGTTTGTTTAAAATTACACAAGCTGGAATTTGTTTACGAGTTTTAACATTTCATCTAAAAATAATCCTTTGGCTGAAACTTGACCCATTTAAAATTATAACTAAGACAAATTATACAATTCAGTCAGGCATAAAATTTCATACTAAGTGCTATTGCAAAACTCTAGGGAATATATCTTTGACTCTGGATGTAGCTATGATGCAAATTGGAAAACTCGAGGGAATAGAGCTTTTAAGTCCAGATTTAACTATAGCAAATATTAAAAACTAAGTGGAAATTTAGTTAAAGGCAAAGTTCGAACCAGTAAACAAGTGACATTGCAAAAGTAAAAGAGGGAGGGAACTACTGTCAAAAATAAAATATAAAAAAGACCTGTAGTAACCATCAGTGGTTGTTGTTGCTGCTGATACATATTTTCTGAAAGACCAGTGCCAAAAAATAATTAAAAGGCTGTTCCTGCATTATTTTAGCAAGCTGAATTCTACTAAGTCATTACCAAAGCTGTTCAAATGAGGACCGTCAGCTAGGAGACAATAGACAGCCATCTATTTTCCCTGGACCACTGCTACTGAATGAGAGAAAACATCAACCTCAGCCCAAGCCTGTGCTCAGTGATGGAAAAGTTACACCTGAAATACTAGAGTTCATGACCGAAGTGATGGAGGAAAGCTGCCACTGAAGAAAATTTACAAAGCTGCATCCAGACTTAAACCTAGAAAAGCCATAGCCGATTTAATAGAGAGAAGATGCACAGTAAAGAATGCCTTGAAAGACTTAGACCCAGTATTACTGGTAAATAATTCTGCAGAATATGCTAATTCATTACTAAATCCATTCTAAATAAAAGCTAGCTAACTAATCAAATCTCATATTTAATTATATCATTTAAATGTTAAACTAAACTGTTTATATTAAATTTACTTTAAAGCTTAGAGCACTCTCAAAATTCTTGCTTGATCATAAATATTTTAAGTAAGCATAAATATTTAGGTTCTATAAAACCATTTCAAACAAATTTTTCATTTCTAAATTATAACTTTATTGATCGTTTTCTGCAATTTGTTCTTATGCCATCTATCTTTAGTTTTAATTTCATGTTTATTAATTTATGCTATGTTCATCAGAATGAAGTTTTGTAGGTTGTAATAATTATTGGAGGGGTGAGTAAGCACTTTTCCGTTATGTAAAATTATTGTAATATAAAGAAATATAGGCAAAACTCCCTTCTGAAATGAAACTATTATTTATGCTAGAGTGAATCAGTTACTTATAATGCACAAAATAAGTTATTTAAAGTGCACATTTGCGCAAGTTATTTAAAATGTATATTTTGCATAAGTTATTTAAAATGCGTATTTTGAGTAAGTTATTTAAAATGCATATTTTGCACAAGTTATTTGAAATAGATATTTTGCGAGTTATTTAAAATTAATATTTGAGTAAGTTATTTAAGAATCCATATTTGACGTAGATTATTTAAAAATCAGTTCGTTTGATATTAGATGTAAATTACATGACATATAATTAATGTTTCAAGTTCTAGTAAATCTTTAAATTTGCTATAACTCCATTTAATTAAAGATTAAGAAGCTATGCAGAGATCCTTAAATCAGATTCTTATTATCGCCTTTATCATGTGACTTAATAATCTCATTTATGAACTGACCAGTGGTAGTAGCACTGAAAGAACTAAGATTTTGGTGTAATTAATTTATGAAAATATTAAATTGCTAGTTAGCATAAATATGCATCTCTCCTTGCTATACCTATAATGGTCTACATCAGGATTGTTTCCATGTCAAGTCACACCTCAAAGGTTTAGGCAACTGTGACATTTATTTGTATTTGAAGGAACCAAAGTGTTCCAAAGGGCTCATAAGCCACTGTTCTGTTCACTTGAATAAAAAGGCCTCTTCGTAATATAGCAAGTAGCCTGGTCTGAGGAACCGATTACTAGGTAATAAACTTCAATTAAGAACACATTCGAGGCACACTTATTCTTATACTATAGTTTATAGTGTACTAGAATCTGATGTTCGACTGCCACACCTCAGTTCAGCTTTCCTATAAAGTAACTTCGGCTTTGATCCAATTTGGAATCTGAATTACGTGTTTATCTGTGTAGCAATTATATATAATATCATGTAAATATAGTTATAGCTGAGTTTAAATTTAGTAAAAATAATAATATAATCTCTACCAGTTACCAATAAATTGATCACTCTAACTATTACTTATTTTCATTATATAGAACATAGTGTGAGTTATGACATAGAAGATGGCATGAGCATATTAAAGTCATAGACTAATTAAACATTTTGTAACCCAAATAGCCACTCACTTGCGTGTGAGCATTATATAATTTGCTTTATTATATTATTTGTAACCCTGAGTATTCACTCACCTGTGTGTGAGCACTATATAATTTACTTTATTATATATTTGTAACCTGGAGTATTCACTCACCTGCATGTGAGCACTATATAATTTGCTGTATTATATTCTTCGTAACCCTGACCATTCACTCACCTGCATGTGAGCAAACTATAATGTATATAATTTATTTGCTTTATAATTTATTAAGTGTTACATTAAATTTATGAAATATAAATTTATCTCAGTCTCCATTCTTTCTCATTACCTTATGAATCATTAGTTAAGTTATATAATATGTGTTTGGGGGATGTCTCATGTTTTACTGCTTTGCTATTGCTGGAACGTGAATAAAGAGATATCAAGTGTAACCTCAGACATGTCATTCACAATGGGTGGACTTGGAAGCATGGGTAAGAGAGTTGAGGTATGATCAGACATAGGATAGTACTATCTCGACTTGGTCAGCATTTGGTTCTCTGGCTCAGACTCTCGGTCTGTTGAGCAAATGTACAAACCTGACCATTACAGCAGTTCATATTTATTTATATTTACTATCCTCAGGTTGTTCTTCACGTTTCTAGAAATATAAAAGAAAAAACTGTTTTACTTCAAGATATTATAAAAAAATATTGGCATGGAACATTTTTAATTGCTTATAAATATTTTTATTGTGTTTCATTTATATAAGTAGATAAATAGTTAAGACTTTTTACTTCATTAGCATTTGAAATCAATTAATATATATAAATGTGCTCTGCACACAGATAATGAAGCTATTAAACGTAAACAAAATTATTAAAAGTTACCTCCAAGCACTTTCGGGATGGGACTATAAACTGTCCTGAAAGCGCTTGGCAGTAACTTTTAATAATTTTGTTTACGTTTAATAACTTCATTATCTGTGCATAGAGCCCATATATATATAAGTAGATAAAAGAAATTAAAAATAAAAATAAAAGAAATTTTTTAAATGTAATTATTTTGAATATAAATAATTAAGTGTAAGCGGTATCAATTATTATTTTTATTTTTTTGATAAATTCATACTTTTAAAATATCTTAAAAAAATATTTTGTATTAAACTAATTAAAAACAAAAGTAAACACATAGATAAATAAACATAATTGCAGAATCTCCTTTTTTTCTGAAATTATGTTTATGTATATATTTCATGTAAAGAATGGAAATTTAGGGAATATATCCATGCAAACAGCCATAAACTACTCTATCTTTGATGTTGCTAGACAACCACTCATTAGTAATTGACCGTATTGAGGCTAAATAAATTTCTCTTGTAATCAGTAATAGCTATTTTGTCTTGGTTTAATTAGAAGAAAAAGGAAATCCTCTTACTCAAGTTGTTATAATAATTTAAAGCATGAAGATTTAAAGACTCATACCTTCCTTTGTTAACCTGTAAATAATGATTCATCTTGCTCAGAGAGTTGTATATGTTTAATATTTTTATGGATTTATCATGATATGAATAATGAAATTAAGGATTATATCCATAAAAGTAAACAGAGATAAGATTATTTTTGATATAATCAGAAAACATTGATTATTGATTGACAAGAAAATTTTCTAATTTATAATAATTTTTGACCTCCTTTCACTTTTAACAGAAGTTACAAGAATTTAAAGCCAGACAACCCCCCCCCCCCATAGTTTTATAAGATAAATTAAATATTTTCATACATTTATTATGATATAAATAATAATAATTAAAAGATTATATCCATGTAATCAACTAGAAACAACTCTATCTTTGATATTGCTAAAACCTCATCAATTACTATTTTACAGTCCTGAAGTTAAACAAGTTTTTCTTCTAATCAATAATAGCTTTTTTGTCCTAAATTTAATTAGAAGGAAAAGAGTGATACTCTTTTATTTCCAACCCAAATTGTTATAATGATTTAAACTAGACCTCTATTTTTTTTTTCTCATGTGTCATAGCATCGGCCGGGAAGTGAACCTGCTAACCCAGAATAACTACTTGTAAGGCAACTGTTCTGACCTCTCGACCACCAATGCTTGGCAAACTAGACCTTTATTTTTGTAGATGTAAAGATTCTAAAGACATATCTTTTTTTGAAATTTTATAAAAAATATTGGAAACAACATGAATTATTATTTACAGGACATTAAACTTCAGATTATGCACACAGCAAAAAGATTCAATAATTATTATGGATATTTCCATTTCAAGTTTATTTTATGTAGTTAGCAAAAAAGGAAAAGATTAATCAATTTCTAAAATTAAACTAAAAAAGAGTTGAACTTGCTAGTAGCTCTCCAATAAAACTTATCTTAAATAAAATTTAAACTAAATTTTTATATTATTTGAATAAAGGAAAGGATTTTTTTTTCTTTAGAACACTGGAAAAATTTTAAATCACTGTTGAACATATACTTTAAAGAAAATGTTTGATTCTTTGCTTAAAAAAACTTATTATAAAAGATGCAGTTTTTCCTTTTATTTAGAACAGTGTAATTAAAGTCAAAACTTCCATTGTACCAACTTTATATTATTAAAAGAAACTAATAAGTTTAGTAGATTAATATTATAACCCAAAAAGGAACTACTGATTATAACCAATAAAAATGAACTAATAAAGTCACAATCAGCAAATAACATGATGTGACTCAAACAATAAGATGATGTAGTCTAAGCTCAGAGTTCTAAATAATATACACTATAATAAAAAGAGCCATATAGGTGAGAATACCAGTAAATAAATATTGTAAATATACTAATTAATATTTAATAAAAATTTCATAGGAGAACTCTCAACTTACTCTTACATTTTACAGAGATGCTCTTAATATTAAAAGCATATATAATATAATAATCTTATATTAGATTCTTTCTTGTAACATTTATAATAATACTTCCAATAATACATATCTAACAACCACTATTTTCAACATTACATTGTAAATCTTCTGATAAAAAAATATATGTTTCTCAAATGTGCCACCTTGTTTCTTAAAAAAAAATCTTTGTAAAATAATTTCTTTTCATCATTGGTTGTCATATTAAGATCTCAGGGTTCTTACTGTTTTCTTTTATTTAAGAATTATTAGGCAATGAATGTAATCCTAGTAAAAATGTGAAGAGACATACTCTTACTCCAAAGATAATGTCTAAATAATTTATAACAATAAATCTTTTTAAATAAAGTATTATCTACAATAATAAAGACATGAAAAACTTTTAATTTAGAATAAATCTATTTGGATAGCATTCAAATACCATGAATGGAGACAAAGATTTTATAGCCACTCAGAATATCCTATTAATAACTCAGTCCAATTTTTTTTTTATGAATGTAAGATTATGAATAATTTCAGCATTTAAATTAATGGTGGTTCATCAACTGTAATTTTATGAATAATGCAAATGATAATTTTATTACAAAAGCTGTCTTCTTCTAATAAATGCAATTGAGTTAAAGTGATCACTTAAAATTAAGAAAATAAATCAAATAATCTATTTTTTAGATGCTTTCTAAATATCTCCAGACCATTTTAACAAAGTGCTTATTGTATTTAATATTTATATGTATGTACTCTTAATGACCAACATAAAATATAATTATATAATAGCTTATAATGTTAAGATTTCTAAATAGATAATATGTGATAGTTATGATATTAAAACTGGATGATATATTAGCAATAAAAAATAACATTTTATCAATGACAATTAAATAAATAACAAATTTGAAAATCAGTCTTTCAAGTTAGCTGTTCAGATACCATGCTATGCAATTCACTGCATGGGAGTAACATTTTTAAAGAATTTACAAAGGATAATAATAAATAATTTTACAAAGTAAATAATTATTTATGATTAACTTTATCTGACTGATAAAATCTTTTCTTAACATGATCATTATCACAAGAAGTTCTACATTAATACAAAAGTTATACTATTGTGTTGTCCCAACAATGAGTATATTTAAATAATAATATATTTTACCAACTTTGCAATGAAATCAATGGTAGAAGTAATGTATATTACTTATTGGGGCCTATAAATACAATTTCAATCTAAATAAATATTTACCAGTTTTATACCCTGTAATACTGCCAAGGCCCAGAAAAAAACACATACTTTAAAATCATCTCTAACCTACACTCAGAATATTCAAGATTGTAACAGAAGAAAAGATGACATGCCTCAAAACAAATACTAATATCAATTACCAAAAATAATAAAATCTTGGTGGTATATCACACATGACTCTATATAAGATATACATAATACAACTGAGAAGAAAAGATGAATAAGGCAATGTACTAAATTAATGGCATGAACTCAAAATGGGCAACTATATTTTTGGTTAAAATTATGCTAGAAGTTTGTCTCTGAAAATAAAGAAAGTGAGAAATAATAAAAACAATAAAAACTGTTTTAAATAAAGTATTTTTTCTAAATATGAAACATGAAAATATAACTTAGAGTATATACTATAATAAGAAAAAGATATAGCTTCAATATCTATTAATATATGTTCTGGCAAAAATCATATACAAGAGAGAGAGAGAGAGAGAGACAACTATGATCTCTTAGATAAAATAATGACAGGACAAGCATGAACAATAAAACAAAAGAGAGACTAGTACTGAAATCTACTGGACAAGTATTATAATAGTTAACTAATGAGTAAAACTGACAATAAAATTATCTGCCAAATTTGACCTAATAAAAATATGACCTGACATAAGCAATAAAAATATACAAAAAGTTCAATGATTTTGCACAAACATATTTATTCAAATAGATAAATTAATCATGATAGAGGACAAAGAAACATTTTAAAATGATAAGAGTTATTATAAATTTTAAATATTCTGCAAACTTCTGGATGTTACAGTTGATAAATAATGCAATATATATATAAACCCTTAATGTAAGTAAATAATATACATGGTAAATTACAAAAGCATAAAATTATAATTTAAAATTATGCCCAGTTTACCTAAATTAAAAAAATTAAATGTTTTTCATCCTGGAAGGTTCACTTTTCAACAGAATACAGTTCTGCAAACAGATATTTTTCTCCATTTCTACATATTTCTATAAGCAAAAGATTTCCCCACAACATAAGCACACAATTATATTAATGGCCATTCCATTTCACAAAAATATTTTTAAATACAGCTCTGGCAATTTATGGTATAACATTATGTTAACTCTACATGCATCATTAGGAAAATGTATTTTAATAATGACATCTAGGAGTATATTGTATTTAAAGACATGGCAGGATTCCTTAAAGAGCAGAGTTTAAAATTCATAACTGTTGTACTAATAATAAAAAAGCATATAGTGAAGCAGGTTTGTTATCAAAAGTCAATTGTATAATAATTTGAGTAATAATTCATTAAAGCATTCTGTACTTTATTTATAACACATATATGACTGTTTCAATTATTTTGTCCAGTCATAGTAAAATAGTGATAGCAATAAATTTATAAGTTATGAGTTCATTACAATGGTATAATATTACTTTTCAAACATAAGTATTCAAGCATTAATTTTTCTACAAAAGAGTAAGTTAATTTTTGTTTGCCAGACTTGGATAGTATTTTTTTTATTTTAAGCTTGTATTAAACATAGGTTAAAATATTCATGAGTGAATGTCTTTCATTTTACAGCAGTGATAATAAATGAACAATTGAAATGAGTAATTGTCATTTCAAAATTAATACAGAGATTTTATAATCCAGAATTAAAATAGTTCATTCATTAAAAATAAATTATCCTGGAGAAAACCATTATTAAAATATGATAATATTGAAATAAACATAATTCAAAGAGGCATTGCTAGAGACAAAACATTTCAAAGTGTTGTGATGAATTTATTACTATTTCAGCATTTTTTAAGTTTTTAAGGAAAATCATTGAAAATATTAAGAACTGCTATAAGTATTGAAAACCATAAATTCTGACAGTCTTAATATTGTGGCCTAAAGAATAATAAATTTTAAATACTTTAAACAGTCTTTAACCTGTATTCAATGCGCTTTAAAATTCGTAATAATAAAGCATATTTTGCTGATAGAGGGAACCTACCAAACCATGACACAAGATAATGACTTTTATAATGATAAGAGTGGCCATCTTATCTTTAACTTAAATGTCCATTTATATAAGCAAATCTGAAGTATCTTTATTTGGAAGCATGAAGTAGTTGTTTTCTTCACTGTTTAATTGGTAATCAATAAATGTTCTTACATTAATGAGATAAGCCACAGAAAACTCCTATGACAAGTGAATTCTGCATAAATATAATTAGGTACTTGTAAAAAAATAATTATTTAAACTTCCTGTCACATTTTTCTGTTTCAATAATATAGATTTTTTACTTCCCAGAAGTCTTAGCTTAATATTTTAGCAACTGGGATAGAACTTATTTAAGAATACATTACTGTAACAAAATAAAATTGATTAAAAATAATTAAACATAATTATGAAAAATAATCAACACTATAATCAAATAATAAAAATCAATTAGAAAAAAATTCACAAGTTTTTCTTTTGTTTCTGTGTGTGTGTGCAAATTGTTCTATTGTGTTTTATACCCCCAAATCATGTGATTGATTTCATTGATTGAAATTGACATTTTAAAATAACTCCCTTTTGATCTCCTACATTATCATTTAAAAGTTGAGTTGGTATCCTAGGCAACAAAGCTAAAAATAGAAACTCATTTACATATTATCTAGACTTTTTAACTAAGACAATTATTTATAAAATTAAAATTATGACAATAAAAAAATATTACAGAATAAATTACATTGTTTTGAAAAGAATATTAAATTCAATTATTCTCTATAACAATTTTATACCTTATTAAATTAAATGAGAATTTTTTCAGAATAGCTTTTATTGTTCTTAAACTAAAGATATTTAAGGATAATATTTAAATATTATGAACAAGGAAGTAAAAGATAAAATTAAAATGCAAGCAAACACATTTATTCTCCAAAGTGTTTCTCAATTGAAAACTAACAACTTCCAATAATAAATTCTCTCTCTATCTTTTTATAATTAACATAACTTTATTTTCATTGACTTAATCTTTATAATGACTAGCAGGAATAAAAACATAATTTTATTAATAAATAATTTAAATAGAAATGCTTTCTTATAAGCAAGCAAATTAAATAATACTTAACACTATAGATTTAAACTTAGTTATTATTACAGTTTAAATTGAACATTGAATTTTAATATACTAGAAACTATATGAAAGTAACTTTTAGTTTTTAATAGCCTTCAACATTAATAGATTATTGTCCACAAAAATGTATTCCTAACTTAAACAAATGACTGTTACTTATAAGTACAAATGGGTTCAAACCATTACAATAAAAATATTAAAAATACTTTATAAAATAATTGAGACTTATAAAAGTTATTAGAATGACTTATAAAATGAATTAGCATTTAACTATAAAGCCCTGATAAAATTAACTTGCAATAAAAATTAACTTATTGAAATAAAATACTTTTTTATACTTAAATTAGGTAGCCGGAAGTTTACTTTTTCTGGCAAAACTAAAGATTACAATATATAAATTTGGATTCAATTTAATGTCAAACTTAGTTTATTATGAACATTTCAGTCCATCTCTATTGTATTTATGTGTAATTGCAATAAGCACAGGCTATGTAAATATGATTTAATATTATTTATTCAGCTTATATATATAATATATTTATAAATGTATACAATATTGCATAAACTTGTTGATATATCATATGTATATATATTGTAATGGTATAACTTTGATGTATTTACATGCAAAACCTGTACCTGAATAGAATAAGAACAATGAGATGCATAGCATTACGTACACAAATTGAGATACCAATCTATCATGGTTTAAAATGCCCAAGAAGTAGAGACTTTTCAAAATCAAATCCAAGATTCAAAATTTATCATAAAGTAAAACAAATACTGAAGCAACAAAAAAAGGAAAAATTATGTTTATTTGTCCTAGCTTCAAGTCTTTCATTTATACCAATGTAATTTATATTATAATAAATAATAAAGAATATTAGCTCTTAGTAATGATTTCTTATTAATTATAAAATAAAAACATCAGAATAGCATTAACCAAATAATATAAATGTATAATAAATGTAAATAAAAACTAATATTGATAATGTTATATCAGTTAGCAAATTACTCTAATAAATGAAGTGAATAAGAGTTTAGTAGGCTTTCATAAAATAAGATAATCTAAAATTCATATTAATATGATAGTCAAAAATGTAATAATAAATTTATAATTGATATTTATTTTAAAATAACCTTTAAGCTGCTGTATATTAATTTATATTGTATTTTAAACATGTCAAATACTAAATTCAATAATTAAAATAATTTTAATATATAATATACCAATAGCTTTGTCACTAGTGAGTACTTATAAAATGTTCATTAATCATCAAACATAAGTACAATTATAATGTTTATATTAATCCTTAATTAGAGACTATCTACTTATGTTTATTTTTAAAATATAGATTCTAAATGTTACACTTTAAGTATTAATATTAATAAAATTCAAAATTCCAATTTAATAAAATAATAGTAAAAGTTTATTTACAATAAATAAATAGTAAACAAATAAAATTAAGAATATATTTGGGAAATAAATTTATTATGCTATCACATGATCATCATTTTTTATGCTTGCTCATAACGGTTTTTAAACCAGGCAAAACTCTCCATACAGTAGTGCCACTTAGTACAAGCCAGAGTAATCAATGGATGCCAGAAGGCTCGTGCATAAAATCCCTATCTAGTGCCTACTCATCCAATACCCCCCAATTAGTTTCTGGCTTGTGGCCTTCATCACTGAGGAGTCTTGGATCTGAGAGCACTGCACCTAGAACTTGGGATCTAATGCAACCCTCCAGCAGCCATCTTTTATCTCTACTTAACTACAAAACTATGAGAATAAAATTGAAAACACTAATATTTTCAATCTAAGCACATTAACTTATATAGTCATATAGATCAGAACTCAGTAGGCACTAGATAGGGATTTTATACACAAGCCTTCTGACATCCATTGATTATTCGGCTTGTACTGAGTGGCACTACTATATGGAATTTTGCCTGTTTTAATAACAATTATGAGCAAGAATAGAAAATTGTGATCATGTGATATTTAGTGGTTTAACACCAATTCTGCCTAATAAAATAATGGTAGCTATGGTTATTAAAGAATCAAAGACACCAAAATGTATAGATACTGAACTGAATTCAGACCTATATGACTATATAAGCTAATGAGCTTAGATTGAAAATATTATTGTGTTTTCAATTTTATTCTCATAGTTTTGTAGTTAAGTAGAGATAAAAGGTAGCTGCTGAAGGGTTGCATTAGATCCTAAGATATAGCTGCAGCGGTCTCAGATCCAAGGCTCCTCATTGATAAAGGCCAGAAACTAGTTAGATAGGGATTTTATGCACAAGCCTTCTGGCATCCATTGATTACCCTGGCTTGCACTGAGTGGCACTACTGTATGGAGTTTTGCCTGTTTTAATTTATTATGCTATATTGTGATGTTTTGAAGATTATACTAATAAGTAATGTTGGACAAAGCAATTATTCCAAAATCAAAGGAAAATATTTATTTGTAAATTGATTTTGTTAAACAAATATAAAATTATAATTAAATCTAACTTGTTATAGTTTATCCATCATGAAGATATTGAAAAACCTAAACAAGTTAGCCAACAAATATCTATTTGACTATTATTTATAAATTTTAAAAAACTATTGCAATTTTCCTTAGATTTACATATCTAAACATTTGTTCACATACAAAATATAGGGTTAAATTGACTCTTTTTAAATGTAAATATAATGATAAACCTTAAATAAAATAAACAACCTGTACACAATACTGAATGGTCATTGTCCATATACAACTATTGCAATTTAGATTTCTTTCACCAAGTTTGAAATAAAATTCATTATAAGTATTTGATTATTATAATGCAACAATCAAACAAAAAAATATGTTTAAAGTTTATTCCATCAAGCTGATGTTTAATAATTTCCAGGACAACAGTGGGGTACATTAATTCTTTTAAATAAATGTTATTACCTCATAAATTATTTAGTGTATCATCATAATTTTAATTTTATTAACATATATATATAAACTACCACTATAAACAGATATTAATTTTTATGGTTGATTTATTTAATGTTTCAATTATTATAATTTTAATTGTGAAGTAATTATAACTTTATCTATTAGGGTATCAATAACATATAGACATTATGTGGTATAAACAAATATAAGGATTTTGTAGTAAAACACTTTAATACTTTATGATTTATAACACTCCACTAGATGGCATTAGACATATTATAATGTATTAGATTAAAACTTTCAGCACACTTTCAACAAAATATTGTAGTAGATTCATACTTTCAGCATCTTTCAACAAAAATAATTGTTCCAGTTTTAGCAGGTTGTTATTATTATTAAAATCCTTAGTGAATTATTAATTTATTTTTTTAAGAAATTATAAAGATTTTATATGGCACATATGCATTTATATATAATCCAGATTGAATTCAAATAAACATTGTAAATTCTTGTTGAAAAACTCCTAGAACACTAATATAATGACAAATTCTCATCTTGTGGTTGTTTTAAAAGAATTCTCAAGAATTTAAATTTTTGTCCGGGGGGGGGGGATAGACATCAAACTTTCCTTGTTTAGTTATTCATATTATGATGTTTAACTTCAAACTTCTTTAAAAATATATACATTGTAATTTTATAGAAAAAAATATTGATTAAAAAAACAACCTACATTAAAGTAAGCAATATATATATATCAGCAGAGAAAAATAATAAGGAATTAAAAAGTCAATGCATGGCTATTTATATTATTCATCTGTTGAAGTAGTGAAAACCCAAACATTGTTATAAATACACCAAAGTTTATTCCTTTAATCTTACTGAATAATCATCAATGTTACTTAAACACAGGTCTGCATTTTGAACAAATAAAGCCTTTTAGAATTTTAATTTTTAAATGAAACAAAAATAACAATACATTATTTGTTAATTTTAAAAATCTTATACGATAATCTTGTATTCACAATGGGTATATACACATACAAAAATAGTGAAAATTTAATTATTGTTAAATTATTTAATCTCCCTTATTAATTGTTAATATATAGATAAGGAATCCTATTTTGACTATAAATATGTATTTTAGCAAGCTTTATTGTGTATTTTTTTGATTAAAAAAAAAGAAAAGAATGACAACTTATTCATAAAGATAAAATAAAAACAAAACAAGTCAGAATTGTTATTTTGGACTTAATAATAGTTTTTAAACGTAGACATAACAAAAGTAAAGTTCGAAAAGATATTTTGATCTTTATTCAAAGAAAAAATGTTTTTTTTATTTTGTTTGAAGCAATCTTTACAATGACGCATCAAAACAGATCATGTGTGATGTTTAAAATATACCAAAAGATCAAAGTGTAAATATTACTTTGTATATTCAAATATTTATAATCACTTATAATTAGATATAATGAAATAAAGATAGAGATGACATCAATTAATGATTTTAATAGTTAATAAAACAAGAAATGAATGGTTTAATTTTATATATATAAACATATCAAATGCTTTAAATTATGATGGTACAATATATATATTGTTTCCTATATCATACACCTGATGTAGTTAGATCAATATAGCATTTGTTTGCCATGCAGCTACAGAAGAAATAGACCTAAGGTATTTTTCTAGATTTATCTAACACTTTCAGCTGTACTATGAGTTTGTGTCATATATAAGTACGGTGACACTAACTAACTATTCTTTGTCAGCTTGTCTCATGACAAGTTTACATCAAGCAACTTTCAGTTCAAATGTGAACTAAGAACTTCATCACTGCTTTTGCCATATAATGGACAAGGTGTGTATTGCTATTTAGCTCTAAAAGTACTTTATTGTTATCTGAGTTTACTTCTAATTGGACTAAATATTTATAGCCAAATCCCCTGCCATAATAAATACAATCCTATTTACTGAGTATCATGACATATTGGCTATTTCTACAATTGGATATATCTTGTCTATTTATATATATATTGATTTGTTGTGATGAATGCTCAATATAACATTCACAAAAATAAAATTCGTTTTAATGCATTTTCTTGATAATTAAAAATTTCCAAAAAATAAGAATTTTGTAAAAATGGTCTTAAAAATAAATTGGTCTTTTGCTTTCTTATTTTTTTGTGTGTAAGGGCTGGTTGTTGTCATAGGTACAGTGAAATTACAACTGATGTGATAAGTTTTATCTTTCCTAGTTTACTGAGAAGCTTCTCTATGACAGACTATATTACTTAAATTCTACCCTGCAGACTTAGCCAATCTCAAGAGGATTGGTTGCAGTAGCATTTAGTAAACTACTAACTACCAACTGAAATCCAATGAAAAATCTCTGATTATGATAACCCAATTTGGTACTTGTGTATAATTCAACCGATGACATATTACCCTGAAGGCACATTCAGAAATTAAAAATTAAATTAAAACGTAATTCAATTGTAGAAATATTAACAAAAAATTTTTTGTAAATTTTAAATAAACAGCTAAATAATCTGGTATTAATGGCGTCATTTAATGCAAATCTGGTATTAATGACGTCGCACCCTGTAATTTTTATAATTGCCGATGAATTTACGAAAAATAATTTGAGAATTGTAGAAATATTAACAAAAAGTTTTTATAATTGACAATGAATTTACGAAAAATAATTTGAGAATTGTAGAAATATTAACAAAAAGATTTTGTAAATTAAAATAAACAGATAAATAAAAAACAGTTTACCGGAATAAATTACGAAAAATAATTTTCTGTATGATGCAATTCAGAAATTAAAAATGAAATTAAAACATAATTCAATTGTAGAAATATTAACAAAAAATATTTGTAAATTCAAAATAAACAGATAAATAAAACACTTTACCCGAATTAACAGCTCAAAAAAGTAACTGTGATGCCGTGGATAGCAAAATCACAATAGACAGAAAAATCAAAAAATTTCCCAAACCTCTCTACGAATTTTAAATCTCGTGGGTGAAAAAAAAAAATTGACTCTCTGATGGATTAATCACGCCAGTCACTTGGTTACCATGACAACATTGTCATGAAAAAAATGTCGATGTCTACCGGAAGGGAAATCGGTAAGTCAAAAACGTCATCGGTTGAATTATTCACAAGTACCCAAAAGGTTCTAAATTGTGAAAACTATTTGTAACTTAAATAGTTAAAAATAAAAAATGAAAAACACAGGATCTTGATTTATAAATTCAACTACAAACAATCTAATGTGAGTTGTAAATGTATATGAGAATATAATAATAATACTAGTAGTAGTAGTAGTAATAATGATGATGATGATAAAATATGCTTCAACCATAGTTATAAAGGACCATAAAAAAATCTGCTGAATACTGAACTATTTTAGTCATATAAAAACAAAGGTCATATAAATATATAAACTTTTTGTGGGATTTCATTTTAATTGTAATAAACTTTCCTTACAGTTAATCAATAATTTATTATATCATTCATTTATTTTAGTGTCTTTAATTTTTTTTTAATAAGCGTGTATAATTTATCTGTTAACTATAGTTTTTTTAATGCATTTACAAGATTATTATTAAAATTGCTAATTTTTGAAATTAGAAACAAGAGCTAGTTTTGGGAATGCAGTTCCTATGAACGTTTTTAAAACATAAAATCAATAGTTAATATTAGAAATTGCTCATTAGATATTTTGATCTTTATTATTTTATTATTATTGTTTTAATTATGTTATAAGTTAAAGCATAATCTAAATTAAGAGAGAATTAATTTTATGAATGTTTGTTTGAATCAAACATAAAAAATCACACAAAGAGGCAAACTTAAAAACTAGTTGGTTGCTTATTAGAGCTGGGATTTGAGTGTGCTATATTATAAATTGATATAAAATATGGTATATTTTGTTTGTTAAAAGCTTTGAATTACAATTTAATTTTGATATGGCTTATATATATATATAGAAATATTCACAAGATTTCTAATGAATTTAAGAGATTTTTGCCCCTCATATATTTAGATTTTTATATAATGCTATATATAAAAATTTAATTATTTATGTACTTCATAAATATTACCAAAATCACACTTTTCTTTATTTTGCTGTAATATCCTATAAATACAATTTATCCAAACCACTTTAAACACTTTTTAGCAAAACTCTTTATTTGTACATATATACATACACCTACGTTTTGACTGTCCTGCAGTCTTTTTCAGAGCCAGTTCATTTTTTTAAGAAATTAAAATGAACTGGTTCTGAAGAAGACTGCAGGTCAGTTGAAATGTAGGTGTATATATACATGTACAAATAAAGAGTTTTTCTAAAAAGTGTTCAAAGTGGTTTGGATAAATTGTATTTTTTTTTTAGATTAATGAGAGAATTTAATATAATTACTATTAATGTATTTTATTTAAGATATATATCAATTAAAATATTTTTAGAGCTTAATAATATATGTATTTGATCTAATCATTATTCAGATAATGATGATTTTCAGCTAAATGATTAAATGTATATTGGTAGTACTAAGCTTTTAAACAGAATAGTAATTATTATAATCTTTATTGAGCAGAATCATTTTTAAGTGTGTGTGATAAAATTAACATTCAAAATACTTGCACATACACTTAGTGCTTGATATCAATAGGTATAGTGAACAACTTTGTTTGAGTGTTAATAAATAGATTACAGGAAATTTTTTGCAAGGTTCCAAGATTGACTACAAAAGGAATATACATTTTTTACCTTATAACTTTACAAATATCAAGTAATTAATAAAGGTTTATTAGTCAAAAAATCTATAAGATATTCATGTTAACTTAAATTATAATAAAATGATGGAAGTTATATAGTAAATATGAGTTTTAAGTTATTGTGTCTAGTGTTTGCTCAATATTCTTTATAAAATGTAGGGTACCAGCATATATAATAACCATTGCATTATTTCAATGAATCAGGTGAATTTCTATGATTTAGTACATATATTTTTGGAATTGGTGACTTCATCTATAAGATTTTAATTGGAGATCTTCATCAGTAATCTTAAATTTTATATAGAAATCAATACATGGAACAGGTATTAAGAATTGATTGTAATAGTTAATAGAATATTACTATTTATTATTGTAAATAGAAAATTCTAAATGATATATCTAGTGGTACCAGTTGTGATTGATGTTAGCCTTATTTGTGCATCTTATTGTTTATCACATAGTATATTTATTTAATGTTAGTGTTCATCATGGGAACACAGTTTGAAAAAAATGTATATTATTTTGTCATAACTGTAGCCACCATAATAGAAATAAATTAAAATTAGGGATGACTATACCAATCCTTAAAGTGAATCTTAATTGTAGATAAAATTTGCTTAAAGTAACAGCAAAATAAAGTCAAGCATTGGTGGTCTAGAGGTCAGTGATAGCTGCTTTACAAGCAGTTATCCCAGGTTAGCGGGTTCGCTTCCTGGCTGATGCCATGACACATGGGAAAAAAATAAAATAAAATATAATGGTAAGGGGGGGGGTGCTATAAAAAAATAAAAGGCATTTTTGGAGGTTGAATATATTCTAGGGAGGAATCATTTATGAAAATTAAAGTTAAATAATTTTATAGTGGAACCAGTAAAAAAAAAAACAGGTTAGAAAATATGAATATGAGACAGAAGTAAGTGGTATTAGCCCACAACCTGAGGATGTCATAAATGAAAAAATCCCAGAGATAACATTTAAAAAGCCATAGATAGTTTTAAAAAAGGGACAAGGAGATGTATATCAACACTCAGGAGAAAAAGAAACAAGGATTTTCTATGACATAAATAGGTTTAATAATGCAAAAAATTGATAAAATAATGGAAATATTTGCAAAAAAAAACACTAAGAAATGAAACAAGGTCTTCAAAATTGATCCAAAATAATGAAAAACTTCAGCACACACTAGAAGAAAAATTAAAGCAAATTTAACAGATAATAATATAAAATATGGTAAAATGATATTAAATCTAGAGATTATAAAAGTGATGGTGATAAAGTTAACAAGGCTGTTATAGATCCCAATTAAAGAATACATTTGGTGATAAATATAATAATGAAAATGTAATGGGAGAATCACATTTGAAGCAAGATATTATAAATTCAATTGTATTAGAAGAAAGTATGCAGAATATAAATAAAATAAAGATTGATATTGATGTTACTAATAAATATAGCATAGATGCTGTTTCTACATAATTAATTAAAAGTGCAAACAAATGAATCAGGCCAGAGTGATGATGAAACTGATTCTAATAAATCTAATAGAGATTAGGATTGTATACTACAGTTAATGATTTCCAAGAGAATGATAATAATTATAAACTTACTATGTATGGTACACTTTGAATTATTAGTTAAAAAAACAAAGATTAATGATTGCTTAAAGAAGTATTGAGTTAGACAAATCTCTATTAAAGACACAGTTAAAAAACAAAGATTGATCATTGCTTAAAGAAGTATTGAGTTAAACAAATCTCTATTAAAGAAAGTGTTGGAATAAAAAAAGGTAACCATGGTGTAACATAAATGAAGATAATTATGCTGGACTATTAATTACTGAGGTCCCTGGAAACTTTGCAATTGTTCTTGAGTAAAATATTGGTATGGAATGGAGTGCCAGAGAAAAGATGAACTCACTAGATGCCAATGCAGTGGAGATTAATATTATTGTTACAAATTTTATAATTGGGCAGAAAAAATTTGGAAAGTGATGTGAAAGAAGAAATACTGTTCAGGCAAAAAAGAGAAAGTAATAAAAAAACACTAGTGATAAACTCAATGAATAAATACTCAAAAAAATGTTATGGTAAGCCTTACATTTAATGATCCAGAAAAAATGAACTGTGACAGAATTCTCAATTTATAAGATAAAGTCTACAGATAAAATATATAAAAAAGGGTTGATGAAGCATAATAACTAAATTTAGTTAAAAGAGAAGAGATCAAGCAAGTATACAACAAAACATTATTTAAATTTGGAACTATAAAAACAAAAATAATTATAGTCATAGTAAAGAAGATCTGTACTATAGAGATTAGAAAAATAGTAAAACAATGGCAATAAATAAGTCAAGAAAAAAAACCGTAAAACATTTCAAAAATAAAAATGAACATGTCATAATAATCGAACAAAAGCAATTCAACATATAATTATAAGGTGTGAAATAATTAAAAAACATGTCAGAAAAAAATTAGTAAAAATCTATATTATCATCCAAAGAAGAGAATAAATGAGTCCTGATAAATTGAATGATATATAATCCTTAAGTTGACTTTGTGAAAAGGATTCTTCCATAAAGAGTCTGAATAAAAAAAGTATGAGATGGCTAATAAGACAGAAACAAGGAATGCAATTATAATTACTTTTGGTATATAAATTAGGGAGAAAATGTAGAAGAAATATTAATAAGATTAGTTTGAAATAAAAATTACTTCCCCAACTGCAGAAATTTGAAATGGATATTTTCATTTCAAATATATTTTGAGTTGTTTGATAATCAATTTCTAAAATTATACTAAAATAAAGTAGAATCAGCTAAAAGCTTTCAAGTAAACATTTCTATTTAGCTAACTTCTGCATATAATATATATATATTGTGACCTTGTGCTATTGCACATTGTCTTAAGTAAGTAACTAAACTGTTGAATATGTGCTATTCTAAAAAAATCATAAAGAATGAGAGAAAATAAGAATATTTATCTTGTAAAGGATGTTATATAACTTTATATAGTAATATTTTATATATTTAATTTACTATGAGTATAAAATAAATAATATTTTATACTTTGCATAGCTAGTATAAAAATATCACTCTAATATCTAAGTCAATGTAAGCTTGAGATGTTAAAAGTTGTTATTTAATTATACCAACTTTAAACAAGAAAAGATTAAATAAAACTAATAGTGTAATTATGAGCATTAAAGTCAGTTATTTAATAATCACTTAATGAATAATAAGTAAGTTAAAACTAATTCCAAATAAAGTTTAGTAAAGTTTATTAATGTGGTTTAATAATATTTAAATAGTTGTAAGAAATCTAAGTTAATTAATTTTAAAATAAGCTTACTTTGGATAAATGCAATTTCTGGTACAAGCATGTATGCATTAGGAATGCATGTGTGGGTTTTATTTTTTTTGGTTTTAATTGCCAAGATATTTAATTTAAGCATTGAATATTTAAAAAATTAATATTTAATTAAAATAATCCATTAAGGGTTAAAAGGTTAATTTGAATTTCTGATAAGGTTAAAAGAAAAAGATTATGTTCTGTTAAAAATAATAATAAATAATTATATTATTTTATTTTGACTTATTAAATCTTTTAATTAATAAAGTAAAAGTTGACCTTTTCAACTTTGGTCATTAAAGATCACGTGAGTTATAAAATTATATAATGTACTAATTAGTTCTGCATTGTATTTAAAATATTTTATTAAAGAGATCATTAATGTTGGTAGGTGTAAGCTAATTATTTGACACCTGTCAAGTGGAATATAAAAGCCAGAATTGCTAATATCAAAAAGGTTCACTTGCTTCCTGACTGCTTTTCCTGATCATCATCTCTGATTGACCACATATCTTTAACAGTTATAAATTTTCTTTACTTATTTTTTTTATCTAAGTTTAAGTTAATGTATTTTATAATTCATTAATCAGCTATGCCATGTTAGAAATTTAAAGGTATCTTGTTTTTTATTGCTAACCTCAATTATGAACTGTCTTACTAATAATATGTTGCTCCAGGAAAATAGTAAAGTTATAATGGCTAAATTTCAACAGTTATATTTTAAATTAAATTCTAAATAAAAAAGGGTCATAATAGAACATTTTTCTTTATTGTTTCACATCATATTATACATTTTGGAGGAAGAAATTAAAAAACTCCAGTTTAATTAAAGAAAAAAATAAGAAAGAACTTAAAAAATATTGAAGTTAATGATAATAAGTTATTTAAATGATATTGTGCTAATTATTAATTATTGAATGTTGAGCTTCTTGAATTACTCTGAATATTTAACTGAATTTTATAAATATTAAATTTATACAAGATAAGTAACCTGCTATACTTAAACAAGTACAATATTATATTTCATCTTTATTTAAATTCTTATAATATATTCATTAATTTTTTATTGTTCATTTTGTAAATAAATTATTATTTATTAAATCCAAAGTATAAACCTTATTTAAATTAATAAACATAAGTTATAGCAATTATAATTTATAGTTTTTTTATAAACATTAACATGTAAAATCTAATTAACAAAGTAACATAAATTTGTTATAGTAGAATCCAATAAAGATTATAAGTTAATGTAATATTTTTATGAAAATTATAAAAACTATTAATTAATTTTTTGTAATAAAATTTTATGTAATCATTAAATTTAATATTTTTATATATTTTTAGCATAATATAAATTCACCACACATTAATAATGGGGTTGTTTATGAATGTATACAACGTAAATATATTCATAAATTTTAATCATTACTCCAATGCAGATTTTGGTTTATTTTATTAATAAAGTCTATTTAATCTTCATTCATACATTCTATTGCAGATTTGATTTATTTAACTAGTACAGCATTATTAATCTCAGTTAATGTACTTATTTCATTACATATTTATATTTTACAATTAGTATTTTTTTAAATTTTAATTTCATGATTTATGGGTCATATAAAGTAAACAGTCCATATCATAAATTTGTTCTATTATAAATTATAATAGTCATTGTGTTAGTATTTTATTATAATAAAAGATAAGTTAACTCTTTTCTTACTTTATACTATTTTAGATTTAGCTTATTCAAAGATTTGGGGTATTAATAAAAGTTAATATTTATATATTATTGATTTTATTTGTATAAATTTGGTATTTATAGCTAGGGCATAATAACAGTCTTTTATTCATCTTGTATCAATTTTTATTTCGTTATGGATTTTGGAAAACTCAATTCAGGACTTTGAAGAATCTCTTCCTCGTTTTCATATTATACAGTTACAATATATAATGACATATCAAGATGACAATCAACATTGTAACATATATAGAAACATTGTATAGATATATTTTTTTAAAAAATATTATTTATCTATAATTAGATATAAAATAATAAAGCTAATAATTATGATTGTATATGTTAATTAAATACTGCCTTTTTTTCCTTTTTGATTAATCATAACTATTTATTTAAAAATGGCTTTTAAATTTGGATACATAATATTTAATTCTAAGATGATCTTATTGTGTACTATCAACATATAATTATTGAAAAATAAAAATTATGTTAAGAAAAAATGAACATATTGTCCAATTATTATGTAACAATATAATGAAAATAATTTAATTCTGAAATAAATGAACTTAATATGATTTTATTACAAACTATTTATATAACATGTTTACTAAAAATAAAATTCTTTAAATATCTGAAAAACAGAACAATAATTTTATAATAGATAGATATGTGAGATTAAAGTGTGAGCATATACAATAACTAGTATACATTAAGCAAGGAAGAAAATGAAAATAAGCAGTGAGTTGCAATTGAATTAAAAACCACATTGTTCATTGAATAGAGAAGAATCTGTCAGAAACAGTGACTGTAAAAAAACAGAACCTGTATTTTTTCCTCATAAAGGCCAAGTATTAGAAATACTGAGTGGTAGGTAAATTCACTTTTGAATCATTTTCTAGCATCTTGATATTTCCATCAAGAATCCAAAAAAAAAACAAACTGATGATTAGAAAATATGAAACAGATGTATCTAGTGTAATAAAACATATATGTACCAATGAACATATGTTTGAATAAAAAGAGATAAAATTATGAACAATGAGAGAAAAATATAAGGAAAAATTCAAAGAAGTTGTTCACATAACTATGGCATAGATTCCTATATATCAGCCTAATGTAATGATTTGGAAGCCACAAATTAATCTTGACTTTAAAGAAAAGTGGACAAATGAAAAGTACTCTCATATATATATATATGAAACATTTATTGTGATACCTTTGTCAGAATATTGATTAGAGTGCAATTTTAAATTCAATATTTACAAATTTATGGGTTAAGGTTCAATTCCCATGCACTAGCCATACTAGCAACATCTGAAAAACAGAACAGAAGAATACTACCTGAAACATATTATATGCCTATCTTTGTCTATTATTAACAGTTTAATGTGCTAGAAAAGTTTAATATATATATAAGAAGTTATTTATCTAGTGTTGCGATTGTAATTTGTAACCATAATTAGTGAATTAATCCTCTACATATGCACTGTATAGATTTAAACCCTTAAGCAATACCCTCCTTTCTAAACACAAGATAAAGTCTTTTAAAAAATATGAGAAATCCATCTTAACTTTTTAAACTAAGCATATACATATAGAACAATCTTAAACATTTAGAAATAAGAGCATGATAATCTCAATTAATAACTTAATTCCATTCACTATGTAGTAATAATTGGAATTTGTGAAATTTTAAAATCTTTACAGTACATGTGTAGAGAGGTAATTCCATAATGATTGTTACAAAGTAAAAACCCAGCACTAGATAAATAAATAACACATTATATATGATTAATATTACATCTAATACTGACATGCAGTAAATTATAAAAATTTCACAAATGTCAATTATTAGGATTTTATGCATTGAATTAAAAGTGATTGAGATTTTCATGGTCTCATTTCTAAATGCTTAAGACTTACCTAGCCATATATGCTTAGATTAAACAGTTAAGGTGGATTCATCTTATTTTTTCAAGAGTTTATTTTAAATTTAGAAATAAATATATTCCTTGAGTGTTTAAATCCATAAAGCACATGTGTACAGGCATGATTCCTTAATAGTTGTTAGAAAAGTTTAAATAATATTTGAATTTTTATAAAAACATTTAACAATATTAGACAATTAAAAACTGACCATCATATAATTATTAATAAAATACTATCATCACAAATTTTCAGATAAATACTATGTATTCACTATGAACCCAATATTACATCAAACTGTAAACATTATAAAAAGTTATGTCTAAAGTTATATAGAGTAAAATCAATTTACTTTCCTATGTAAATGTAAATCTAAAGTTCTTGTTCTAAAAGTTTGCAACTAAAACCTTCAGTTCATTCCAGAAAGCAGAGAGTTATTGCTCAGAGAGAAAATGTTTTAAGAGAAAGAATAAATGCTTAATTTAAAAACATTTTATGAGTATTAAACCTTCCATTTCATTAATAATATAAAATATTTGCTAAATAATAAACTTACTGATGAAGATTTCACAAGGGAGTTTTAAGCATTAAAAAAATCATATTCTAAATTACAATAAAAATTTAAAGAATGTCTAAAGAAAACTTGCTGGGTTATATGGGCAAATAAAATATCATATTGTACCAAGCAACCTACTATATTCATAATTTTAAAATCTTACCATTACATGGAGATATTTAAATTATATTGAAAATATGTTAGCTTCAAAAAATATTGGTATTTTTAAAAATAAATGAATTACTAAAGTTATTTCATCAGAATTTTAAAATGCTTTCATTGTTTTGGTTTTTACAAATAAAGGGGATAGGCATGATTTAGAAATAAAAGATTTCACTAAGAATACTGTTTTATAATGGAAAAGTTCAAAAAAAATTGCCACTTCTATGAATTATTTTTAGTACTAATCATTAATACATTTATCTAATGTGGTTTATGTAAAGCATGTGAGTGTGGAAAGTTTGACACTAGTAAATTAAACTGTGTTAATTGGCTATCTGTAAATACTGAACAAATGATGAAAATATGTGTAAGAGATTGAAACCTGGGCCAAATTATGAGTGCTGGAACAACATAAAATTAACATATTGTGAATCATTCATCTTTTATATGACATATATTTTATGAATATCTATATATAAAATTAAATTAAGGATATCTAAAAGTGTGTATGTAAAGTTAATTATAACTCATGTTATTAATATTTCATAGAACAATCACATCCAAATATGTAACAGAGACAAATTACAAATATATTATAAAGATCATTTTTTTAAACAAATTTGCAAATATATCCATCTTTTTGTATATCAATGCAAATCTATTTTGTCAGATAAAAATAGATCTCTTTCATCTGACCTTGGTTTATATATATATTGTAAATACATCAAGCATTAACAACTGAAAGGGCTGAAACTTTATATTAAAATTTATTTGTAAATCAATCAAATGAGTTTACTATTTCAAATATTAATTTAGACAATAATTTTAATTGCGTGTAAATGATTTTTACAGTTGATTGAATATGTAACGCAGAAGAGCTAAGATAAAAGATTAAGTAATGAGAACAAAAAAAATTATAATATATTTAGCATAAAATAATAAATATATTTTACTTTTTAAAAAAAATTTTCTGCAGCAAACAAAATAAAATATCCTGAAAATAAGCAGATTAATACAACTCATATTACAATTAGTAGCCAATTCAAGATGTGATATGTTGGACTATTTCCATCATTTTATGAGTGAATGTTGAATGTAAAGAAAATTTTAAACTTTATTTAAACTTTCCAAATACAAACAACTTGTTAGTAATAACACACAAATAGACAATACAGATTAGTAATTACATAATGTTTCGAGTAGTATTATTCTCCACTCTTCTTCAGGTCTTCAGGTGTTGCTGGCCTATATGCACAGTGACAATATTCACTTAGAAGTTGAATTCGCATCTTTAGATTCTTGAATATTGAATTTTAAGGCAAACTCTCTACCAACTGAGCTATTCTGTCAAAGGCAACATATAGTAGAAAATTGATATATTTATATATGAGGGTTGGTTCAAATCCTCCTGAGTCCTTCAATTTTTTTTTTATGTTTAATTATTTTTTTATTATTTTTTCCTAAGAGTAAGATTAATTAGAGACTTCCATACATTGTGTATTGCCACACTGGGTTGACTTATAGAATTATTTACCATTGTCATATGAGCAGCTCTCTTGAATTTTCTTCTATGCATTTTTTCCTCTTTATCCAATATCTTTGTATTTTCACACTTAAGCATATGGTCACTAGTACATACATAATCTTCTAGGGTAGACACATCTTTTTTTCTCTTTTAACCATTAGTTTGTGCTCTTTAAATCACTGCTCAACAGGGCAACAGGTCTCACCAATGTATTTTCTTCCACATTCACATGGTATTTCATAAATGCAGTTTTTGTTCTTCAGCATTTCCAGTTTAGGCTTAGTAGAAATAAGCATTCCTCAAAGTGTGGTATGGCTTTGGAAAGCAGTTCTAATGTTATATTGATTGCATATTTTCTTTAATTTGTCCACCATTCCTGGTATGTATGAATACACTACCATATCAATAACTGTTTTCTCTTTTGGTGTCTCTTTGTGTTGTCTATTGAAGGTTTTTCTGATGACTGCTGATGGATAGCCATTCTTCATAAGCATTTGTTCTTTGTGAGTCTTTTTCCAAATCACTGGTTTCTGAGAAAACATCCTTTGCTTGGTTGTACAATTCCTTGTCAGTGCTTCTTGTATGATTGGATGTATATGCCAAATATTTGCCAGTGTATGTTGTTTTTCTATACACTGTTGTTTTTACTTTTCCCTGAGGTAGTCTTGTCACAAGAACATCCAAGAATGCTAATTTTTGTTCTTGTTCTGATTCCATTGTGAATTTAATTGTAGGAGATATGCTGTTAATGTGTATCCAGAATGACTGTAATTTTACCTCACCATGTGGCCATACCACAAATGTATCATCAACATATCGAAGCCACACTTTAGGTGGACATAGAGTACTATTTATGGCTGTGGTTTCAAGTTCTTCCATGTAAATGTTGCTGAACAGAGGTGACAGTGATGATCCCATGGCCATCCCTTGATTTTGTTGGAAGAATTCTGAGTTGTATTGAAAGTATGTTTCACAGAATGTTAATAAATCCATTATACTATCAATAGGTAGAGCTGTTCTAGTTTGTAGACTATTATCATCATATAACCTTTTCCTTAAAATAGACAATGCCTTATCACATGGTACATTTGTAAACAGACTTTCCACATCAAAGCTTACCAATATGCCAGTTCTTTCCATTTTCATGCTACTGACTAATTCTACAAAGTGCTTAGAATCCCTGACGAAAGACTGTGTCCTATATGCCAATGGACTAAGAACTTCGAAAAGAAATCTTGACAAATTTTGACATGGTGAATTTCTAGAACTAACAATAGGTCTTAATGGAACATTGTCTTTATGGATTTTAGGCAATCCATACAGGTGAGGAATCTTGCTGAAATATAATTTTTTTTCTGAATCACTGAAATACCTGCAATGTTCTGGAGTAATGCTTGTAGTTTTACCTCTGTACTTGGAATTGGATTTTTTGCTACTTTTTTGCATTGGCCTGCTGTGAGAAGGCCTTGTATTTTGTTATCATAATCAGTTCTATCAATTACAACTGTAGTGTTACCTTTTTCAGCAGGAAGAATCATTATAGATGTATCTGGTTTGAGAGATTTAATAGCTTTTCTCACATGAAATATTTAAGTTCTGTTTGTGCACTTGATGTCTTTCAAGTGTGTTTTTTACTCTCCAGTATCCCAGTAGATGGTGTAATGGTGAAATTCAAACCTTTTTCAAGAACTGGGTCAACCTAGTGTGGTAATACACAATGTATGGAAGCCTCTAATTAACATTGCTCTTGGGGGAAAACATAATAAAAAATAATTAGACTTATAAAAAAAAAATTGAAGGACTCAGGAGAATTTGAACCAACCCTCATATATAAATATATCAAATTTCTACTATATATTTTCTTTGACAGAATAGCTCAGTTGGTAGAGTGTTTGCCTAAAATTCAATATTCAAGAATCTAAAGATGCGAGTTTAACTTCTAAGTGAATATTGTCACTGTGCATATAGGCCAGCAACACCTGAAGACCTGAAGAAGAGTGGAGAATAATACTACTCGAAACGTTATGTAATTACTAACCTGTATTGTCTATTTGTGTGTTATTACTAACAAGTTGTTTGTATTTGGAAAGTTTAAATAAAGTTTAAAATTTTCTTTACATTCAACATTCTCTCATAAAATGATGGAAATAGTCCAACATATCATATCTTATAATATACCATCAATACAAACCTTCAGACAAATAAGTAGCCAATTCGACTATAATTTTTTTTTATAGATGTAACACCAATTAACTTTTAAATACACACATACATGTATTATTAAAATTTGTTTTAAAGTTATTTCATATTCTGCATTTACAATCATAATTGCATTTTTTTTTCAGATATTTATCATCACAATTAGTATGAGCTAAAAATTATCACAGTATTTCTAGACCGTATGTACACTTTCCATATTAATTAAAAATTAATATACCTAATACATCCACATGGAATAATTAGTTCAATTCTATTACATTTTTTCAATGTATAATATTTTAAATATAACTTTCCATTTCATCAAATATACTTTACTCATGTTAATAAATATTAAAGTATATGTGGTGTAACGGAAAATTATACACATTTATATTTAAGTATGTATGTATGTATGTATGTATGTATGTATGTATGTATGTATGTATGTATGTATGTATGTATGTATGTATGTATGTATGTATGTATGTATGTATGTATGTATGTATATATCTGCTATTGTGCTGAGGTCGTTTAAATATTTATATGTCAATCTTTTTAAATCGATAAAATGTTAAAAATAACATAAATAAAACTGTTTCAATCAATGGAAATTTTTCATAGCCACAAACTGAATTTGTTAACACACTCTTGCTGAATAAACAGCTGATTTTCAAAAAAGACATTTCGCAAAGTTCAAAAAGTCTAGCATATGAGATCAAATATGGATTTTTTATCGTCGCACTTTTTCAATATTCTGACACACTTTTTTATTTTTAAACTCGGCGCCATTGATTTCCGAAGCAAAACTTTTGATGTATAACAATCATCTTCAGCTCAATTTTTCAGTATAAAAATTTTATTAGCTTTCTAAAGTAATACTTTCCAACTGACATTTTAAAATCTAAATCTGGCATTGATTTTTCTGCATCATTTATAATTAATATGATAGTGTTGTATGTATATCCACATGCATTGTTGTGTAACACACTTTTTAAAAATAATAATTACAACAGATTAAAGCTTATTTTTCTATTCAGTAGTTACAGGATATTTTCTTCTTCTCTAAAATACAAAATACAATAGAAAATGCTTTATAAATGTAAAATGTATGCATTTTATTTAGGCAATATTATTATTAACAACTTACTTTATTATTTTTTACAATGCTTTATACAACGATTATATCAATTATATTATAACTATTTCCATTGTACCAGCAATCATTGTCAAATCTATCACAAACATAAATACAAATACTTGAATATTTATACAGAAACATCATTTTGCCATAAATTTTATATTAAAAATTCCTCTTTTTAACCTTTATAAATATACATATATATGTCATATATATACTTTTAAATGTTTCTTTTAATATATACCTACACAAATATATTCTTAATTTCTCTATTTCCTCATTCTGTACCTCGCATTACCGCTATGAATATGAGGCAAATGGCCTCGAAAGCACTTAGCGTATAGTAATTTTTGGAATCTGTATACCTTCTCGTTCAAGTGTTTCATACGCTTTTTAATTTGTATATTAATTTCTTTAAACATTTTTATATTTTTATTAGTTAAATAATTAATTAATTAATTAATATTTTTTATAATCATATATATTATATAATTCTATATTTTAAGAGATTTTAACTCAGACATTTAAGCTCACTTCATCTATCCACTCTATCTTATACAACCAATATACATGACCACATACACGTGAAAAAAATAAATGATTTCCAATAATCGTATTTCATGCTAAACCAGCACTTATCAGTTTGTTCAAATCATAATATGGATAACTGAAAAGTTGGAGGATGGAGAAGATTAAAACCTATCCATTAAAGTTTTAAAATTTGCAATTTAATATAAACTGAGCACTGATTATATATATGTGGGAGATGATCTGGACTAATAAATGAGTTCTCGTTTAGAATGAAATATGTATATTGGAGATCATTTAATTTTTTCACATATGTGATCATGTGTATTGGTTGTATAATATGGAATAGATAGATGCAGGAAGCTTGAAAGCCTGGGTTTAAATCTCTTCCAATTACATTAAGTTCAATATAAGTAATATGCTTGCAGTCAAAAATTCTACGCTTTATTTATTTACTTTTTTATTATTAGTATATTCATTTTTTTTTATTTTAATTGTAGCATTATATTTTATACATATTTTCAATCTTTTCTATTTACTATCTTACTAATATCAATACTTAATAGTTATTTTTAATTTATATTCATAACATTAATTCTTTTTTATTTTTTGTTTTTAATTACTTTTAACAGATTTTATAATTTATTTTTTATTATATCTTCTATTCATCTTATTATTTCTAAACCAACTCAACTGTTAACTATTTAAAATTTTGAATTTTCCAATCATTTCTAGTGGTTTCTTCTTTATATTTTTTTTATAAATTAAATTCATTTTTATTTTTATTTCTATTTTTATTTTAACTTCTTTTTAATATATTATTTTTTTACTGATGGCAAAAGTTTTTAATCTCCAATCTCTATTTAATACTGACTTAATATTATCAATATGTATAGACCCTTTTATTTTTTGTCTCTCCTAATATTTTTAAAGTGTATTATTTTTATATAATTCTATTCAAATTCATATTCATTTTATAATAAATGTAAATATATTGAAAAGTTTCTATCATATTTATGTTGTAATAGTGTTTTGTATAATTAATTTTCAGTTTCAGCAACAAAATTTATTTTTATATTAATTCTGCATTGTTTACAATTAATTTTATATATTCCATTTATTTCATTTTTTGGATCTTTACTATAATTTTTAATATATTTATTTTCTAATATATTAATCATATAATTTATTTTTTATTAACTATTTTAACTTTTATGGTATTACAAAAATTTTTCTTAATTTTACTTATAATTTTATTTAAATTTTTAAACTATATAGTTGTTATCTGTGCTTGTACTTATATAATTATTTTTATCAATATTGTTATTATTACTACTATTATTTCCTTCTTTACTATTATTACTTTTATAGAAGCTAACTTACTTTTTATTAATTTAACATTATTATTTATAAATTTATTTGGATATTCATTATTTATAAATTCTTTTTTTTTATTTAAATTATTTGTTTATTATATTCCTTTTACTTGAACAATAATTTACAGCTCTATAAATTTGAAAATGAAAAAGAAAAAATAACATAAAAGTAGGTAGAAGTCAAACAGTGGTTGAGTGGTCAGCATAGCTACCTTATAAGCAGTTGTCCCGGGTTAGTGGGTTCGCTTTCGGCTGATGCTATGATACATGAAAAAAAGTAGGTAGAAATAATTGCAAAATGTATTATTGTCAAAATATAGTTTGTAGATGAAGAATTATAAATAATAATGACAAAGTATGGATGGAAGAATTTAATAATGAAATAGACAACATGATATATAGAATAAAGAAAAAGAATAAAAATTAAAAAAAAAAAAAATAAAAATAATAAAGCATATGATATTACAAAGATAAAATAGATTAAAAATAAAAGATAAATATATATGATGGTTTTTACAAAATCGGATAAGGAAAATAAATTGGTAATGTAAAATAAAAATAATTATATAGAGAAGTTGAATAGATAGTGTCTTAGAAGATAATGTTTTTAAAAAAATAATAAAAGATGATAATAAATTAATGAATAAGAAAATATATACATTAATAAGAAGTTTTTTATAACAAGAATATAATTGATTATAATATATTTGATTATTTAGGTATTAAAAATTTTTTGACAACTCAGATTTATGGAGCATGTAATTTTTTTTTAATGTGCCATTAAGATCAAATATTAATAACTAATTCTTGTTTAGATAAAGTATCTAAATGATTAGTAAATATGTGTTGAAGAAATATATTGATACTAATTGTAAATAATATATTAGAAATAACAAAATGTTAATAAGTGAAATAAAAAGTACAGTTAATGAGTATAGTAATTATAATAATAATGTAAAAATAGATATATCAATGTTTATAAATATTAATGTTTAGAAATGAATTGATTTAATAGTTAATAGATATAAAGAGTATAATAATAAAAAAAGTAAATATATTTACAAAAAAAAGATAATTGAAATATGTTGTAAAGAAATAATGTTTCAATTTAATTATAGATTTTATAAACAAAAAGATTTGCTAATAGGGGGAGCATTAGATGAAGTATTGATTACTACTTATATGACAAAACTAGAAATAATTAATATTAGAAAATAATAGTGAACTAATTTTTATTAAAAGAGATGTAGATGATTATTTATTAAATTTAATAAAACATGAAGATAAATAGTTATGTATAGAGGTTATTAGTAAGATTGTTACAAATATTAAATTTACTAGAGAAAAAGAAGAAAATAATAGTTTGGCATATTATTATGAAGTTAATAAAGTCAAATAAAAAAGGAAAGACTAGAATAGACACATCTATTTATATAAAAATAAATTCATAGAGCAATACATTTTGTTCATGTAAAGAAGAATATAATAAACAAATAAATTTAATAAAAACAGAATTTATAAATAAAGAATAGTCAAATAAATTTAAAATAATAATATTCAATTAATAAAAGGTATAAAGTAATAATAATAAAAAAGAAAAAAATAGTATTACTATTAATAATATTAATACAATTAATTAAATATGTATAATCACAAATAACAAATATATAGTTGAAAATTTAAATAAAATTATAACTAAAATTAATAAAAATTTGGTATTATAATAAAAGTTAAAATAGTTAATAAAAAAGAAATAATATGAATTATATACATTAGAAAATAAATATATTAAAAATTATAGTGATGATCCAAATAGCAAAGTAAGTGAAATATATGAAATTAATTGTAAACAATGAAGAATTACTAATAAATATGATACAAATTACAAATAACAAGAGAGACACAAATACAAAAGGCTATTAATATTAATAATATTAAGCCAGTATTAAATAGAGATTTGGGGCTAAAAAAACTTCTGCCATAAGTAAAAAATAATATTTTAAAAGTCATTAAAATAATAATCAAAATAAAAATACCAATGAATTTAATTTATAAAAAAGCATAAACAGGGTATGGACATTATTGGGAAATTCAAAATTTTAAATAGTTAAGAGTTCAGTTGATTTAAGAATAAAAGGTGAATATAAAATATAAAAAATAAATTAGAAAATAGGTTAAAAATAATTAAAAACAAATTAAAAAGTATTAAAGTTATGAATATAAATTAAGAATAAATATTAAGTATTGATATTAATAAAATAAAAAATATAAAAGGATAAATATATATATAACTTAATAAAATATATTTTTTTAGTAAATAAACTTTACTATTTCCAAGTGATGTAAAATCTTAACTATGCACTTTAAAGTATTAACAAATTACATTTATTAAATATGTTTGAATGATAATAACTGAAAAGAATAGCAATTAATTGATTTAATAGTGGTTAAAGTCAGAATTTGATAAGTTAAACTTGTATAAAAGTTTGTTTAAAATAAACTATATTTTGAATTAAGTGTATTAGATAGAATTTAGATTTTTCTATCTGTTAAAATATGTATTAATCTGTGATAAAATGCACTTAAAAATTACAGTTGCTAAAGCATCAGTTAATTCAAGTAATATCTATTTAAAATTAAAATTAATATGTTCAACTTAGGGTAAGCTAGTTTAAAATAGGTTTTATCTTAAATTGTTTTAATAAGTAAATTTAATTTTTCTATCTTTTAAAACATTAATTATTAATCTGCAGTAAATTTCTTAGTTTTATTAATCATATCTAGTATATGTGTATGAATATTTTTGTGTGATAAAAAATTGAAAATTTTAAAAATGAGTGATTTAAAAGTGTTAATTATCTTTAAAAGTAATAAAATATATAAATAATTGTTTAATACTAGAGCGATTTAATGATAATCTTAACTCATAAATGAAGAACAAAAAGTATTTATTTTAAAGTAAAGATATGTTTTAAAATAATAATTTTTATTTGATAATTAAATAAAGATAATAAATTAATTATAATTTTATTAATTGCCTGGATATCATGAGATCAAATCTATTCTTCAACCTCTTAATTAGTAAAAGATCAAAGTTAAATCTATAAATATGGGGCCTAGTTAATAAAAGATTAAAATTGTTAATATATTTCAACTCCCCATTTTAATATTCAGCTTTGATTGCCTGAATCATGCCATGTTAAAGACATTACAGTATTTCTGGAATACATACCTACATTAAAAAAGAAAACAATGAAAAAATAAACTTCTCAATTACTGCTCACTTAATTATTTTTATTTTCTGTTCAACTAACTTAATAAGTTTCAAAAGCTTATTTTAACTATTTATTACTTTATCAATAAATAATAGGTTACAAACCTCTAAAGTCATTTAAGAAAGTCTATTCTGCCTGTATATGTTCACCTGCATATAAACAATATCTCATTGGAAATGCAAAAAGCTGTATTGCTATGAATGAAATTTTAGAGTTATAAATATGAAAACATACTGGAGACTGCTAAGATGAAAAGTTATACATATGTTTAATTTACCATTTCTATAGACTTTTAGTTAATTCTGAGCTTTTGCTATAAACCCATTTTATTAACACTTCATTGTTTAAAGTTTTAATTAGTTACATAAATAAATTTCTAATATTACATTAGACTGTCTTTTATATTTAATTCAGTGTCTGATTTTAAACAAAAGTAATTCATATAAGGATAGTTTAATAACTGAAATACAACTATTATTATACTAGGAACAATTTTTGAGAATTATATCTTAAATTAACCAAATATGTGTGTAATGTGGTTTTTAAAGCAATCACTAGCTTAAAGGACAAAATAAAATACAATCAATTTGAATTTCTTTATCTAATTATGATAAAGAGATTACCTGGATTATTTTTTAGTGTTTAATATATATATATATCTGTATTACATCCAACAAAAATAAGATAGTTTAGCATTATAATTCATTTATTCATAACTGATTTATTTAATTATTGAAAGTACATTTTATTGCACTTCAAAAGCAAAAAAATAATTTGAATTTACTTCACACTTTAATACTGTCAAAATAATATCTCTCTATTTAAAATTAAAATGTCAGACAATATTTTTTTAAAAAACTCTTGCCTTTAAACATTTTTTCATTCATATTGTTTCCCTTCATTAATAAAATATTACCTAGAATGGAACAACAGAAGGCATTCAACCTTCAAATTAGGTAAATGGGTTCAAACAAGTGTAATATATATTTATTGTTTTATGAAAATGATATATGTTTATTATTATAGTATTGTTATAATTATATTTATTTATTTCTAATTATTATATTATATGTAGTATATTATCTGGTATATTTATAATAATATACATATCACCAAAGGATTTGGTAAGAAAAAATATCCAGGTAGAAAATGTTTTTTTAATTATAAATAATTAAGAGTTCTCATAATTTACTTCCCAATATAATTAAAATGTATTACTATGCACAAAGTAAAACGGCTTTTCTATATTTGATATGTGTAAGAATGGGTTGTTTTGGAAGCTGGTGTGTAATTTGAGAAAGATATTAAAATTCTTAGTGTTTGATACTGCTTTGCAATTATAGTGCTTTATTTTGCATATATTTTTAAACCAAGTATACATGTTGTTATGCACATGGGTATGTGTGTGAGATTATCATTTATTTATTATTAACAAATTTGTTCATTTATTAATTGATATGCTGCCAATGACAAGAATTAATTTCAACATTAAGGTGAATGATTACTTTTGTATTTGTTAAGATCCTATGAGAGAGACAGTGTAGCTTATTTGCCTTGTCACTGCCAGTTCAAGTTACTGGGTGTCCATTTATATATTTATCACTATCCATTTTTCTTTGACATTATGCCATTAGTGTGTATTTTATTATGTGAGAACATGTAAGGCATGTCCATTTTTTGCTAAGCTCTACTATAATTCTATTTTAGAGATGTTAGTTTTAAGCTCAATTATTATTTCACCCTTCATATTCATCAATAAATTTAAATCTTTATAATATATTTTTGATTAATATCTAGTTATCATTGCAATACCACTAGAATTATAGATCTATGGTGATTTAAAATGTTCTGGTATTGTAAAATTAATATTATTTTTGGTAGTCTATTTATAGGCATATATGTCCAATATTCTGTATATTTAATTGGTAAATGATTAACAACTTTAAGAAAAATGTGAGAACATTTTAAATGTAATGTAAATGTCATAATTATAATTTTACAGGGATTTACTCAAAAGTGAATATGTTTTATTTTAAATTAAACAAATATTTATGCCAGTTGCAATCTCTAATTTTAAAGTTACTGCCTTTTATAAATATCTTTTATAGTAATAACATATTATATTGTAAATAAATATTTTATTATTCTGTAAATACATTTATGTTTTCATTGCTATCATCACATCCATTTATTTGGAAATTTTAACTTGTTAAAGTTTAATTAAATATTATTGCATATGTGAGTACATTTTAAAACTCATATTAAACTTATTCAATTGAATTATCTTTATGACAAGTATGCATAATGATGTAGTATTATGAAGTAATCATACTACCTGCTGCATTATTTTTTATTTTTCATTGCTTGGTATATTGTCATACATGGAGATATTTGAATAAGATGTGTCAATAGGTTGTATGAAGATGAATATCCATATGAGAAGAATTTTAAATATTTGAATATTATTTTATTGCTAGCCAAATATTTATCTAAAATATTCAGATATTTAAGCATTTTACATTTTCACTTTGTCATTCATTTTAAAACATAAGATATAAAATTACAGGATTGGAAAAAAATTAACTATTTAATGTATAAGAACTTAATGGTTAGTGCATTTGATAATTTTATAAAAAAATCAAGGCAGATGTCACATGACTTAATTTAATAAAGCTTGTGTTTACAAATGTTATATATAGAGCTCGCAAAATAAACTCTTAACAACTTTGTAGAATACCCCCAATGTCAGACTGTTTTCTGCTACTGGTGTCCTCAGTGAGGTGCTAGGATATTCAATCATTAGATTAAAAATATGAGGACAAGTCCAGCACTTTATCTAATGTATAACTATTAAGTAGAAACTCTGAAATTTTCAGACATCCATATGTCTTCTAATCCAGCTATCTAACTTAAATAGCCATATGCATTTGATAGTGTTTGAACATTTAGTAAAAATAATTATTTTTTGTATCATGCATAAACCTCAATCCTGAGATGTAGATAAGGTAAGAATCCAGTATGTAGATTTAAATTTTAATAAGAACCTTAGATGTCATTATTTGTGTTGATATTATATTGTATTTTATCTTTAAGAGAACTCATATTCTATGGTATGTCATTATAATACTTGTCATTATGATACTTGTCAGTATAATTTCTAGTTTGACAGTTACAATTTGGATTTTTGTGTGACAATGTGGCCACATAATAATATTAGATAGGTGCATTGCCAATGTTGTCACCCAGTTTATATTTTACTTCTAAATGAATTCTTGTGAAAATTGTCAGCCTATAAGATTAAATAGTTCACATGTATAGTACACATTTTTGGGCTAAAACATTGTAGCCAAATTGATCAGTCAGCCAATATAAGAACAAGTTATAAGTATAAAGCTTAAAAAAATTATTTTTACTGTTTTTGTATATGTTCATTGCAGTTATTAATATTACAATTATTTTAATTAAAATAGTATGTAATTTATGTGACATTTACTTCATAACAGTAACATGTCTCTAATATAATGCTAATTATTTATTATTCATTTTTCAATGCTATATTTAATTTTTCAAAAACTATTTCTTGGATTTTCCAGTTATGATGACAACATATTGTTTTACTGAATAATATCAGTATGGTTTCTTTTTATTGTTGTATTATTTTTATTTACTTATTTATAAGGTCAATGTTTTATAATCTACTGCTATTACCATTTTACACAGAAGTCTAAACATCAATATAATTGTATAAAGTAACAATATAAGCTGTTTAATAATTAATGACAATAAGTTATAGGATTATATATGTGGAATGTTGTTTAATGGATATTCTGAGTCATGTTATGATAAACATAGTATTGCTTGAATGATTTATGATTATGATAATTGTTAAAAATTACTTTAAGATAGCAGTCATGTGGAAATTTAATAGTATTTTGTGAATTAAAAATGAAGAAAGTTGAAGAAATTCAAGATTTGAATGTGGCCCAAATAAATCTCTGCTTAATATTCAAGACCCCATTTTATTATTGATAAGGATAAAATTTGAAAATCAAATCTAAAAAGATAGATACAAATAGTCTCAAAAAAGATTTATATTAGAACTAAGAGCAGAATATATTAGCCAATCTAAAAAATCATGTGAAATAAATGAGTATCAGATGTTGACCCAAGATAAAATTGAAAAGCCCCCCCCCCCCAAACAGAGAAATTACAATAATAAAATTTGAAGATAGCTCAGATAAAGTTTAGTCAAACTTATTTGGATTAAAAGAATTACCAAAAAATAATTTTGAAAAAATAAAGTGTATGATAAGATATATTCAGAAAGAAACATTTGAAGAAGCTAATTGCAAATTTCAGTCATTTGAGCTAAATTATAAGCAGGTAGAGAAAAAAATAAATAGAAATTTTGAGGAGAACAAAAACAATGTAACAACTTATAAAGCATAATAATTCAAAAATATGTTAGAAAGGCCAAAGTGTAAACTTAAAAGCATTTATTAAAAAGCAAATAATTATTGACAAAAATATTATACAATCCCAAATGAGTTACTATCAAAATAAGAGAAGATTTAAGGATCTTGGAATAAAGTTGGTGGAAATCATAAATGAGTCAGAGTTGGAATTTAAAGGATTTAGAAAAACTTGTATTAATTTAAGAAGTGACATTAGGAAAATGCTAAAAGAGATAAAAGAAATTGCATTTAGATGTCATAACTGGGTAGATTAAATTGAGGGAGGAAAAGTATACATTTCAGAAAAAATAAATAATTCTAAACTCCAATATAAGGCTGTAAAGAATTTAAATAATTATCCTGTTACTAATATTAATGATGTTTGTTAAATAAAAATGCACACAGAAAATATAGTTTTTTAAAAATAATATTTTGCTTTATTACTGCATAGCATGTTTTCAATATATATTTTTTACAATGTCATATTCATGGAATATATTGAATGCATTCCAGGAAATAATAAACCTAAATATTATTAAAAAAACTATCTTTTCTGTATGTATTTTCATTTTAATAGATATTACATTGGCTCAGATAAAAAAAAAATTAGTGGCAATTTGAATTACAAATAATATTAGTGATATACCATTGCTAAGTCTTGTTATTAAGGCTATGCATAAAAATAGAATTTATGATCATAAATGACTCAATTTTTACTAAGAAAACATGTAATATTGAAATGTTAAGTACAAACAATTGGATAATGACAAATAAAAACCATCTATGAATGAAAATGCCATTATATTTAAGGAAGTGGTAAAACAAATTATTAAGTTGTTATATCATGTCAATGCATGCAGCTTAAAGCCAGTACAGTCTATGGATTCAATGTAATATGTCTTAATATCATTGTATTGTTAAACATTAAATTGATTATAAGCTAGAATTGACTCATAAAATAGATATAAATAACTAATAGTATGAGTAGACCTGCTATTGTAAGATAATGTCAGTTAAAAACATACTTATTAAAATTTATTTTTGCTAGATGGGAGAGATAACTGTAAATTTTTATTTAGTCAATAATGGGTGAAATATAATAGATAGTACTTTGAATTTTTTAAACTGTTAAATATAACCCTTTAATAAATAACTTTACTATATCTAAGCTATGTAAAAACTTAATAATTCACTTTAAAGTATTAATAAACTATCTTTGTTAAATATGTTTGAATAATATTTGCTAAGTGAATAGCATTTAAATGATTTAAAAGTTGTTAAAGTCAGATTTGAGAACTTAAACTTAGTTTTAAATGGATTGTATTTTGTATTGATTGTATTACATAGAATTTTTGTTTTGCTGTCTGTCAAAATATTATTTATTAATCTGTGTTAAAATACATTTCAAATAGTACTTTCTAAATCATGAATTACTTCATGTAATATCTATTTGAAATGAGAATTTAATTTGTTAATATTAAGGAAAGCTAGTTTGCAACAGATTTTATATAAAATGAATTTTAGTAAGTAAAATTAGTTTTTCTATCAATTCAAAAATATTAATTATTAATCTGCAATAAATTGCCTTGTTATCTTAATTATGTCTATATACATGTATGAATATCTATGCATGTGTATTTAAAGATTGAGAATTTTAAAAATGAATTATTTAAAAGTGTTATCCTTTTTAAAAAAATAATATATTGTATGAATTAGAATTTTAATATTAGAATAATTTAATGATAATCTTTTGAGAACACTTAAATGAAGTATAAAATGTATTTCTTCTAAAATAAAGATATTTCTTTTAAATTAAGTAAATAATATTTATATAATAATTAAATAAAATTAATTAAATAAATTTTATTTTAATTAACTATCTAGATGTCATGAGATTAAATCTATTCTTAGACATTTTAATTAATTAGTAAAAAGTCAAGATTAAATCTATAACTAAGTGAACTAGTTAATGAAAGGTTAATATTGTTAATCAATTTCAATTACCTTGCTCAATATTCATATTTGATTGCTTAAATCATATCATGTGACAAACTTTACAGTTTATCTGGTATGCACACACACATTTGAAAAGAAAAAACTGAAAAAACTTGCTTCTCAGTTTTTACTCAATTAATTTTTTTTTCTGTGGAAATTAATTAATAATTTTAAAAAGCTTTTTTTAACTATTTATTATTTTATCAATAAATAATGATGGCTTGAAACCTCCAAAGCCATTTAAACAAGTCTTCTCTGCCTAAACATAGTCATGCACTCATGAACAATATCTTATTGGAAAGTTCAAAAAGCTCTATAGCAATGAAAAAAATTCCAATGTTATGATTATGAAAATGTAATGGAAACCATGAAGCTGGAAAGTTATACATCTATAATTTTTTAGTTAATTCTGAACTTTTGCTATAAAACCATTTTTAAACACTTCATTATTTAAAGTTTTAATTACTCACACAAAGTAAATTGTCAATATTATATGTTATTATCTTTTATATTCAACTAAACATCTTACTGTAAAAGAAAAGTAATTCATATGCGGTCAGCTTAATAACTGAAATACAATTATTAGTTTAATAACAGAAATTAAGTTGTTATAATTATACCAGGAATTATTATTATATCTGTAATTAACCAAATAAGTATCATAATAAGTTTTTTTTTTAAGTATCATCAGTTTGAAGGACAAAATAAAATACAGACATTTTGATTTTTTATCTAATTATGATAAAGGAGGATGTTGTCTGGATTGATTTTCTTAATATTATGGAAAAGACATATCCATATTTCCTCCAATATAAATAAGTCTATATCTGAGCATTATAATTCATTTATTTAGTTACTGAAAGATTATTTTTTTGCTCTGCAAAAGGAAAAAAAATAATTTGAATTTGCTTACATTTTAATATTGCCAAAATAATGTTTCAAATATTATTATAAATATGTTTGCTACCTAAATATTCTGTCTGCTCTTTTCCATTTAAATTTAAAATTTCCGACTATGTTTTTAATAACCTTGCCTTCATATGTCTGCTCATTACATTTTGTATCCTTTACATTAACAAAAATTGTGCTATATACTGGGGAATGGAACTTCAGAAGGGCTTCTCAATTAAAAAAGGTTATTTTCATTTTAAATAATGAAAGAATTTTCAACTCTCAACTTAGTTAAATGGGATAAAACAAGGTTAATGTATATATATTGTTTTATGAAATCGATATTATTATTATTATTATTATTATTATTATTATTATTATTATTATTATTATTATTATTATTATTATTATTATTATTATTATTATTATTATTATTATTATTATTATTATTATTATTATTATTATTATTATTATTTATGTCCTTCTAATTATTATTTTATATACATCCTATTATAAAATATATTTATAATAATATACTTGTCACCAAGAGATTTGATAAGAAAAAATATCCAAGTTAATTTTTTTAAGATGTAAATTATTAAGAGTTCTCAGAATTTATATTTCAATATATTAAAAATGTATTATTTCACACAACGTAAAACAGCTTTTCTATATTTGATATGTGTATGGATGAACTGTTTGTAATTCAGTGTGTGAGTTGAGGTAGCTATTAAAATTCTTAGTGTTTGATATTGGTTTGCAATTAAGGTGCATTGGTTTGCATACATTTTAAGACTAAATATATGTGTTGTTGTGCATATGGGTATGTGTCCAAATTATCTTTTCTCTATCATTAACAAATTTATATCTTGTGTATGTATCAATTGATATGCTGCCAGTAACAGGTATGAATTTTGACATTTATGTGGAAAGTTACTATTGTTTTTGATAAGCCACTTCAAGAGAGAGAGAATGTGGCTTATTTGCCTTTTATTGGGTGCTCATTTATCTATTTATCACCATTCATTTTGCATTTAGCTTTATGCCATTAGTGTGTATTTTATTATATGACAAAATTTAAGGCATATACATTCAATGCAATGATTTTTCTTAAGCTGTATTACAATTTTATTTTAAAGATGTTTGTTTATTGTTAGTATTGAGCTCATTTCTTATTTCAACCCTTATATGCATTAATAAATTTTAACAATTATTTTTGCTTAATATGTAGCTATCCTTGCAATATCATTATAGTTATATATCTTCACTAATGTTTGAATGTTGCTGGTATTGTAGTTTTAATATTATATTTGGTGGCCTCTTTATAAGTATATATATCTGATACCCTATATACTTAATTGCTAAATGGTTAGTATTTTAAATAAGAGTGTGAAAGCTTCGTAATTATAATTGTACAATGATTTACTCAAAAGGAAATACTGTATGTTTTATTTTAAATTAGCCAAATATTTATGTCAATGATTCTCTGTAATATTAAAGTTACTTGCCTTTTGTAAATATTTTTTATTGTATTAAAATATTATTATAATATAAACAAATATTTTATTCTTTCTTAAATACGTTTATGTTTTTGTTGTCATCATGATTACATTTATTCAACAAATCAAAGTCATTAAAATTTTATTAAATATTATTGTATATAAAAGTACATTTTAAAAGTTACATTAAACTTGCTTATTCAATTTATTTATCATATCTTTAACAGCTACATTATTTTAAAATAAATAATTTGTTGACTTATTTTTATTACAAGTATACTTAATGATGTAATCGGTAGAATAAGGTAACCTTTCTACCTGCTGCATTATTTTATTTTTCATTGCTTAGTACAAACTCATACATGAAAATACTACATGATCACTATCTCATATTAGCACATAATTGTTATTAAACAATTCAAAACAAAGCAAAGCTACTGAGCTTGGATTGAAAATATTAATTGTGTTTTCAATTTCATTCTCATAGTTTTGTAGTTAAATAGAGTTAAAAGGTGGGTGCTGGAGGGTTGCATTAGATACTAAGATCTAGGTGCAGTGCTCTCAGATCCAAGGTTCCTCACTGATGAAGGCCACAAGCCAGAAACTAGTCTGGGGATATTGGATGAGTAGGCACTAGATAAGGAAGCCTTCTGGCATCCATTGATTGCTCTTGTTAGCACAATATGGCACTACTGTATGGAGAGTTTTGCTTTGTTTTGAACATGAAAATATTATAATAAGATGTGTCTATAGGTTGTAGGATGATAAATATTCATATGAGAAGAATTTTAAATATTTGAGGAGTATTTTATTGTAAGGCAGATGGTTATCTGAAGCATTCAGACACTTAAGAATTTTACATTTTTATTTTTTCATTCATTGTAGAACATAAGATATAAGATTACAGGACTGAAAGAAAAGATAAAAATCTTTAATGTATAACAACTTCAATTGTTATTGCCTTCAATAGGGTTCTACCATTTAGTAAAAATAATTATTTCTTGTAGTATAAACATCAATTCTGAGATGTAAATAAAATAAGAATCCAGTATGTAGATTTAAATTTAATAAGAACCTAAGATTTTATTATTTGTATTGATATTAAATTGTACTTTGTCTATAAGAAGACTCATATTCTGTGGTGTGTAAAAATCCAAAGGGCTTATGCTACCAGCCAGTGTGATCACTTGTTTGAATGGTACAACTTGGGTTTTAATGTGCCAACATGATCGCCCAATGTTATTATATAGTTCTATTGCCAACATAGTCACCCAATTTATATTTTAGTTGTAAATGAGTTTTTGTTGAAAGTGTCAGACTAGTAAATTAAATAGTTCACTTGTATAGTAGTCAAATTATGGGGGCTAAAACCTTGTAGCCTGATTAATCAATTAGCAATACTGACAACAACTTAGAAGTACAAGGCTTAAAATTTTTATTTTAATATTTTTGGATATATTCTTTGCAGGTATTAATATTACAATTTTCATAATTAAAACATATAATTTGTGTGACCTGCAGTCTATAACAGTTAAATGTCAATAGTAAAATGCTCAATATTTATAATTCATTTTCAATGCTATATTTCATTTTTTTAAAACTATTCATTGGATTTTCTGGTAATGATGACAATTTATTGCTTTAACTGCACAATAATATCACAATAGTTTTTTTTTATTGTTGCCTTATTATTTGTTTACTTGTTTAAAACATGGAAGTTTTATAATCTACTGCTAATATTGTTTTACCTGGAAGTCTAAAAACAAATATAGTTGTATAAATAACAACACAAGCTGATTGATGAATACGTTAATAAGTTGTAGACTTATAGATGTGGAATGTTGTTTAGTAAATATTTTGAGTCATGAAATATTAGAAATAGTTTTTGTTGAATGACTTATAATTATAATAATTGTTACAAATTAGTTTAAAGTAAGTATTCTGTGTAAATTTAATAGTATTTTAGTCAATTAAAAATGAAGGAAGTTTAAGAAATTTATGATTTGATTGTAGCTCACAGTGAAACTTTTTTTAATATTCAAGATCCCATTTTTTTTTCAAGTGTCATAGCATCAGCCAGGACGCAAATTCGCAACCCAGGCAACTGCTTGTAAGACAGTCGATTTTGTTATTGATAAGAGCAGAATATCAAATTTACATTTAATAAAACAGATAAAAAAATAATCTCAAAAAATTCAAGTGAAAATTAAGATAAAAATGTTTTAGCTATTCTATAAAAATCAGATGAAATAGATGAGTATCAGGTGTTGACACAAGATATCATTAAATAACCCTAAGAAAATATAAAAATTATAAGAACAAAATTCAATGATAGCCCACATATGTCTTTGATAAGTTTTATTATTAAGGCTATGCATAAAAGTAGAATTCATAATAGCCTAAAAACGATTTACTCGCTGACGAAGAAGCTTCCAAATAAACAAAACAAATTTCGCATAAAACTATTAAATGGGCCAAGCGCTTTCGAGGTTTGCCCTCATATTCATGGCCGACGAACGTAATAAATCTTTATGTAGTGTTATTAAATAACAAATATGCAAATGTAAATGCAAATCAGTTTGACCATTTTTTTGAAATGGAAAAACACGTGTCGCGTCTATTGATAGAATTGTTGTCGCAAACAATAAAGTACGCCTCTTTGATCTTTCTCTTACAGTCGTTGGTTTCAGGGCATACAATCCTGGGGTTGCCTGGTTCGAACACATGGCCAATCTGCTTTTCATGTTCCAGAAATATTGAAAAGTTATCGCTGTTCTTCTTTGCTCTTCTATAGTTATACAAGTGTTGAGCTGCTCTGTTGTGAACAGTGGCCTTAGTTTCCCCATAGTATATGGCTTTGCATCCGGCCTGTGGACATGACATGCTGTAGATCACCTGGGGTGTTTGAGATGGGTCTGTTCTATCCTTTGAATTATTAATGAGTCTGTTAGAATTAGGGGGAGTATGAAAACCAACCTTAAATTCCCCAGTTAGAGTCTTTATTATCTGTTGTGATACTTTGGGAATATAAGGGAGTGTAATTTGAGGCTTATCCTTATTTTTGTGGTTAGCTATTAGTTTACTGTGAAATTGCTTAATTTTCTTTGCAATTGATCTGTAGCTGAAACCTACGCTAAGCAAATTCATAATAGTAAATTCATAATAGTAAATTTCTACTATAAAAATAATATGCATCATTCAAATGTCAAGCACAAACAATTGGATGATAAGGGGAAAAAGACATCTATTAATGGAATTGTCATTATATTTAAAGGTATGGTAAACAAATTATTAAGTTGGTGTATCACATGCAATGTATGCGTCTTAAGCCATGGGTGGATTCAATGTAAAAAAATCTATATAAGGTTTAATAATAACATTGTATTTTTAAACATTAAACTGGTTATAAGCTAGTATTGACTCATAGAATATTATAAAAATAATTAATGGTATGAGTAGAGCTGTTATTGAGAGATAATGTGTGTTACAAAATATGTACTTATTAAAATTTAAGTTAAAAAAGATCATTTTTGCTGGATGGCATGGATAATTTGTAGCCTTATATTTAGTCAATAAGGGATTAAATATAATAGATAGTATTTTAAATTCTTTTCAACTCAATTAAATTTAATAAATAAACTTTACTATTTTTAAACTATGTAAAGTCTTAAATATGCACTCTAAAGTATTAATAAACTATCTTTGTTAAATATTTTTAATGGTATTTCTAAAAGAATATCAGTTAATTAATTTAATAGTTGTTAAAATCAGAATTTGATAACAGAAACTTGGATAAAAGTTAGTTTAAAAATAAGTTATATTTGAATCAATTGTAATAGATAAAACTTTGGTTTTGCTCTCTGTCAAGTTTTTATTAATTGGAGTTTAAATGCATTTAAAACAGCATTTACTAAAGCATCAGTTAATTCATAGAATATCTATTTGAAATTAGAATTTAATTTGTTAAGCTTAGAGAAAGCTAGTTTGAAATTGGTTTTATATTGAATGAGTTTTAGTAAATAAATTTACTTTTGCTATCTTTTAATATATTAATTATTAATCTGCAGTAAATTTTTCTAGTTTTCTTAATTATGTCTAGTATAGGGTATAAGAGTTTTTATACATGTGTATAGATTGAAAATTTTAAAAATAAGTTATTTAAAAATATTAATTATCTTTTTAAAAATATATATTGATAAAAGGTATTTTAATATTAAAATGATTTAATGATAATCTCATAAGAACTCTTAAATGAAGTACAAAAAGTATTTATTTTAAAGTAAAGATATTTGTTTTAAATTAAGTAAATAAATTTCATTTAACAATTAAATGAAATTAATAAAATTAATTATATTTTAATTAACTGTCTAGATGTCATGAAGATAAATTTATTTTTAGACATCTTAATTAGTAAAACATTAAGCGTACATTTATAAATATGACTAGTTATTAAAACACTAATATTGTTAATCAATTTCAAAAGCCCTGCCCAAATATACATTGTTGATTTCCTGAATCATATTATGTGACAAACTTTACAGTTTTTCTGATACATGCACTTATTTAAAAAGAAAAAACTGGAAAAATAAATTTACTTTCCAATTCCTTCTCAATTATTTTTTTTTCAGTTCAACTTAATTAGTAATTTTTAAAAGCTTATTTTAACCATTAATTATTTTATCCATAAATAATGTTGGGATATAAATCTCCAAAGTCATTTAAGCAAATCTATTTTACCTGTACATGTTCACCTGCCTACAAAAAATATCTCATTGAAAAATGAAAAATGCTGTATTGTTATGAAACAAATTCCAGAATGTTATGAATATGAATATATACTGCAGGCTGCTGGGCTGTAAAGTTATATATTTGTTTATAATTACCATCTCTATAGACTTTTAGTTAATTTTGAACATTTACTATATAACCATTTTATTAACACTTTCATAATTTAATGTTTTAATTAATTTCCTTACTAATTTTTAAAAGTTTATTTTAATCTTTAATTATTTTATCAATAAATAATATTGGGCTTGAAATCTCAATCTATTCTGCCTGTATATGCTCATCTGGATATAAAGAATATATCATTGGAAAATGCAAAATTCTGTATTGTTATGAAAGGGATTCCAGAGTGTTATGAATATGAAAATATACTGGAATAAGCTGGAAAGTTATATATATATATATATATATATAAATTATCATTTCTATAGACTTAGTTAATTATGAACATTTGCTAAAAAATCATTTTATTAACACATCATAATTTAATGTTTTAGTTAGTTACATAAGTTAGTTGCTAATAGTATATGATCTTGTTTTTTTTAATATATTTAAGCTGTTACACAGGCGCTTTGCAGATTTTAACTCTAAATGACTGAATACAAACACTTCAAACATATGATAAAGTCTTTGGGAAAAGATAGAATGGCCATCTATCTCGTCGAACCTAAACTCTTTTGTATGGGCAAATCTTAAGTGTCTGAAAGTGAAAGCGTGAAGATATTAAATAATCACTTTAAATTACTTTTACATGCTTGAATGAATGACGCTGGTGAAAATTACTAGAATTTACGATACATCATTCTTATTTGAAATTAAATATATGTAAATAAATCAATTATTTTATATAGCGCGAAGTTTTATAAACTGTAATAGCTAAACAGCATTAAGCTGTTGCACATGCGCTTTGCAGATTTTAACTATAAATGACTGAATACAAACACTTCAAACACATGATAAAGTCTTTGGGAAAAGATAGAATGGCCATCTATCTCTTCGAACCCAAACTCTTTTGTATGGGCAAATCTTAAGTGTCTGAAAGTGAAAGCGTGAAGATATTAAATAATCACTTTAAATTACTTTTACATGCTTGAATGAATGACGCTGGTGAAAATTACTAGAATTTATGATACATCATTCTTATTTGAAATTAAATATATGTAAATAAATCAATTATTTTATATAGCGCGAAGTTTTATAAACTGTAATAGCTAAACAGCATTAAGCTGTTGCACATGCGCTTTGCAGATTTTAACTATAAATGACTGAATACAAACACTTCAAACATATGATAAAGTCTTTGGGAAAAGATAGAATGGCCATCTATCTCTTCGAACCCAAATTCTTTTGTATGGGTAAATCTTAAGTGTCTGAAAGTGAAAATGTAAAGATATTAAATAATCACTTTAAATTACTTTTACATGCTTGAATGAATGACGCTGGTGAAAATTACTAGAATTTACGATACATCATTCTTATTTGAAATTAAATATATGTAAATAAATCAATTATTTTATATAGCGTGAAGTTTTATAAACTGTAATAGCTAAACAGCATTAAGCTGTTGCACATGCGCTTTGCAGATTTTAACTATAAATGACTGAATACAAACACTTCAAACACATGATAAAGTCTTTGGGAAAAGATAGAATGGCCATCTATCTTTTCGAACCCAAACTCTTTTGTATGGGCAAATCTTAAGTGTCTGAAAGTGAAAGCGTGAAGATATTAAATAATCACTTTAAATTACTTTTACATGCTTGAATGAATGACGCTGGTGAAAATTACTAGAATTTACGATACATCATTCTTATTTGAAATTAAATATATGTAAATAAATCAATTATTTTATGTAGCGCGAAGTTTTATAAACTGTAATAGCTAAACAGCACTAAGCTGTTGCACATGCGCTTTGCAGATTACAAAAGAGTTTGGGTTCGAAGAGATAGATGGCCATTCTATCTTTTCCCAAAGACTTTATCATGTGTTTGAAGTGTTTGTATTCAGTCATTTATAGTTAAAATCTGCAAAGTGCATGTGCAACAGCTTAATGCTGTTTAGCTATTACAGTTTATAAAACTTCGCGCTATATAAAATAATTGATTTATTTACATATATTTAATTTCAAATAAGAATGATGTATCGTAAATTCTAGTAATTTTCACCAGCATCATTCATTCAAGCATGTAAAAGTAATTTAAAGTGATTATTTAATATCTTCATGCTTTCACTTTCAGACACTTAAGATTTGCCCATACAAAAGAGTTTGGGTTCGAAAAGATAGATGGCCATTCTATCTTTTCCCAAAGACTTTATCATGTGTTTGAAGTGTTTGTATTCAGTCATTTATAGTTAAAATCTGCAAAGCGCATGTGCAACAGCTTAATGCTGTTTAGCTATTACAGTTTATAAAACTTTACGCTATATAAAATAATTGATTTATTTACATATATTTAATTTTAAATAAGAATGATGCGTCGTAAATTCTAATAATTTTCACCGGCGTCATTCATTCAAGCATGTAAAAGTAATTTAAAGTGATTATTTAATATCTTCACGCTTTCACTTTCAGACACTTAAGATTTGCCCATACAAAAGAGTTTGGGTTCGAAAAGATAGATGGCCATTCTATCTTTTCCCAAAGACTTTATCATGTGTTTGAAGTGTTTGTATTCAGTCATTTATAGTTAAAATCTGCAAAGCGCATGTGCAACAGCTTAATGCTGTTTAGCTATTACAGTTTATAAAACTTCGCGCTATATAAAATAATTGATTTATTTACATATATTTAATTTCAAATAAGAATGATGTATCGTAAATTCTAGTAATTTTCACCAGCGTCATTCATTCAAGCATGTAAAAGTAATTTAAAGTGATTATTTAATATCTTCATGCTTTCACTTTCAGACACTTAAGATTTGCCCATACAAAAGAGTTTGGGTTCAAAGAGATAGATGGCCATTCTATCTTTTCCCAAAGACTTTATCATGTGTTTGAAGTGTTTGTATTCAGTCATTTATAGTTAAAATCTGCAAAGCGCATGTGCAACAGCTTAATGCTGTTTAGCTATTACAGTTTATAAAACTTCGCGCTATATAAAATAATTGATTTATTTAATATATTTAACTAAATGTCTCACTTTAGAAGAAAAGTAATTCATATAGACAGTTTAATAACTGAAATATAGATATTACTATTATACCACAAAGTATTTTTGAGAATAATTGTATTTTTAATTAACCAAATAAGTGTGATAATGTGTTATTTTAAAGTTATTACTAGCTTAAAAAACAAAATAAAATTATTCTGAATTTTTTTATCTATTTATGATAAAGGAGGATGTTATCTGGATTGATTGCCTTAATAAAATTATATCTAAGCAATATAATTTCTTTATTCATAATTCATTTATTCACTTATTGAGTGTATATTTTATTGCTCTGCAAAAGAAAAGAAATAATTTGAATTTGCTTCAAATTTTAATATTGCCAAAATAATGTCTCAAATTTTATTATGAATCTGTTTCTTACCTGTATATGTTCTCTGCTCCTGTCCATTTGAAATTAAAATTTCAGACAATTGTTTTTAAGAAACTCCTGATTTCATGTGTGCTCAATCATTTTGTGTTCTCTACATTAATAAAAATGGTGCTATATATTGGGAAATGGAACAACAGAAAGACTCCTCAATTAAGGAGGGTTTTTTTTCATTAAATCTTGATTTGGGTCTGACAAAACAAATGAGTATTCTTGTCCTGGGATTGACTTAAGAACAAAGTACAGAGTGATTCCATGAAAATAGGAGAAACTTTGAGTTAAAATAGTTTTCCTCAGAATAGGTTCAAATTGTTCTATGTGAAATAGTAAGATTCGAATTTGAATCTTAGTTTCACCTTTTTCTATGGTCTTTTATCCACCACCTCCATCTTAACTAGATTTAGACCCTAGATATTGGATTGTGTGTGTATAATAGTATTATATATATATTGTGACCCTCTGAATGTGCACAAGGAATTGAGATACTCTGTATATGTAGTGAATAGTTGTATTGTATTAAAAAAGTGAAATAGCCTTAAAATTGTTTTAGATGTTGATTGCTTATTTTCAGCTTTCGATGTTGATTGCTTATGCATTTGATTAACTACTCTATAAGCATTTATTATTATAGTTAATGAAGTATTTAATGCAAGAAAGAGGGGTTATTTATTATAAGAATTAATATATTTTGTCAGAAGGATGCAAAGTTGTTATATGTTAGTGTTTAGTATTGGTTTGAATGGTTTCCTAATCCCTTATTCATTAATACCTATCCCTTTATCAACATTAATAGCCATTTCAATTATATTTAGTCAAGATAGTTTGGTATTTAGGTTGCAGTACATGTGCATGCATGTATGTCTGTATTGTGTTTCATTTCATTTTCATCTTTTAATAACACTAAGTAATAGTACATTTAACATGAAGACATTTAAATTACAGTAATTATCTTTAATAATTTAACAAATATATATATATTTTCCAATGATTAATAGATATTTGAATCAATGGATTATTTTACAAATTAAATAAATTATTAATCATTTTTGTTTCACAGTTAATTAATATTCATTTCTTTCAAGTTTGTAAAAGTTATTATTTTTATTATTATTAATTTTTTTGTCTTGATTTAATTGTAAATATCAGAATGTTTTTTTTAAAGAAAAGATTTCTTGCATATGTAATGAGCTTAAGTGCAAAAAGGTGGGAGTTAACCTTTTGAAGGGAAATGACCTTTTGATGGGAAGGGGGGAAAGAGATATCTATTTAACAGATAGTTTAGATTAAAAATTGCTCATTATTGATGTAATTGCAGCCAGTATAATAAGTACTTATCCCTTCCATAAGTCAAATTGGTTTTAAAAAAGCTTTAAAGTAAACTTCAAAAAAAGCTATAGGAAATTACAGTACGGAAAGGTCTACAATTAACATGCAGGGCTAAAAATATCAGAAGGTATATCAGTTTTTTTTATTTCCTTACCTCATTTAAACGTTTGAATTAACCATCTCATACTTATTAATATTTTAAAATGTATATCGATAATATTAAGCTTGCATTATTTGATTATTTATCATTAAGAAGAAAAATAAAATGCATGAACTTTATAATTATCCCACATGTGTTGTATAATATCTCTTGGAAATATGTGCAGAACAGTTTTACAAAATTTGTTTTAATTTTTCACTATATTTTATGTCTTGCTTTTATAAAAGTTAAATACAAAATTTAAAGGATATGTGTATTTTAATGTATCATACCCTACGTAAATTCATTATAGAGAAATGACAGTATTTATTTATTTAATATTCCTAAAAATAATATGTATTTTTATGAAAGAAATAAAATGTGAATTACTCCAAAATAACCAAAGGATACTACTCATTAAATATGTACTTAAATCGGATGGAAGGATAGGAACACAGTGTATTTCTGTTCTCTCCGATATGGATGCATTAGAAAATAAATTATTACTAATTGTGGAATTACCAATGGATTATGATGTATTAATTTGCAATATTTTAAAATAAACTATATGTATACTAGCTTATAAAATGTTGGAAAAACAAATGCTATTTAAGAAATTTATTAAGAACAATTGCTTACTTAATTTAAAACTACTACGGAGTGAATTAAATAATTCTTGTACAGCTGTAGCTAAAAATGTCTTTCATATTTCCGTCATAATAAAATTGATTACTTATGTATGGTGTAGTAAGCTCAATTAGTTAAACTATGAACATTGGGGCTACTGGATCAAATTTAAATTATGATTATTTTTTTTTGTCCTACAGAAATTTATTTTGTGTTGCTTATTCTTAATAGACATGAACTCAGTTTGGAATCTATCTCCACATCGTTTAATAAACTTGAAGAAGGACTTTGCAAGTGAAGATTTTTATTTTAAGTCAAAGAACAAAATGACTTTTGTTTTCTTTATTTTTTTTTATTACTTGTCATCATTAATGTATATGATAGACAGATAGGCACATTTATTATTTTGTTTTGCTTATAATTTTGTGCTATTATAAACTTCTAGATCATCTTGGAATGCATATTCACAATTTGTGGATATGCTGGTAAAAATTAATTTTATTCAAATATGCATTGTTTTATTTTTACAAAGGTAAAAAATATTTTTTTTTTTTATTATATGGTTAGAGAGAGGTTTACATTTATTTTGTATATTTTCTTATCTCAAAGTGAGAATTTTGGCTTTTAAATCAATGAACATATAATAGAAATAGTCTGCTAGAGATGGTAAAGAAATCTCGTTCGTAATAATTATAACTATTAAATTTTAAAAATAATTTAAAGTTTATTCTGGATTAAAAGTTATACCTTAATGTATTATTTAATTACCATGTTGCTTGCATAATATATAACTTGGAATTGATTTTTTTATATATTCTTATTCATGCGAGTGTGTCTATTTTGCACAATTATAACATTTGTTTGATAAAAGTTCACTTTGTGAATATCTTATGTATAAATTTCAGACTTTGTCGTATTCTAGAGAACTGAATGGATTAGTAGGTTATCTGTATGTATTTATCTGCCAGCATATATGTAATGTTAGATATGTAGAAGAGCTTTGGGATTGGAAATTACTCTGAATGTGTTCTATGTTTGTAGGGATAAGAGATTTCCTATATAGTATATTTTAATTTTTCCATGAGTAGAGCCTATTTTATATTGTATGCGCATTATGAAATGATAGTTTTGAAATTAAGTGATGTTTTCTTAAGGTCCTGGTGATGAGGAAAAATGCCACACCAGTAGTATATTTCAGAATTAGATGAGTTATGTTTTGTTAAGGCCCTGGTGATGAGGAAAAATGCCACACCAGTAGTATATTTCAGAATTAGATGAGTTATGTTGAAGTGTTAAGTAAAGAGTTTATTTGCTCCTCATGTGAATTTCCCTTGGTACATGTAGTCTGTATAATCATGAAAATATAGCTCTGTGTTATTTAATATGTGGCCAGATAAATAGTTAAATTAATTCTTGATATAATATTAGTATCTTATTTTGTTGGATGGTTTACGACATTGTCTGAAATAAAATAATTGTTTAATATTTTCTTAATGAATGGATAAAGTGTAAAAAAGATTGTTTTCTATTATTGTTGCTTGGATGCCCACACACGCGTAATATGAACAATGTCGCGAATATAAAGGTATAAAGTTATTGAAATTAAAATGGGAAATAAATGTTTTGAAGCAAATTATATTCATTTAAATAGAAGTATAGAGTTATTGAAATTAGAATGGGAAATAAATATTTTGAAACATATTATATTCATTTAATATAGAATTATAAATCATCAAACTGTCAGAATAAATATGATTTCATTGTTATGCATGAAAGGTATATGTAATTGAAAATGATTATTTAATTAGTTAGAAAGGGTTGCTTTGTTGATGGCAAATATAGTTAATTTAATTTATTTTATTAATCAATAGTAATATCCTCTCATAAATATTTATTGTGCCAATAATATAATATATTATTTAGTTAATGATATGATTAAATGAAACACGCAAAGCAGGTATTCAAAATTAGAATATTCAAGTTTTGTTGTTAATTTCTGATTTCAAAAAGGTATAAATATTGTAATATAATGGGAATAATCCCAAACTGATGTTCAAGGTTTGTTTGAGAATTTAAAATTATTAAGACAAACAGTCTTATTGTAAATAAGTTTATTAAATTAAATGTTCAGTATAATAAATGATTTGTTTATTTATTAAAAACTGTGTCTTAAGTTATTCTTGTATACATTTGTGTTTCAATTTCCACATCTCCACATTTCATACATCTATTATAAAGTAGATATATTATTTTATAGTTATAATATCAAATTTGCTGGTGTCTGTCAATCTTGTTTTCTTAATCCAAACATTATAAGGAACGTTTACTTCTTGATAAACATATTAGAAAGGTTTCCCAATTAGTAAATCTGTTAGATGATGATATGAGATTAAAATATCCCTATTTATGTCATTATATTATTGCTAAACACAGTACAACATTTAGTCAATTTATTTTATTACATTTTATTATAAATTAGAATTATAAATTATGGGTCAACGTATTTTATGTAATTCAATTGTGTTTTTTTAAATTCCCTGAGATCTTCTTGTATATTCCTTGATCAGCATTAAGGTAGCTGTTTAGATGATGATATGCCAAGTCATAGAATTGTTTAGTGATATAATTATATCAAGCTGATATATGTTATACTTGGATGAATGAAGAAATTAAGTTGAAAGGATATTTTAATAGACTGTACTAATAAACATTGTGATTCTTTATCATGCAGTTAGTTAACAAAAAGGATTTACATTATATTTAATGTTTTATAGTATTTCTTCTTTCATTTACTTATAATTATATATCTTATGAACTTCCTATAACCTCCCTCTGAGCTGAGCTGAATGTAGATTTAGGTAAAGATTCTCAGTAATAATTTTGTATCAGATATGTTATTATATTGTTCTATTCATTAATAGAACTGGTGCCCTGGGCATTTACTCATATAATGTATATGAGCGGTGTTGGGAATGTAGTTTATAATATATATAAGCATAGATTAAATGCACTGTGAATACACACATACTTCAATATCGTATATAAACTTTGAATTGAAATAATGTAATTTCTAAATAATTTTACAAATTCTCTTTAAAACTATCTGGCATTATATAACTCATTTATTTATTTTAGTCAATTTTTCCATAATATTGTTTTGAAATGATAAATATTAAAATCGGATTTAAATTTGTAATTTTAAAAAAATATATAAATCCTTATTGTTTATTTTACATTTTTGCAAAGTCATGGTTGGTGAGAGACAATAGATTATTTAAGAAATTCCTGAAAACTTCTTAATTGGCTTCAAATGTGAATCTAAATAAATTAGATTTTGTGAATCTAAATAAATTAGATTTTGTGTTATATTTAAAATCAAGTAAAAAAAAAAGTGTACTAAAAATGATGTATAAATAAATTTAAACAAAGGAGAAAAACCGTGGTATTCAGATTCAATTAAAGCTGTAGAAATTCTTTACTAATGGATTGATTCACCTGAGGGCATCGAAAGATCAATCAAGTCAGGCATGAACTAGAAAGGAAAACACCAAGACTCAATACGTCATGTGTGATCGATCTGAACATTTTGTGATAAGATAGATGGCTAGTATCAGATTTTAATTTTAATTGGATGGATTTTTAAATTTGTTTTTGAGTATTGAGTTTAGAGAAAAGTATTAAAATTTGTGATTTGAAATAAGCTTAAAATGGCTGAGTAAAAGACAGCAATGTGCTATTCTTCTCCAGAGAATGGTTAACCAACTACCCAAGTCCCCATATGTGCCCTCCAGAAAATGAGAACATCGGTGAACTACTGCAAAATATAATAAATGTGTTGCATGCTGAAAAGTGCGCTCGATCTCAAAGTTTAAACATGAAAACCTAAAAGCCAAGGAAAAGAAGACTGTTGCTATAAGCATGAAATGGGCAATACATGACTGGTTCCATATGTGCACAATCATCTAAGTTTAAGACAGGTAACCCGTATCCAAAAGTTTCTTGAGTACTCTAAATCTTTTTTTAAAAAGCCATAGCTATTCCTAATAAATTTCTCTTATTCAAAGTAATATTTATGTGTATTTTACTTTGTAAATATTTCATTCTTATTAGTTAACTTACCTGAGTCTTTGTCTATCATCTTGGGTAAATATTTTAAGTTTGCTCTTTTTTTTTACTTCTATAATAGCATGCCTAGATAATTTTTGACCGGACTCATCCTATTCTTATAAATATAATATAACTAAAAGATGCCATATTTGCAGGTTATTAAAGACAAGGAATTATTGTACCCCCCCCCTTCTTTACTTGTTTTAGCTTGCCAGCTCGGAAATTATCCAAATTTTATTATATGATGATGTTTTACCTGAAATACTGAAAGTGTATCATATTAATCCCCGTGTTTCAATGTATCTATTTATTTTAAATTATTTAAACAATTATTTGTGTATTGAAAGATATGCATTCATTATTTGCTTCATTTTAATTATAAATGTGAGTGTATATGGGTAACTAGGTGGCGGACATATTAATTATAAAGTGTAATAATGTATAACTGATTAAACCCCCTTTTACAACCATCCCTCATATTTCTTTAATTAGGTTTACTTATTCATGTTAAACCAATAATAATATTTATTTGAGAGCATAAATAAAAGACTCAGATTATTAAAATGTGGGCATTGGAAGATTGAGTCATTAGATTTAAAGCATAATTTAAAAGTAAAGTTTAAGATTTTGTACTTACATCATATCTGTTTGGAGATGCGATGATTTCCCTTAGAACCTTGGATTTGTCAATGGATAAACAGTTATTACTGTCTTCCTATCATCTCCCATAAAGTGAACAAAATTAAATGTTCCCATGGGTATTTGATCTTTGTCATGCAGTCAGGGAATAATTGCAGCACTGTCCCTTACACCTGATGATGCATCTCTAAGAGTACCACTTATTTATTTTATATTTTGATTATTATACATTACATTTATGACTCTGTCTTTCCACCATCCTACATTTATACATTATTAAATATAAGACCTGGATATTAGTTTAATCATGTATTTAAGTTAAATGTATTTCATTATTTATTTTAAATTAATCTTGGTATGTCCACACCCGCAATTACCATTTTATTACCTAAAACTTCGCATTACAGTTTAAAATTATAATTCTCATAGGCATGATATTATAATAAATTGTACTGGATATTCAGGTAGTTAAATTAGATGTCAGATAATTATCCATTGCCGGCTGTAACTGTTAATGGTATCGGAAATAATAACCTATCGATACCAAAAGTTAATACTATGTTTATGTAAATATTATTAATTAATATTAACTTTTAAATCATATGTCTGCCATAATAATGTTTATTTGTTTGACACACAGTAATAATAATCTCACCTCAATAAATGAAATATTAAAGATGATCAAATATAATGTCATAATTTTATTACTCTTAATAATTGGTTAACCTTAGAATAAGTTAAGAATAGAGTCTCTTGTATCTCCCTGACCCCCATGCCTAGAAGAAGAGTTTCCTAGTGTAGCATCAGGTGCATTGTCATGCAGTGAGTGTTGTGGAACTGAATAATCATATTCAAACCCAATATTGCTGGTAGTTTATCCCACCTGTAATGCTGTTCTTTGTGTCTAGTGTTTGAATTCTGCAGCATGTTAATGAGGCATACGAATCTGACCATTACATATGTCACTGACAATTTTAAAATATTTTTAATATCTCATCAATCTCAGAAATTATGGTGACAGTAATTATCAAAAGATTATTTACCATGAGTGACTAAAAAATTTTAACATACTGGTCAATGTACTTGGAACGATGCAATTGGATCCAGACAAACACTGAAATTTGCTAAAATATAATGTGCCTGTTTTAAAGAAAAAAAACATGCCATAAAAAAGTGGATTGTGTCTTAACACATGCTTTATATTTTTGGATGAACTTGTCTACACTATTTTCATTATTATACCCTAAGAGAACAATAATAATCAGAATAGTATTGATATAGACTATCAATCAAGATCTGTGCATCTATAGTAAATATATATGCACAGAAAATGTTTTGAACTTTCAAAATTTAAAACGTTTGATAAGATTTTATCTTTATATTTATCCATGAGATCTTTAATTTTAATATTTACAATTATTTTCTTTTCAAAATTTTGTCATGTTTTTATTATATTTATCTGCTAATAGTTGCAAACATAAGCAATGGCTTAATATTAAATTTATTGTAAATAACTTGTTAGCTTATTTTTTTATTATTCACCAATTTAGTTTGTTTTTCTTTCTGAAATATTCCAAATGTATACATTTAATGCTTTCCTGAAGGTTTGTGATGATAGTGCTTTAGTTGTATTTTTATATGGGACTATTTCCATCATCTAATATGATTATTGAATGTCTTTAGAAAAATTTAACTTTATTTAAATATTCCAAACACATTCAACTGTTAGTAATAGCACAACAAACAGGTAACTATATGTACAATGTTTCAAGAGGTATTATTCTCCACTCTTTTTCAGGTATAGCTGATCTGACCAATGATAGTACTAGCATGGGATTCCTACCAAGCATTATCTTAAAATTCATTACTCAAGAATCTAAGGGTCCAGATTCAAATTCCATGCTAGTACTATCGCTGGTCAGGCCAGAAATACCTGAAAAAGAGGGGAGAATAATACCTTTAAAAACATTGTGCATATACTAACCTGTTTGATGTGCTATTACCAACAGTTGAATGTATTTGGAATATTTAAATGAAGTTAAAATTTTCTAAAGATATTCAATACTCATATTAAATGATGGAAATAGTCCAATATAAAAATACAAATATACATTTAATATTTAATAACTTAAAAATTATAAAATCCACTGTGAATATGAAGTGATAATGCTAGCATCAGCAGTATTAGGATTTCTAGAGGTAAACATTCTATTTCAAAGGTTTGGTGGTTGCCTTAAGATTCATTTTACATTGAATCTAGCAAAAAACATAATTTTGGAATAATTATATTTACATTCACTTTTAGTGATGTTATAAGTTATTTGATTATTTTCATCACAGTAGTGGTTACATTATATATATGTGTATAATTTTATTAATCATTTCTAATTATTTATATTATATTAATTATTTATATTTACTATGCTTTTGCCTTTTAATTTAAATCCATTATAATATCTATAACAGAAATGAAATTGACAACGCATTTTATAGATATAATTAAATTCCACCACTTACATTAGCAATCTAATAATAAGTTGAGTTTATGAACAATGTTGAAATTTTAAAATGGAAGTAATTTTTATACTACATGAAAATATATCATTAATTAATTAAGCAAAGAATGGATGATGTGTCCTATTTTTTAACATCCCTTGCATTGATAATCAATTAGAAGTAAAATAATGAATATTGGACATTATTCACATAATGTTAATATATATAAAATATAATGGCAAAAAACAAAGCTCATTGTAGCTGGAAAACAAAAAAAACCAGCCTTTTACAACAGCTTTGATAAATACTGACTAAATATTTTGTATAAAAGCAAAGCAAATACCTCTGATTTTGATTGACTCTGTTTCAGGTATCTAGTATTATTTTGCTTGTTTAAAATTCATTCAATAGTAAAAAATGAAGCTAAAGTATATATTGATTTATTAGTTTTTTTCAATAAAATCTGAAGATGTCATTACTGTAGAGAGAAACTACTGAAATAAGTCCACAATATCACTGTTTTGTAGTTATTTGTTTTCAGGGTTACAATGCACTTGCAAGAATACTTGCAAGAATTCTTCTTTAGTGTTATGATTCAGAACAAAAAGAGTATATTTTCCATATTTAAAAACAAATATATTCAAGATTTCACTTAAGATTTTACTCAAATATATTTTGTTTCTATAAAGATAAGTCGAAAAATAATAGTAATGGTAAAAACAATTATAAATGCTCCTTCTCTCATAATCACTGTAAATTTGGCAAGTTTTTAATTTTATTAATTATAAATATGATTTTAAATTTTACAACAGAATTTCAAAAATTTGTTTGAGTTTAAAAATGAAGCTTAATCAATAAATATTTCATCAATTAATTTTTTACATGCATTGCTATAATTATTCAATAAAAAAGTGTTTGTTCTGATTTTGCATTTCAGTTTGTTTTTTTGTTACACTTGAGAAGATCAAATATAATTATATAGGAATCTTATCATTTGGAAACTTATATTTTTAATAAATGAAGTTTTATTTATTGATTTTTAAAATAAAATACAGGTTTAATACTAAAATAAAATGTTAAACTCTAACCTAAATAAGCATCAGAGAAAGACAAAAGAAATACCTTTTAGATAAAAGATAAATGCTGTGTAAATTCAATATTTAAAATTATATTCAAATCTATAAAATAATACAGTATAATTAAACAAAGAGCTTTGCTAATTGTTCAACAAGCTTTGTGATAAATTCCTAGCCACAGAAAGCATTTAAAATATCTCTACCAGAAACCACACCCAAATCCCTGACCAAGGGTTTCATGCTTTGGCATTCCTCAGTGAGGTGTTAGGATAGTTTCAGACACTAGATCTAAAAATACCAACCCAAAGCTAGCATTTATCTAAGAGTTACCATTGAGTAAAAAATCTGATATTTTCAGACACTTAAATGTCTTCAAACACAGCTATCTAACTCAAATAGCTATAAGGGGCAGAGAGATCTTCAGCCAAAGCATATATTAGTAGTCTTAGCAATATAATATCACTTAAGACTTAAGTCACTTAAGACTATAAATAGTCAATAAAAAATAGAGTCATATTGTAACAGTCAGAAAACATGTGACTCATAAACATAATGCAGAATTCGACCACCACACAGAACAGCAGCACCATCGAGGTAGCGAAGCCACCCGTGGTACTGAGTTCGAACATAGTTTGTCGGTTCCACAATACAATCCATGAAACAATGCATCTGCTGCGACATTAGTAAATATTTCTTTAGGCACGGTGGTTAGGGATATGCAAGAGATTCATGATTTTATTTTCAAGTTAGCCAATAATCAAACTAATATTGGTTAAACATTCGTATTTATATAATCGAAGAAATATTATATAAAATGGGTATCGAATAAATGAAACGTAACTGCAGACGTATAGTTTAAAATTATTTATTAACACATTTTAATAAGATCATTTACTAACAATATTTTATGGATTAAAAGCTTCAGTAGCGGGATTTGCGACATGATTATATTTTAAAGAATACATTTATTTATTTGTTTACAAAAGGAATTCATTTATTTGAAGGCGTAATCTAGCTACCTAAAATTCTCAAGTAAGTATTTCTAATGCATGCCTGGAAGGATTTATATCTTTGCAATGCAAGAGTCTAAAGTAAAATTTAAGAGTAGCGGCGGACATATATTTATTTAATTAAAATATTTATTTTATGACTAAGGGCAAACATTTATTTGAGAGTGAATTATGAAGATAATGCAGAGGTGGAATGATATATAGAATAATAAAATTAAGTAAAGGAACACGTGGTACGCTTTAGAAAGGCGATATGGAATGGCAGTATATCGAAACTGCAATGCCATGAATGAGTTTATAAGAATGTCGGGCTGGTCTCTGCCATCGGCCCGATGAAGTAAGGTGTCACATAAGCATAACCAGGGACAAACAGTCCATGTCGCAGTTTGCCAGCTGGCTGCATGACGTCGTCAAGTCCTACGGGAGCACCCATTATGTCCGCTTGTGTAGGACGACTGGGGTTAATTTTAACCCTGAAGAATCCGGAAATATCATGGCGAATGGGTCATCACATCTCTAAAATGTAACACATGTATAATGTATAAACGATTATGATAAGATTTAAATAGATTTTTAACTCTGCCCTACATTATCAACATTTACTAAAGAACGTTGGCAACTCTCAAAGAAATGGAATTTGATGGAATTATTCATTAAGATTTAATAAATACAAAACATATCTAAACTGGGAATGACTACAACTAATATGCCAGCCATTTGCGAAGTAGTAGACCCTGCATTACAATAAATGATGCATTGAATGTGCGTCAATTTATATGAAAGTTAAGTTATTTATGAAAGTAAATATTAATGAAAATTTGACACGCATTCACTGTTTCAAGCGATCATAGATTTAAACTTTGAAAATAGAGACAATTATGAGCATGCAATAATTAAATAATAAATATAGATAAAATGTAGATTTTAGAAATACGCACCCAAGAAAGATAGAATGAGGTAAGCTAGATTATTAGAGAAATTTACACATTAAGTTAATTATTCAGTTTTAGTTATACATATGGTAGTTTTTACATTTTATAATTTAGTTAAGTAGTATGAAGAAGAGCTATAGCATATTATTAGAGTACTCTAGAGTTTGAACACAGACAGGTACCTGTTTTATAAGAAGTTTTCTGATTCCATTAGTTTAATAGCAAAAGGTTTGTGATTAGCAGTTCTTTCTTGTATTTAGGCGTTTCATTTATTTTAACAGCAGCAGCAGCTTTCTCATTTATTTCAGGCAGCAGATCTTCATGGTGAATTTATGATGGGCAATGGAAAGTTCGGCATCCGATAGGCCATCTCCCGATGGAGAATAATCTAGGTGCTTTTACTCGGTCATACCTTGGCAGGAACAATTTATTTTTATATTTTGGGAGACTCTCAGTGATCGAGAGCAAAGCTAAAGTTTAAGTGAATGTCTCCAGCAAGTCTAAGATGGCCTCTTTTCTTATCTTGATCTTTCATATTTTTGTTAAGGTATTTTTAGGTTCTACTTAATCTGCCCTGAGGATAATCAATGCATTTTGTTGGTTTTAATTATAAAAAAAGCTGCTGTTTTATTGTTTACATTTTACATTTACTAATTACATTTTGGGGAATTTTTCTTTAATTAATCTATTATCTATCACTGACCGATGCTTTTAAATTTCAAAGACAAAAAGGGAACATAAGATTATTTTAACTTTTAATTAAATATTACATCAGATTTTTTTAGAATTATTATTAAACGAAATTTAAACAAAGCAATAAATACGAACTTTATAATCCAAAATAAATGATTAAAATTATACAAAATTATATAACTAAAAGAAATCTAAATTATATTATTTTATCCCTATTTATTGCCTTTAATTTGAGATCGAAATGTGTGTATGTTTATGCTGAATTCTACATATATTTATACATTTTTAATATTGCTACACACACAATTTGATACCAAAAAGTTTAAATTTAGGCGGGATAGACTGGTTAGTGAGAGATGACAGGAAAAGGTGAAACTTAAGATTCGAATACGAATCTTACTGTTTCATTTCCCCGTACTTCCCATGAACAATTAAGGAAGGACAAAAGGAGGCAAGAAAGAGAAAAAAAAATTTTTACATTACATAATTTAAATACGAAAACATTATTATTGTTTTTACAGATATATTGAAATATAGAAAGCAGAGATTACATGAAGCAACGAACAATTTATATACCCGGATCTAGAATTTATAGTTTAATTAAAATGGCCTAATTTGGCAGTGTCTGGTTAAAATGATAGTAATAATTAGTTAAACTGAATGTATATATAAAAAAATTCTTAGAATAGGATTAGTTAGTATAATATAAAAAAAATTTTTTTAAGAGTCATCATCATCATCAACCATTATCAATCCACTGCAGGATGAAGGTCTCTCCAAGTTTAATCCATCTACTCTGATCTTTAGCTTCTTTTCTCCACAACACCCCTGCACATTTTCTTATTTCATCCATCCATCTCACATGTGGTTCTTTCTGCGTCTTTTACAATCTCTTGGAATCCAGTTTAAAATTTCAATTGTCCATCTATTATCATCTCTTCTAGCAATATGTCCAGCCCAACTCCATTTCAATCTTTTTAATTTTTTCAATAAGGTCAGTAACACCTGTTTGTTGTCTTACCCATACATTGCGTTTTCGATCTCTTCTTGTTACTCCCAACATCCATCTCTCCATACTCCTTTTAGTGGTCTGAAGTCTCTGTATTGCTCTTCTATTAAGTGTCCAAGTCTCAGATCCATAAGTAAGAACTGGTAAAACACATTTGTTAAAGACCATCCTTTTCAAACACATAGGCATATTTCCTTTTAGTATCAAGTTATTTCTACCAAAAGCACTCCAACCAAGTTTAATTCTATGATTAATTTCCTCCATTATGTTTCCATCTGTATTAATAATCTGACCATGGTATTTGTAACTGTTAACTTCTTCTAATTCTTCATAATCAATCTTTATTTTCATATTTTGAGCAAATCGATTAAACATTACTTTAGTCTTTTTAACATTTATCTTTAGTCCTACTTTTCTACTTTCATCTGCTAACTCCTGCAACATTTCCTGCAGCTCTGAAGCATTATTTGCAAAAACAACTACATCATCTGCGAAATCTAAATGACTTAAATACTCTCCATTTACTTTCACTCCTTTAGTTTCCCATTTTAATCCACAAAATACTTCTTGCAGCACTGCTGTAAAGAGTTTTGGAGATATGGAGTCACCTTGTCTTACACCTTTCTCAATGTTGATTTTTCCAGTATCATTATGTAATCTAATTGTTGCTGTTGCATTTTTATAAATATTCTTTAAAATATGATAATATCCTGGATCTATACCTTGATGATCCAATGCTTTAATCACTGAAGAAATGTGTATAGAATCGAATGCCTTTTCATAATCTACAAATCCAAAACATAATGACAACTCATATTTGTTTGTCCTTTCTATGACTTCTCTCAATACCTGGATATGATCTATTGTACTAAAACCACTTTTAAATCCAGCTTGTTCTCTTGGTTGGTGGAAATCCAAAGTTCTCTGTAGACGAGTTGTAATTATCTTGGTAAAAATTTTATATAAAACTGATAAAAGGCTGATAGGTCTGTAATTTCTAATATCTTCTTTATCACCTTTTTTAAATATTAATATTATTACTGCATTCTTCCAATCTTCCGGTACATCTTTATCATTTAGACATTTGGTATACAACTTTTCTAAAATTGTTTCTATTTCTTCACCTGCTTCTTTTAATATATCAATTATAATTCCATCATTTCCTGGAGCCTTTCCTTTCTTTATACCCTTAATTGCATGTCTCACTTCTTCATTTAAAATTCTGGGCAATTCGGAAGATGTAATAGATATAGGAGGTACTAGTTCTTTATTACTATATAATTCTTGATAAAAATCTTCTACCAATTTCATGATGTCATTTCTCTTTTTAGTAATAATTCCATCTTTTTTTCTTATTGCAGATATAAATTTCCTACCAATACCAAAATGTTGTTTAACATTTTTGAGACTTTTATTTTCTTCTACAGCTTTCCTTGCTATTTCACAGTTATACTTTCTTATATCATTTTCAACTCTTTTCCGTACCATTTTACAAAATTCGAGATATTCAATTCTTTTTAATACATCATTTTTGTATATCTTCATATTCCTTCTTTTCTTCATAAATTCTCTAGTCTCAATAGAAATTTTATTAGTCAATTGCTGCTTTTTTCTACCAACTATGTTTGTTGCAGTTTTTAAAAGTGTATCAGTTATTTTCATATTAATTTCATTCAAATCTGTATCATGTTCAAAATCTCCTAACACTTGAAACTCTTAAAACTTATAAATAGGTTTTAAGAGTAATAGTAATTAAAACAATAATATATATATAACAAAATTTCTATCTAAAACCCTATTTGACTAAAGTACATTCCATTCAACCAAGTTCATTATATCAAGTTCATTTTAATATTTTCATATACGTTTAATAACCGTCCTAATAGTCTAATATTTTTACAACCCTGGGTCAGGTGGATAATACTGATCTCTCATCGTCAATGACTGCGGCCTTGGGTTTTCTAATCTTTGCCTTTTATCGGGTGGTTTTTTGGCCCAATAGTTAAAATCCAATGTAGTGAGAAATTTAATCATTTCTTCTATGTCTTTGATCCAACTGCCTGCCATTAATTGTTGGATGGTTAGCAGCATACTACGCTGGATGGTCCCTATGATGTGTGAATCCGAAAAGGCGAACGTTGTAAGGGATTTAAACCAGTTCGCTTGGCGGAGGAAAAACTGTGTGTGCATTTCTTGGGGTATCATCCCATATTTTTCCTGGCAGAGCGTATTGTAGATACCGCTTTGAAGCTCGTTGCTCCAGTAATGCTTCATTAATGCATCTTTGTATTTTTCTATGGTTTTAGGCTTCCATCTCACCATATTCCACCAGTCCTTGGCAGATCCCTGTAGATGGTAACTGGCTATGCTATCTGCTCATCTGGCCCTGTCTTATGAACTTGGAAGAACTTTTGTAAGCTCTCTAATGGCTTGAGGATTTTCTCCTATCTTCCCTCTAAAGATTTTGATGTGGATCATCTTTGCTAAGTAGCTTTGGTGTCCAATGTCCATCTTCGTCTCTTCTTTAATGCTGACTTCCTTCTCCAGTTCTTGTGGGCCTTCATCGGCAGGAATGAGGTTTCTTTGCTCATCACACTTTTTCATATTTACTACACTACCTGCTTGCCCTTCTACTATCATCGGTTCATCTGATCTCTCTGACTTCCTTTCCTTTTCTATATCTTTAATCTCTTCTTCCTTTTTACTAACTGGGGATATTCCAAAATGTTCCCTCCCTTATGGCTTCTAATTCTCTCCACGTAGTGTCTTTAAATTCCTGATATTCTCTAACTCTTATCTTTTCTTCTTCCTGTCTCTATTTTGATTCTTCCTCTCTTCTTTTTCTCATTTCCTCCTCATACATTTTCTTCATTTCTTGCATATTCTGTCTGAGTATTTCCTCAATGAACTTGAAATTAAATTCCATTGATTCTCTGTATTGTTGCGGAGCTTCCCCTCGCTCAGGTGTTGACTCCAAAGCTTCAGATAAATCTACTTGCTCTATATCAATATTTTCTGATTCCATTTTCTTAATATGATTTATTTATTTTATACTACTAGTATTTGACTACTCCCCACCAGTATATTGGCCCTATAACACTCTTTCGCTGCCCTCACCTACTCTACATTGCCCTATCTCTATATTGCTAAGTTTAACATATATATTATAGCGAACTACTGGTAACGTGTATAATAAGCCACTGCTGTCTATGATATATATATATATATTTGTGCTTTAACAAAATATTTACTGTTAACATATATAACAAGCTTCTGCTGTCTATGCTATAAATATAACGGTGCTTTAATAAATTATTCAATGCTACCTGCTTTCTCATTTAGCGACTGATTACTTTTTTTTTTTAACATATATATATAAAAAAAATATTTAATTAGATCCGAGTATTTTCGTTCCTTCTTAAATTACACACACATCCCTGCTTTCCTTAAATTTGTTATTATGCCTGCTGTCCTTTCATTCACTCGACCCACATTATTTCACTCAATTTATTTTTTTTATACATTATTTTTATCAAAACAAAATCGTATATACATAGAATAATTAGCTAACTCGAGTAACGAACGCTAAAAGAAATTTCTATGCATTATATTTAGTCAGGGTATATATGGGTTTTTTTTATCGAAAGCTCCACGTTGGAAAGTGTCAAACACTAAAAAAAAAATTCTACTACGTAACAATCAGAAAATGTGTGACTTGTAAACATAATGCAGAATTCGACCACCACACAGAACAGCAGCACCATCGAGGTAGCGAAGCCACCCGTGGTACTGAGTTCGAACATAGTTTGTCGGTTCCACAATACAATCCATGAAACAACGCATCTGCTGCGACATTAGTAAATATTTCTTTAGGCACGGTGGTCAGGGATATGCAAGAGATTCATGATTTTATTTTCGAGTTAGCCAATAATCAAACTAATATTAGTTAAACATTCGTATTTATATAATCGAGGAAATATTATATAGAATGGGTATCGAATAAATGAAACGTAACTGCAGACGTATAGTTTAAAATTATTTATTAACACATTTTAATAAGATCATTTACTAACAATATTTTACGGATTAAAAGCTTCAGTAGCGGGATTTGCGACATGATTATATTTTAAAGAATACATTTATTTATTTGTTTACAAAAGGAATTCATTTATTTGAAGGCGTAATCTAGCTACCTAAAATTCTCGAGTAAGTATTTCTAATGCATGCCTGGAAGGATTTATACCTTTGCAATGCAAGAGTCTAAAGTAAGATTTAAGAGTAGCGGCAGACATATATTTATTTAATTAAAATATTTATTTTATGACTAAGGGCAAACATTTATTTGAGAGTGAATTATGAAGATAATGCAGAGGCAGAGTGATATATAGAATAATAAAATTAAGCAAAGGAACACGTGGTACACTTTAGAAAGGCGATATGGAATGGCAGTATATCGAAACTGCAATGCCGTGAATGAGTTTATAAGAATGTCGGGTTGGTCTCTGCCATTGGCCCGACGAATTAAGGTGTCACATAAGCATAACCAGGGACAAGCGGTCCATGTTGCAGTTTGCCGGCTGGCTGCATGACATCGTCGAGTCCTATGGGAAATTATGTCCACTTGTGTAGGATGACTGGAGTTAATTTCAACCCTGAAGAATCCGGAAATTTCACGGCGGAATGGGTCATCGCGTCTCTAAAACGTAACACATGTATAATGTATAAACGATTATGATAAGATTTAAATAGATTTCTAACTCGGCCCTACATTATCAACATTTACTAAAAAACATTGGCGACTCTCAAAGAAATGTAATTTGATGGAATTATGCATTAAGATTTAATAAATACAAAACATATCTAAACTGAGAATGATTACAACTAATATTCCAGTCATTTGCAAAGTAGTAGATCCTGCATTACAATAAATGATGCATTGAATGTGTGTCGATTTATATGAAAGTTAAGTTATTTATGAAAGTAAATATTAATGAAAATTTGACATGCATTCACTGTTTCAAGCGATCATAGATTTAAACTTTGAAAATAGAGACAATTATGAGCATGCAATAATTAAATAATAAATATAGATAAAATTTAGATTTTAGAAATACGCACCCAAGAAAGATAGAATGAGGTAAGCTAGATTATTAGAGAAATTTACACATTAAGTTAATTATTTAGTTTTAGTTATACATATGGTAGTTTTTACATTTTATAATTTAGATAAGTAGTATGAAGAAGAGCTATAGCATATTATTAGAGTACTCTAGAGTTTGAATGCAGACAGGTACCTGTTTTATAAGAAGTTTTCTGATTCCATTAGTTTAGTAGCAAAAGGTTCGAGTTTTTACATTTTATAATTTAGATAAGTAGTATGAAGAAGAGCTATAGCATATTATTAGAGTACTCTAGAATTTGAATGCAGACAGGTACCTGTTTTATAAGAAGTTTTCTGATTCCATTAGTTTAGTAGCAAAAGGTTCGTGATTAACAGTTCTTTCTTGTATTTAGGCGTTTCATCTATTTTAACAGCAGCAGCAGCTTTCTCATTTATTTCAGGCAGCAGATCTTCATGGTGAATTTATGACAGGCAATGGAAAGTTTGGCATCCGATAGGCCATCTCCCGATGGAGAATAATCTAGGTGCTTTTACTCGATCATACCTTGGCAGGAACAATTTATTTTTATATTTTGGGAGACTCTCAGTGATCGAGAGCAAAGCTAAAGTTTAAGTGAATGTCTCCAGCAAGTCTAAGATGGCCTCTTTTTTTATCTTGATCTTTCACATTTTTGTTAAGGTATTTTTAGGTTCTACTTAATCTGCCCTGAGGATAATCAATGCATTTTGTTGGTTTTAATTATAAAGAAAGCTGCTGTTCTATTGTTTACATTTTACATTTACTAATTACATTTTGGGGAATTTTTCTTTAATTAATCTATTATCTATCACTGACCGATGCTTTTAAATTTCAAAGACAAAAAGGGAACATAAGATTATTTTAACTTTTAATTAAATATTACATCAGATTTTTTTAGAATTATTATTAAACGAAATTTAAACAAAGCAATAAATACGAACTTTATAATCCAAAATAAATGATTAAAATTATACAAAATTATATAACTAAAAGAAATCTAAATTATATTATTTTATCCCTATTTATTGCCTTTAATTTGAGATCGAAATGTGTGCATGTTTATGCTGAATTCTACATATATTTATACATTTTTAATATTGCTACACACACAATTCGATACCAAAAAGTTTAAGTTTGGGCGGGATAGACCGGTCAGTGAGAGACGACTGAAAAAGGTGAAACTTAAGATTCGAATACGAATCTTACTGTTTCAATATATCACATGACCATATTTATTTTTTAAGCTTGTAAAATATAAAAAAAGAGCTTTACTAATTGCTCAACAAGCTTTGTGATAAATGCTCAGCCAGAGAAAGCATTTAAAATATCTCTACCAGCAACCACACCCACTCCTTGACCAGTGGTTTTATGCTTTGGCACCCCTCAGAGGCACTAGGGTAGTTTCAGACACTAGATCTAAAAATACCAACCCCAAGCTATCATTTATCTACGAGTTACCATTAAGTAAAAAATATGAAATTTTCAGACACTTAAATTTCTTCAAACTCAGCTATCTAACTCAAATAGCAGTATAACTATATCATTCACTTATACTTGTTTAGAAGTGTTTAAAAAGATTAACATTGTTATTAAAACAGGCAAAAGTCACTATATGTATTGCCACTCACAGCAAGCTAGAGTAATCAATGGATGCCAGAAGGCTTGTGCACACAAAATCCCCATATAGTGTCTACTCATCCAATATTACCAGTCTAGTTTCTGGTTTGTGGCCTTCATCAGTGAGGAACCAAGGCACCTCACTGATGAAGTCCACAAGCCAGAATCTAGTCTGGGGATATTGGATGAATAGATGCCTCATTGACAAAGGCCACAAACCAAAAACTAGTCTGGGAATATTGGATGAGTAGGCACTAGATGGGGATTTTATGCACAAGCCTTTTGGCATCCATTGATTACTCTATCTTGATGTGAGTGGCAATACATATAATGAGTTTTGTTCACTTTAATAACAGTTATAAGCAAGCATAAGAAGTGGTGATCATGTAAAGATTATCATTGCTAAAGGGATTATTACTAATCAGTTATATATAAATAACTTAGTTGTACTGGATTGTTTTATTAATATGTACATGGAATAACATTGTGCAGTGTATATTTCTAAATATAGGAAAATATAACTTCATTCTCTATTTATTACAAAGCAAAAGAAAATACTTATCAACAAATAATATTTACAAACATAATATTAAGAATTTAGTAATTAAATTCAATTAGTAAATGGGATGAAACTATATTCTGATTATAATCTCTAAAATCCAGTGGATCATGTTAATTAAAAAATAATTTATAAGCAGTAATCTCTTTAATAATATAGTGATATTAGGTCAAGCCAACAAAAAATTAAAAATAACCTATTGATAAATGTGAAAGTCTTCCAATAAACCAGAATTTCATTTTAACAATATAATTTTAGATGATGATGATGATAATAATAATAATAATAATAATAATAATAATAATAATAATAATAATAATAATAATAATAATAATAATAATAATAATAATAATAATAATAATAATAGTTCAGATACATGTTATTAGTAATTATAACAATAATAATATACTACCATAAATATTATGAAAATGCAAAATATTCTTTCACTAAACTGATAATTATATGGTAATGCAAACAGAAATAAATAATAAAGTTATGGATTTTTTTATAATACACCATCTAAAATAACTTTTCACATTTTAACAAAAGCTAAAATAAACTTTTGCATTTCATATTCATGTTATATAATTTTATTTAATTACATTTTTTTGTATTTTATTACTTAGGTATTTAGCATAAACTTTTGTTAAAAATAATATCTAAATTTTATTACTCGAAATATAGCATCATCATCATCATATTTATTAAGTGAAATGTATAGTAGTAAACTCTTTATATATTAGTTACACCCATGGCAAGTCTTAGTAATCAATTGATGGTTTGTGCATAAATTCCTATTTAGTGCTTATTCATCCAATATTCTCAGACTAGATTCTAGCTTATGGATTTTGTCAATTTGGATCTGAGAGGATTGTACCTAGATCTTAGCAGCTAACATTTGATGTTTTATTGATTTATACCAATACTGCTCACAGAATGATAGTGACTATAGATTAAAAAAAAAAACAGACATCAAAATATATAGATACTAAACTGGTTTCCGATCTATAGGAATATACAAATGAATGTTCTTGGATTGAATACATTGTTGTGTTTTTATTTTAGGATCATAGCTTTACAGTTAACCAAATAGATAAAAGGTGGCTGCTTAAGGGTTGCATCAGATCTTTAGATATAGGGTTCTCTGCTTTCAGATCCAAGGCTTCTCACTGATGAAAGACAAAAGCTAGAAACTAGGAGAGGGATATTAGATGATTGAGCAATAGATATGAATTTTATGCACAAGCATTTTTGCATTTATTGATTATTTAAGCTTGCACTAGGTGGCATTACTGTATACAGAATTTACTACTCTATTAACAATTAGGGTAAGCATATGAATTGGTAGTAATGTAGTTATAGTTTTATAAATTCAAATAATAATAGTAATAATAACAATAAATTAATATTTTTTAAAAAAAATGTTTATTTAATTTTATAAGTAATGCACAAAAAAATCAAACATTTTTTTGGAAGTTCAATTTTGGTTGTTAAATGCAACTTTAATTAAAAGCATGGAATGTTCACAAATCAACTAATTCAATATCTTATCAAATTAATTAATTCATGGATGTTGCATGCTTTAATTTATAGTTACATACAACAATGAAAATTATGATTCAGTAAATTTTCTGTTTTTTAAGTAAAATATTCATCAAACTAAAAGTATTATTTTAGAAAATATTCCAATACATTATCTTTATTTTTTAATGTTGAAGTCTGTCCCTATATAACTCTAATTTTTAAAATCAATTATCACAACCAGAAAGCTATTCATATTCAATTCTAAAAATTGAGAAAGTAAATACTTTTATAGTATTTCTAACATTCTAATATTTAAAATAATATCCATGCCCATTTAAACTCAGTTCCAAGATTATCATGTTCAAGCAAGCAGCAATTTGTAATAGTATGTTTTAAATAAAAAAAAATCCAAATTTTAGGTTAACAATCAACTTATATTAAAACTTCTTTCTTTATTTTTTTTATTTCTGTTTTAGTTAACTGTAAATGCCTTTATCTCAAATGTTATCAAATTAAATAAGTACATATTTTAAAGATATAATATCATCTTTCGGAAATCATTCATATCTTACTGAATTTATGACAACCTAGTTTAAAGTTTGGCCTGCCAATACTAGGCTGAACAATTCTGAAACAATGGATTGAGATCTTGTATCATTTCAATTTATCAATTTTTTTTTCTAAATTAATTTTTTCGTTTAACTATTTCTAATCAAATGTAAAAACAATATAAATCTAAATATATATAAATTCCGTGAAAGTAGTATAGAAATCAGTTACAATATTTTTTAAAACTAAGAAAAACATAGACTTCCCAATTAAACAAGTAATATGTTTAAATGCACTAAAACGTGGGCAATGGTGAAGCTAAGTACAAATTGTAATATTAATTGGCTGGACACTTTTGAGAAGCTTTTTCTTCTCATAATCATAGTAAAGAAGCTGTTTTTAAAAAAGTTTTACCTAAATCAAAAGGAAATTAAGAGATCATTCTTATTTTTTCCTTTTTATTTTAATTAACTATAAGTGAACCTTCTCAAAATTAAATGTGTTTTTTTTTAAATTATTGCACCATCTATTGTGTACGACTCAAAGTTATCAAACTGATTTAAATGCAGTTTGAATTGAATCTACTAACACTGTTAAAATTGACAACATTGAAATATTGTATTGTTTTATTGCATTATCATAAAAATTGAATACAAGTACAAAATTTAAAAATCCAATGGACAATAGATTAAAAATCAGTAACAAGATTTGGTCCAAATAAACAGTTCTTTAGCATTAAAAAAAATCTTCCATTTTTTTACCAATCCCTAACTTCTACTCATTATAATGTTTCTCACATCATCTTCACTATCTTTTCCACTATTAAAATCTTTTAAATTTTCAATAATCTATCTATCTATCTATCTGCCAGGCTATTTCTTTACCTATCCATCTACCTATTTATTCATATACATGTTTATCTGTTTATTTTTTATGTGTGGTTGTATGCTAAAATATCTGGTCAAGATTGAATAAAAATAATTATAAAGTATGATATCATACCATGCGATAATTCACTAACTGTTGTTTTCATAATATTCACCATTTATTTAATCTCATGTTTAACTCTTTTTAACTGAAGTTTAGATTTCTGGTAAACTATATTTAACTTTCTTAATAAAATTTTTAATAAGGGGTGATTAATTAAAAGAAAGACGAGTATGGCTTTTTTTTTTAAAATTCTCTTTTTATTTTTTAAGTCAGTCATATAATTACCTTTGTATTTTAAGGATCTATAATAATTATCTTCCTATTTTTATGTTTAGAAATGTTTTTAGTGTAAACAATATTTTATTGTATAAAATCTGTTCCTCTTTCTCTCTCTGATTTCTTTTTTATGAAATTGATTCCTTTTAGTGAAAATATGGTTAAATTGTTAGAACAATCATTGCTTTTTACACATGAAAGTGAATCATTTTCATGTCAAATTGCAATTTAATTTGCGCTGGCAGGTGTGCAATAAGAACTATTTGAAAAAGAAATAATCAAATTCAATCTAACAGCATCTAACAAAAGACTTTTTTAAGTGATTAATCCCTACTGCTTCAGACACTGTTCTGAAATGATTTCGTTTGAAGTTTTTGAAGTTCACTTATTATTTGAAGAATTATTTCAAATTTCAAACAAAATTAACAATATGATAAATACAAAAATATCTAAGCATTGAATTAATACTGAATTCCAATTATTTTTTGACACACACATATATATATATAAGCTTATGCATTTTATTTCAATACATTACATACTTGGAATCGTATCTTACATTACTTATACATATATATATATGCAATTACGTTTCCATACTTTGCAATTTTAATTATTAACATAAAAAATACTCATACAGAGTTTGAATATATAATTTAACAATAGTTATTGTACAGAGTATACTTTCAACAATTTTACTTCATATTCATGTTTCCAGACTGACCATGAATATGAAGTAAAACTATCGAAAGTATACACTAGGTACAATAAATATTATTAAATTATATATTTAAACTCAATTTTTTCACATTAATATATATATATATGTATAGAAGTGCAAATGAAATAAACAGTTATCTTATACTTTTGCTAATATAAGTGACTAGAAATCTAAAATTAAGTACTCTTTTTTTTCATTCATTCCCATATGATATATTCCAAAATATAATCAATTTATGACTAGTATGCCAGTTGATAAAATAAATTTTAAAAGAATTCAAAATGATTGAAATAAATTTTTATCAACTTTCTCCCTACAATCTGTTGATTTCTTAGGGGCTTTTCTGTGTTTCTATCTTATTATATAGTCCCATATATCCTGTTAAGTAAAAAATTGTCACATTGTATTTTACAATATTGATATATGACGCAATTTTTAAAATAATTTCAATTAGCATTATATAAAATTTATATTGTTTATGTTATTAAAAATATAAAATATCAATAAATGTAATAGAAAAATATAGGGGATTTGAACACAGACTTTCAAACACCCTTCAACTATCCACTATAATTACAATTAAGCACCAGGTATAAATGCCTGTATTTCAAATGTAATATAGCTAAAAATATATAATCATTATATTTCCAAAATTAAAAAAAAAAACCACGGGGGTTTTAACATTTTTTAAAATTATTATTTTATATTTTGTCAAAATTTTTGACTTTTAATAGATACATTTAAATTATTTTTTATTAACAGCATCATTACATTAGTTTGAAATATCACAAAATATAATCATTGAAATTTTTCATTTTTTTCAAAGAACTCCATAAAATATGCTTCCTTTTAGAAGTCTGCATGTATTGAATGAAGAAAAAGAAATAGAGGTGAATAAGTTTTCATGCTGTAAATGGCTTTGATTTTATACAAGGTATAGCTAAAGATAAGAAGTAAAGATTTACTACAATGTAGAATATTAATAATAATAATAATAATAATGTTTTTATTTTCTGTTTGACTCATCCTCTTCTGATTACAATGTTAAATGAGCACACAAAAAATGTTGAATAGAGTTGGTACATCAATCAGCATTTCTAAAGAAAGTGAGATGGAGTTTAATAAGGTGCATTGTTTATTTTAATTCTAATTGGTAAGAACTAAACAGTCTCAGAGAACTTTTTTATGTGATTATTCTTCCAAGCAGTTAATAAATATTCATACATTTTTAGGCAGACAATATTTTACTTATGAATGTTGTAAAATTATTGAAATCATAGCATGAGTTCAGATACTGACTAACATAAGAACATGTATTTTTACTTATTTAAAACTCTGAGAGGTTTCAACCTTTCAATTTAATTTCAAACTGTTTGCGCGTTACAAATAAATATTATTTACAATTATCTGTAGAAATCCAGTATTCAAATCTTTACTATTATCATAATGACATTGTATTGCAACTAGTAAATTTAATGATTGCCATACAGTTTTAAATTTTATGTTACACTGTTTTTTCTCTCTCTATATATATACAGGATTAATTTTATGTATTTATTGCTATCATAGAATAAACAATTCTCAACTTGACACATTTTTTTAATTCCACAATTTTTTGCATATTTTAAAATAATTTTTATGACAAATTTATAAATAAAAAGTAAATAAAAACTAAATAAAATTTACTGCTTATGTAATAAGATAAATTCATGCTAAAATCATTAGAAGTTGTCAGGATAAAGATATTACATGCTAAAAGAATTACTTTGTCTTTAAAAAATATGTAAATTTAAATTGGTAGATGATAAATTATCTTCAGAATCTAAAAGGCTTGATATTAGAAAAGAATCATTAATATTCAAATCTGTATTAAAATCCATTTTTGTCTATCTGAAAATTTAATGTGATCTTATCACAAAATCAGTCGACATTCTATTCTATGTAATAAACATATTTATTGTTTGTAGTAACTTCACATGTATATCCAATTTTTTCAGAGTTGCACCAACTTTGCCAATTTTGTAAAGTTTATAATTTCTTTGTTTTTATTTTATATTAGCAGGAAAACTCAAGTATGCACCATGCATTTATATGAAATATTTGTGAATATATAAAAACATCCATTATATTTTTAATTTAGAATGATCACTGTTAGATGTTAAGATAGTAGTAACCAACAAAAAATAGTGAACTGTTGACACTTTTAGCATTCAAAAGAAATTCTGTTCTAAATGCAATATCTGGTTCTTATATAGATGTAAAGTGCTACAGTAATATGTACATGCATAAAGAAAACAAAATTGCATAACTTTTTCTATTTTCCTTTTGCATACTAGACTCTTCCACATGAATATCAAATGTTATAGTTTAATGATTTCAATGAATGACATTAATTAAATGTTTTTAAATATTAAAAATTATTAAATTATAACATTTGACATTTAGGTGGAAGATGTCCAATATGCAAAAATGAAAATAGGAAAATTTATGAGACCTTGTTTCCTTATACATCGATATAGCATTTTATCTTTATATAATAACCAGAGATTGCATTTAAAGGACAAGTTTGTTTGAATTTAAAAAATGTCAAAATTTGCTGTTTTTCATTAGTAATTCTCTTAACATCTGACAGTGATTATTGTTAACAAAAAGTATAATAGAAATTTCCACTTTTAAAAATTATTTCATCATTTATATTCATTGAAAATGATTAAACTATAACATTAGACATTCTGATGGAAGAGTATTATGAAAAAGGTAAATATGAAAGTCATGAAACTTCTTTTGCTGATACATCCATATATTTACCACAGCACTTTTATATATATAAACCAGTGATTGCATTTAGAAGGAAAGACCATTTTGAATGCAAAAAATGTCAACAGTTTGATATTGTTCATTGGTTACTATCTTAACATTTAACTGTATTCTAAATAAGAAATATAATGATAATTTTCACAATATTTCATCAATAACATCTATTGAAATACATATTTACAAATGAACATTTCATAGGCAGTCTTAATGGTTTGCAGAAGGTAATATGTAAAAAGTAGAAAGTAAATTATTTAGACATACATATAAATAGTCAATCTTTATGTAAGCTTAAATATCACACAACTGCATACAGACACAAATTATATGTTTGTGTATGTTTTTATTGTGTGTAAAAGTTTAGAATTTTTCAACATTAATTTAATCAATAAAAGTGTTTAATATATTCAGTTTTAAATACATTCATTTGAATATTTTTTCTTTTAATTAAAGCTATATGTATAATTTGAAAAGTTACTGTTCATTTCATTATCCAGTATTTTAATTAAATATGTTTTTCAAAACATGGATAATTAATTTTATTAATGTTTGGTTTATGGAGATAAAAATGCAAGCTAAACATTCTTATTATTTCCAAATATGTTATAAAAATAGAAAGGAATGGCAAGTCTATTGTGTTATATTTTAACATTTTATCTCTTGAAACTATTTAAAACATGAAATCTTACTTATTAATTCATTCTGTATCTCTCTGTGGTTACTCTGTCTGAGGGAGAAGTGTGAAGTTATTTATTGTAGACTTCTCTTAATATCAGAGTTAATTAGTATAAAAAAATTACATTCAAATTACAGTCAAGGACTGTAAAGTCTAAATTGTAATTACAATTTTAATTGAGTAAAAAAAAGTCAAGCATTGATGGTTGGGAGGTCAGCGACAGTTGTTTTAAAAGTAGTTGTCCTGGGTTAGCGGGTTTGCTTCCCGGCTGATGCTATGGCACATGAGGAAAAAAAAAAGTCATAAGAAAATAAGTAAAGAAATTTTAGGATCTCTTTCTTCCTTATTTCCAAAGTGGTATCAATATAGTACTTTATATACTTTCAATAATTCAATATTTTTCAAATATTTCATCATGTATAGATCAAAATTCCAGAAAAGTATTAATATTGTAAATTTTCTATTTTACACTACCTTGCATAATTATCAACAGTATTTAAAATACTTTTCAGTTCAGAGATGATTTGTTACATTATTTAAAAATCACTTGAAAAAATTACACACAGCCAGAAACTACTTCACAAGTTCAAAATGATTTATTTATTTTTACATAAAATTCTATTACATAATTCATATAAAAATATAAATCCCAAAAATAATAATAATTGCAATACAATTGTTAAAAATTATCCCCCCCCTCCAAAAAAAATGTAACTATTGCAAGTGTACATTGAAGATTTGAATTTGTGATAAGGGGAAAAAAATTAGCTTAAAAATGTAAGAACAAATCCTTAGCTTATTGAGACAATATTTAAAGTATGATTTTATATCAATTTGGTTATAATTAATATACTCACAATGACTATTGTTTTCTATATTTTTATTTATTCATACTAAAAATAAAATTTAAGAGCAATAATATTTTATTTAAAATACATTGCATTTAATACACCTTACATATGTGTAAATAAAATGTGTTAGTATACAATTCACTTATTTTTCATAAATATTACCAAAATCACACTTTTCTAGTAATTTCCTATAAATACAATTTACCCAAACAACTTCACTTTTTAGCAAAACTTTATTTATACATGTACATATAAATATAATGAGAAAGAATTTCTAAGCAATCATAAAATAATGTGTGCTCATTATATTTTTTATTTTTAAAACTGTCACTTTATTTTGAACAGATTTGTTTGTTAACGAGAAATAATAATAGGTTTTATATAAAGAAAGTCACAAAATTAATGTTTTTATATATAAATGCATTAAGTTGATTATTTGTAAAGTAATATAATTTATTTATTTCTCTATAACTTTTAAATAATTATTACATAAAAATATTATATTTTGAAAAATACACAAAAAAGGCATTCTAAATTGACCAAGGTTATGGAAAATTTTATATAATGTGACTTGTTTATCTAAGATGCACATGGAATGATCTTGAGCTGTTCTAAATTTGTTATAACATTATTTTACAGAATAGCATGACATAAATAGAAAATTATGTATTTACCTAGATTTCTTTAAATAAATGACTGTTATATTATTATTCTGCATCATTATTGTTTTGATTGTATAAACAAAAAAATGAACAATAGGCATCAGAATTAATTTATTTTACTAATAAGATCTGGAATAAAAAATTATCATCTAGATTGTTGTGCTCCAAAAGATTCAAAATAACTTTTAATTAACAGCAGCTAATAGGATTTTAAGAAATTTATGACAGCAATTGTTATTTATTTTCTGTGTACATTCAATTTAACATTTACTTAAAAAAATAGAGATCTCTATTTATCCACTTAAGTATTTAAGAACTTTTATACTTTTTTTTAAAAAAAAACAATTGATTCTAACAAGAACATTTACCTATTTTTCTCAAGAAATTTTGTCATAATAAAAATGAATCACCTATAGAATGAAATATTAAGCCATGCTGATCAAATATGTAAATCACTGGACACTATATATTCTACACAACACATTGTCTTTACCATTAATATTGAACCTTAATTACTCAGAAGAAAAACGACTGTTTAGCTTATTTATTTTTATTACAGAAGTAATTAATTAATTAATAAATATTTTATTTTTTTATAATTATCTTTGTTTTAAAAGAAATATATATATATCTCATCTTTAAAAAAAGAAGTCTCCATGAGTAGATAAAGTTAGTAACATTATGTACTGGACATCCAGCACCTAATATCCATCAACAGAGAATGCCTCTAGACCTCTATCCTAGAAAATTTATAATTACTGATGAGGATATTAATTACAAGTGCCTATATATATATAATATTGCCACTAGATCACAGAGAGTAATGATTCTTGGCAAAATCACAATTAGCAAGGCAGACAACAGTGAACAAAACACTGGACAAATCTAATAATTAAGAAAACAATATTAAGAATTTAATAACAAGTATACAATTCAATGGTAAGGATTATATCCTAGAATTATCTTAAACATGGTTTAAATAGTAATTAATACATTTAAGTTAATAAGCAAATTATTTGACAACTAAAATGTTATCTTTTGGGTATTAATAATTTTAAAATTTTTACAATCTTGATAAATTCTAAATGTGCACGTATACATATTTGCAATAATATTAACACTCAATCAATCATCAGCTGGTTTAATCAATTAAGTAATGGGGTCAAACACGTAATAAGGATTTATATATAAATGAGCATGGGAAGAAAAATCACTTTACCCTATGCATAAATATCAAGACTATGTATATAAATAGCGGTAATCAGAATAATAAAATTATAGACCAAATATATAAATAAAACTTTGTGTGGTATATAAAATATCATTTGATACATGCATGCACACACATATATCTGGTTTTTTTTTTACTTTCAGATGCATATTACTTAGAATAACGCGCAACTGCCAACAATTTAAACAGCATAATGATTTATAATAAAAAAAATAGATGCACGCATTTTATACAGGTCAAGTACAAATATGTAATGTTGATGTTAAAATCTTCAAAGCATTATTAATTATCAATAATTCATTTTAACTTTGATCTTTTTCTTTAAAAAAAATTCTCACTAAAGTAACATGGATTGTAAATAATAATTGCAAAAATGGATGGGAACTGAAAAAAAACTCTTTAAATGTTTATAAGGGGGGGGGGGACTTTAGAAATATATATATTTTTTTAATTTCAGATGCATATTACGTAGAATAACGCGCAAATTAACAGTATAATGATATATAATAAAAAAAATAGATGTACATACTTTAGATAGATCAAGTACAAATATGTAATGTTGATTTTAAAATCTTCAAAGCATTATTAATTATCACTAAAACTAGTCACAATAAAAACAATCTCATTCATTTTAACTTTGATCTTTTTCTTTAAAAAAAATTCTCACTAAAATAACATGGATTGTAAATAATAATTGCAAAAATGGATGGGAACTAAAAAAAACTCTCTAAATGTTTATAGGGGGGGGGGGATAAACTTTAGAAATAACTAGTTTATTATTAACTGTCAACTACAGTAGAGTTTGAAAATAAAAATATTACTAATATATAAAAAAAATTACACAATAGATAAAATTGGAAATACATACTTAATGGTAATGTTTAAAAAAAAAAAAATCCCTTTACGAGAAAATTTTTACCTTACTCAAAAGCTATTACTTCCTGAAAAAGTAAAATTAGATCGACTTATATCATTATATATATACAGACATGTAAATATTTCTTCCTACATCTTTTTTGGTTTCATTGATTCTTAGGCAGAGAAAAGTACATTCATTTATGATCTCCTCAGTGATAGTGGTCGACTTATGTTGTTAGTCAGTTAGCAGACAAGATTACCCATCAATGGCTATCATGCTGGAGAGTGGAGTTCATTTTCTGGATGCTTTAGAAGCACATACTTTTAAATAATCATTGGAAAAAAATCTGAATTCATTACAGTATATAGCAGACAATTGTAAAATATGAAAAGAATAACTGTTGAAATTAGAATGTAGAAAAAGAGTGGGAAAAAATGCAGAATAAAGAGCAGAAAAACAGAAATATGCTATAAATTTCAGCTGGTCTTTTTATTGATCTGAAGTTAATTGCTGATCTCACTCAAGAATTTCCAATTAGCAAACCGGTGATTACATTCTTTTTAAACCCAGAAAAGCCATCAATGTTTTTAACTGAAGGATTTATAACATTTTTAAATAGATTAATCTAGGGGGGTTCCAAATAACGATGTTAAAATTAGGAGCAATATTTAATCAAAGAAAAAAAATAATTATCATAAAAGTTTTCATTACTAAATCAAAGTAATTAGGAATTGATAATTTTCAGATTCACCAAATATTGTTCCCTGTAATATAAAAAAAATCTTTTACAGATTGATAACAAATTATAAGGTACATATTTTTTTTTAAAAAATGACAACTATATAAAGTAAACCAGCATAATGCACAAATTTATTGTGTGCACATATATATAATACTACACCTATAAAAACAAAACACAAAACTGAAATTAAACTTTGCCAACATAAAATACTTACACACAAATTATATATTGAGATAGCAAAGCTCCATGTCAGTCAATTATACAGATATTGTGTACATAGTTATATAATGCACACACTAAGTTTATATTATGTTTGTATTAATGTAACATTTTGAAATTGTATTATTTCTTTTTAAAGTCAATGAATACCTCAATGGTAATGTTTATTTTTGAAATTTATTATATTAATTTTTGCTAGTGTACCCCTTTTAAGTTCATTTGGATTTAGTTATTGAAATTAAGATAGAAAAATAAGTTCTTACAAGTACATGATTTTCATTTTCTTAAACAGGACCAAAGAAAAAAATTTTGTGAAAGGGCAAGACAAGGAGCTATTTCTATATATAAATGTTAAATAATAGTAGTTAGTATTAAATATTATTATTTATGGAATTTTGTAGTGCTATGAAAAAATATGAAAATGGAAAAAGCTAAAAAATGTTTCCCTTTTTTTTTGGTGTTTTGAGATGTGGTTACTAGTTTATATATTTATGTATGAATATTTTTATGCATACTTCAAAATTGATAGTCAATTAGGTGACCGATCAGAACTTGTCAGGTATACCTGTCAATACAATTTAAATTAATAAATGTAAAATAATGTTTAAAGCAATATTTAAGTTTAAATTTAATACCAAATAATCAGATTTAGTATTGATTTGGATATGTACACTCTATGTTTATAAGATCTATTGGCAGGCATGGATGTTTTATTTATAGCAATAATAATAATTATACATATAACATTTAAAATTATTTTAAAATAAAATCCATTTAATAATTTATTCATGTATGTACTTAGTATTATTTAGTGTTATTTTTGTGAATATCTGACTTCATATAATTTTATTTAATATTTAATGTCATTAATATTTATAACTAATAAATTGGTTTATTAGCCTCATATATATTTGAATCCTGAGATATTATTTGATTATAAATATTAAGTAAAGATGGATGATATATTTTTATAATAAAGCATTGCATTTGGCCAAGGCACTCAATCACACTATATATTCCATATTCAACACACACATATTTAAGAAGAAAGACTATATTTAAGAAGATATGTATGATATTTACATAGAACATTTAATAAACATTTAAATAATTTGATAAAAAAATTGCACACATATATAATATCTTTATGCAACATATTGTAAGCAATATATTTAGTACAAAACATACATATTATTATTTAGGCTGAATTCTAATTAAGACATTAGGAATAATAATATTTAATAAGATTAAATACAGTTTGGATATAACAACTCCATACCATATTAGTGTTTATGTTCTACATACTTATGCTCTTCATACTTTTTTAATCTTATTCTCTACATGGTATATGATTTCCTGCCTCCTCCTAATTATTACATTTGGTGCCCAATGTGGTAAATTAAATAATTTCTTGGTAAATTTATGTTATCAGTATTCTGACATGTCTAAAATTGAATATATATATATATATATATGTTTTATCTAGTACATAGATCAGTTAATAAACTTTGCATGGCATATTACTCAAAGTGAATTATGTTGCAATTCAAAATAAAAATGAGTGCTATTGTGTATATATAAAGGCAAATAATCAAATAAATATTTTTTTCTTTTCTAGAAAATATGTACAAAAGTGAGTGATTCCAATTCATCAAAAAATATCCATTCTGATAGATATGAGTTTGTTTTATTTTAATTTATTGAGGAATGTTAATAAAAATATGCATTAGTTATGAAAGGTATTATTGAAAATACAATTTTTTGGGATGGGACTAAAAATCATCACAATACAGAGTAGCACTTCTTAATAATTTAAATAAAAGATTTGAAAATTTTTATAGAAAATTTAAAAAAATTCAAGATAAATTTGAAGAATATTATAAAGAATTTAAAGATTCTCAAGTTGAATGTAAAAATTTTCAAAGGCAAATGCTACCCAAACAAGAAAAAAAATAGGGCTTTAATAATAAAATGAAAGATTTTAAAAGAAAAGTTGAATCTTTTTTTTAAAGTATTTGCTGAGAAATTAAGAAATATACAGAAGTTACTGATAACAAACAAAAGGAAGATTATCTCACTGCTATTGAAAGTAAATGTTGGCATGCAGAAAAGAAAGCTAATGCTGACATTCATAAAGTATCTCAAGAATTAAAGGGTCATATAAACATTGTTTCAGTGTCCATGAAATGCAGCATCAATAAATGCCACAAAATTGTTAATAAACTTATTGAAAGGGTAAATATTCTAGAATTGATATAGAAAATAGATGTGAAAATTGATAATTCTGAAGTTAATGACACTTTAATTACCAATATTTTATTGGAAGATAATGAAGAATTTTTAGCATAGAATATTAATAAAGACCATAGTGATTCTATAAAGAATAAACTTTTGGACAATAAAAAGAAGATACACTTTAAATGAAAAATTTTGTTTCAAAGAAATTTTGTCATAAGCTTAGTAATGATAATCAGATGAAACTCCTAAAACATAAATGTTTTTGCTATTATGAAGTACATAATTGTGGTTTTAGATATTCTAATTATGTACATAAGGATTTTCTTCAATTACAGTCTAGTGAAAGTTTTCATGTGACTGAATATGTAGAATTAATATAAAAAGAACATCTCTGGAGGTTACATCATGGAGATTCTGCAAATGCATTATATTTTAATAGTTTAGGAGTAAGATTTGTAAGTAGTTCTGATAATTTGAATTTAGTGAGATAGGATTGTGAACTTAATCCATTATTTTTATTTTATAAGATGGAAAATCAAAATTATACATTTGAAACAAATGTTTATACCTCTTTTTGAAGATTATTTGATTGTCTGCTAGAGATAGCCAAGTATGTTAGATAAATCATTTACTAGTAAAGTAGATAAAGGCATTTGGAGCTGTAGCTCAGTTTAGGAAATATTCCTGGGTTGCTTTTACAGAAGAATTATCTAAATTTTTTACAAGCTATGAAAAAGATGCAGCAATGCATGAAATTAGTTTATTTGGGGAAAGTTCTTACAATCTTATTTTAATTGATAAAAGTGATAGCAAAATTGTATTATATGCAATGTTTACCATTATTCCAAGACCCTATACATTTCTTATGAATGTGAAGATCATTATGTTAAAAGATAGAATTGCTGGAAAATATCTGAAAAGTAAAACACATAGAAAAAATTTAGCAGAGGTCTTTCTATAGCTAATAATGGTATAGCTAATGTTATGTGTATAATTATAATAACCTAGAAAGATTATTTTCTTACAAAGCTGCAATAAAATGTGGAAATCTAATAGTAAATATCCAATATATACTAGAGATTATATTTACAATTTTATTTGATATCAGGAAGCTATATTTCTATGGCATTTAGAAATTGAACATATTATCCAAAATTTTAAACATTTGAATAATGCCATTGTTGATAATATTATCATTAGATGTTTAGTTAGATTATAACCTAAACACCGTCATAAAATTCATTCATATTTAATAGAATCATAGAGATTGCATATGTAATTAAAACATTAACAGATGTAAAGAAATTGTATAATTAGTAAAGTCGAAAACCCATTGTTTCATCCTGAATTAAATAAACTATTTTATTTTAATTGGCTTTATTTTAGAAAATAACATGATTGTTTAAATCTATATATTAGTCTATATGGGAAGCTTTTATTCAAATTATCTTGTTTTCTATAGATAGATTTATATAAGCTTGTCAGTATTAAAAAGTTTATTTGTACATCAAAGAATTCTTATTATTTTTGATAAGAGAGATTAATTTTTAGTTAGTTATAAAGAAATAGATTCTATAAGATTTGAAATAGCGGATCTTTATTTTTTAAAGAATGTTTTTCTATTGCTGAATGGAAATGCAACTTTAGTTAAAATGGCTCAAAAAGCTAAAAAAAAAAATTTAGTGAAGCGGAAGGATTGTGGGAAGGCGCGCTGGTAATCTATATTTATGGCAAAAAAATTGTTTAGCTAAAAAAATAAAAGCGATTATAAAATATAAATTCTTATCTGAGAATCAGCTTATTGAAATAATATATAAACTACTGTTTTATATCGTTTCGTTATAGTTAATATAATTACTAAGATTTAGTTAGTTTTTCGTTTTAAATGAAGTATCAATATTTTTTTTGTTTATTCATGCTAAAAATAAAATTTAGGAGCAGTAATATTTTATTTAAAATATATTTCATTTAATACATCTTACATATACGTGTAAATGAAATGTTTGTGGATAATTAATTTATTTTGTACATAAACTTAGAATTTAATGAGAGTGAGTTTCAAAATAATAATAAAATGATGTGAATGCATTATGTTTTACTATTCTTAAAAGTTAATGATAAATTCCAAATTATATATTCTTAAAAGTTTAACGTTATTTTGAACAGATTTGTTTATTTAAAAAATAATAATAATGAGTTATATATAAAGAAAGAAGGTCACAAGATTATGTTGTTGTTTTTTCCCAATAAACTCATTAAAATGGTTATTTGTAAGATAATATAATTTATTTTATTTTTCTTTAAACCTATTAAATAATTATTACTTAAAAATATTACATTTGGAAAAATACATTAAAAAAGTCATTCTAAATTGACAAGGCTATGGAAAATTTTATACAATGTGACTTCGACTTCTAACATGCATCTGGGATGATCTTAAATTGTTCAAACTTTTCTATAACGTTATTTTACATAACGTGTGGGAGATGATAATCTGGACCAACTGATGAGTGCTGGTTTAGCACGAAATATCTATATTGGTGATTATTTATCTTTTCTACATGTGTGTGGTCATATGTATCAGTTGTATAAGATAGTATGGATAGTTGAAGGGTGCTTGAAAAACTGAGTTCAAATCCTCTATACTTATAATAACATGACATAAAATTCTTATTACTCATGCAACATTCTTATTTTGATCTTAATCCCATAAACAACAAATGAATTGGAAATGTAGAATCACTGGGGGATGGTGGTTAAAATAGGGCTTGGAAATAATTTATTCACCAACAGCATCAGTTTAAAAACTGATCATCATGCTCCAGAAGATTCAAAACAAACTTTAATCAACAATAGCTAATAGGACATTCAATGATTTGTAAATGACAACAATTGTTATTTATTTTCTGTGAACTTTCGATTTATCTTTTATTTAAAAAAATATGGACAACTCTACTTATTTATATATGTATTTAAGAACTTGCAAACTAATTTTAAAAAATGATTTAATATATCTCATTTAATTATCTATTTTTTTGGAGGAATTTTGTTAAAATAATAATGACTCTCCTATCTTCACCATTCCCATTGAATCTTAATCATCTAGAAAAAAAAGGACTATTTAGCTTTTTTATTTATTATTGAATTAATAAATAAAAACGAATTTTAATTTTTTTACGATTTAGCTTTCAATCTAAGAAAAAATGAAGTACCCAAGAATCGTTAAAGATAGTATTACAAATTAGATATTTTGTACACAATTATATAATGCATACTCTACATTTGTGTGAATTTACTTTATGTTTGCATGAATGTAATATTTTGAAATCTGATTATTTCTTTTAATGTTAATATGTAATAAGTCAATTGTGGCTCAGCAAAAAATCAATCTTGTATAAATTTGAAATTTATTGTAATATAATCTGTTACTTATATGTTGCACATACCTATGTAATATTCAGAGCATGTGCTTTAAAATCTCTGAGCACTCTCCCATGAGCATCAACTGCAGTTTTTGTTCATTGTGCTTAAATCAGGGTTTCAATCTCTAGGGTGCCTGAATTACAATTTATCAACTGAATTGTACAAATCTATTATATCTACCAAAGGAGAGAGATACAATCTCATTTTTAATCATCTGCAATTAAATACAAAATGAATTTAGAATTTACTGTAATATAATCTGTTACTTATATAGCATACACTCATATATATATATATATGTGTGTGTGTATTATTATAAATAAAGAGTAACTCCTCAGATTATGTGCTTTAAAATCTGTGTGCACTCTTCCATGAATATCTCATACTTTAAAAGTATAAGTGTATAAACCAGTCTTTGCCCACCACACTTAAATTAGGGCTTCAATATATTGGGGCCTGAGTTATAATTTAATAATTGAATTGCACAAATGTATTAGAATGCAGAGTAGATCTAATAGATTTGAACAGTTCAATTGATAAATTATAACTCAAGCTCTCAATAGATTGAATCCCCCCATTTAAGTATGTGAATATACATGTAAATGAGAGAGAATCTAAAAATAGCCAGATTTTGCCATAAAACTGTGTATTTTATTTTTAGATATTACAAATTGAATTCCTGTCAAAGTACAGCCTATTTAATGCAATGCATTGTACTTTCAAAATACAATTCATTGAATGCAATGCCCTGGTCAAAATGTGTTTTTCATTTTTCACAGTAGTCCAAAAATTCCTGCAAAGAATGTAAATACTTTTTAATCCCTGCAATTTTTTTTCACTACTTCTATGTTTCTAAAAAACCTTTTTGAGAGATTTTTTCATTCAAGGGAATTTAAAAAAGGCCACACAAAGCATGCTCATGTAAATATGGCTGATAAAGAAGGTAGATCATTCTGAATTTAATTAAAGTTTGTTTCACACTTAAAACTATGCATTGTCATGGTAAAGCTTGCACTTTTACTTTGTCACAAAATAGAAAATTTTCTTTCTAACACTTCATGCAATTATTTCAGATCTTGTGACTTTATATGGCTGCTTATTATGAATAAATTCTGAGTGAACAGTGCTATTTGAATATTAAAAAATTATCATCATCTTGACATCAGACTTTGGTTGCCACGATTTTTGAGGGATGTGGTGAATTTTACATTTGCATTAAACCATTATAAACTTATATTTTTCTCTGAGCAGCTCGTATGTGATTTGTTTCAAGCATTATATGTGCCTTCCTTAACATCTTCATTAACAAAAACAGAATTTCATATTTTTCCAACTTTTCAACCATTACATAAATCAACAAATAAATAGAAACATTTAACAGAAATATTTACCATGCCACACAATGACTTCTCTCAATGATGAAAGTTGGCCAACTGATGTAGGAAGATTTCCACAGGAGGAATTTGGTAGTAGAGACATATTACAATGTGCTCACCTTCCAGAGAATCAATCTGATTATTTTTTGGTACACTATTATATTTGTAAACAAGAATTTGATTTATTAGTTACAGGTTTTTGGAAATTAATAATTCTATTATTTAGGCATGAATAAAAGCACTAGGATTGATTTATGTGGAAAAGGTGATAGATATTAAGAAACTGCTTATAATTCTGCCTTATTTAAATGAAATTGAATTAAAGAAGAAGAAAAATTAAGTACAGCAAATTGATTTTATTTAAAAATAATTTGTTTTATTATCCTTAGTTAAGATTAATACTAGTGACACTAGCAGAATAATTTAAAAGGTACAATACAAAGTTGTATACATAGGTTTTCTGTTATAGAATAAGGATTATAATGTAACTATTTATTATTTCATGTTACTAAATAACCTTATTTCTAACCATACATGTGAATGGGGAACAAAAAATTATAATAAATTTATATTTTTGCCATGGACATTTAACATTCCCTAACTAGGAATCATAATGAGATACTTTAAATAATGAATTTATGAGTGTTGTAGTATTTTAAAAAAATATTAACTAATATTTTGTCATATGCAGTTACTGTGAATGTAGTCCTGTTATATGCATTCATGATGCTTTTCAGATATTTAATTTATCATGCTTGAATGATAAATGGAAATCTTTGAAAGATCTTTGTATTTAATGAATGTTGTTTGATAATATGATCATATCTATTTTTTAGTTATTTCACTGATTAATGCTATCTACAAAGTATTTCAACTCTGATATATTAATTTTTTTATACAATATGGATTATATAGTCAAGATGATGATCTTAATCGTTTGATTAATATGATTAAAAAATATAAAAGTATTACCACAAGATTAGTTTACTATATAGAGAATTTATGAAGTATTGAAAGGAATTTATTTTCACAGAGAACTAGTGTATCCAAACTTGCAAATATATACATATACCTGTTAAGTTTAAAATTGTATATGTGACATGACCACAACATTGTTAATATTACATTATAGTCATGAAACACTTATTATTATAGTAAATAAATTTATTAAATAGTAATTAGTTTGACTATATATTAGATACCATTAACATGGAAATTTAATAGGCTTTTGTGTATTAATCCTAAGTGTCATATATTAAATAATCAGCCAATGGGGGAATTCTATATAGCTTGTATATAATAAATTTATAGTTATATTTGTTAAACTAATATATTATTTGGTATATGTTTTAGTAATTGTTTTATTAAATATATAGACCAGATAAGGTTTATGACTTTTGTATCTATGGTAGAAATATTAACAAGATATAATGATTAAGAGTAGAAGAGAGGTGCATGAGAAATTCTGAAAAAATAAGAAGTATAGTAAAGTAGTAGTGCGGTATTTTTTTAGTTATATTCTGAGTGCAATAAAATAATAAATATTGAACTTATAGTTTTTTCCATGCAAGCATTTCAAATGCATAATATTTGAGCATTACATATGATATATTTATTTAAGTTAAACTAGCTTTATTTAATATAAGTTCTGACCATTGCAACAAAATATGTAAATAATCAAGTCTTTTGTGGTTTTTTTAAGAAGATTTTTATTTTTTTTTAAATATTAATTGTAAAGGCTATTCAATATGACAACCATGTGCTAAATTAGATAAAGTTTTTATATTTTATTATTTACTTCTTATCATATTAAAAACTGTGGACTTAATTTCAATGTTTTGTTTATTATGTATTACTTTATTTGATATTAAATATTAAAATGATAGAGGGAGTATTTAATATTTGAGAGAAATCTCCCCCAAACCCCCAAGACAGCTTAATCTGAATGGCAATGTTAAAGTAAATTAATGCTAATTTTAATGTGAGGTGTAATTGTTCTTCAAAACTAACTTGCAAATTATAATTTTCTTTTATATAAAATGGAGGGTTTCTCATTTCTAAAAACTTAGCTTAACTTTTTCATAATACTAATTAACATAAAAAGTAAATTCAAAATAAACCTTTTGAGATTTTAAAATCAGATTTAATAATACAAAAGCCATTAAGATTTGATATTTATCTCTTATATAATTATTTTAATAATAGGCAACTAAATAATAAAAAATATTATGCAATCAAAACAATATATAATCAAATAATTCTAACAATAAAATATTTTCAGTTTTACATATTTTAGAAAGGCCTTTATTAAATAATTAAAAAATTAAATAAGATGTCATACCAGTATTTATCTCAGCCTGTTTAGTTATAGGTATTTTTTGTTTTTACTTTTCTGTGACTTAACTTCATATAATGTTTTTTTTTTTTGTTCATGCTTGAGCTTCTATTTATAAAATTAATTCTACAGTTTTATTCTTGAGTCAGGAATAATTTCCTTGTAAATCACACGTAGACAATTTGTAGACAAGCATAATTTCTATCAAGTTTGAAGATCATTTTTTAACAACAGATTAGATATAGGCAATGATGATATCTAACCGGTTCATGCGAACAGGTCTTAAAATAAAAATAGTGAAAATTATCCGAAAATAAATTTTATTATTATCCTAAAAAAGAATTAAATTAACAAATTACTTAATTGTTTCCAACAATAATCTAGAACATTATTTGTATTTTTTTGTTTTGTTATATCTAATGTAACAATGATTCTTTTTGAACAGATTGTGTTCAAAATTCTTTCCCAGAATAATTCGACTATACGATATTGCACTTGGAACGTGTGATGAGCGCGATGAAATTTGAGTGATTAAGAATTATTCTGCAAGAAATAATTCACAACAGTTTTAAGTAATTAAATCCATTATTTATACATTTCAAATTAGTTTCTTTAAATGTATGCACATAAAAAGCGTCATTTTATTAGTGATAAAAGAATCCATATTTAATTTTTACACAAGGTAAGTAAGGAATTGATTAACTATTAGTTTACTTACATTTAATAGAGGTATTATTAAAATTAGAAATAAATTCAGCACCAATTGTAATTTTTTTAATGAAATTTACTCTTGCTGAAATTATTTTGTGGTATTTTAAAGATAAAATAACTTCATTCAAAAGGACCTATCATTGCGAAAATAAACAGTAACGTAAAGCCATTGTTCCAATGATTTTGCTATGCTGACGTTGTTTAAATATTAATTTAACTTTTAGTTTTTATTTAAATATTTTATTTCTTCACTTACATATTTATCATGCAAGATTTGTTTTTATTTGATTATTAAGTTTAATGGATTACCAGCTGTAGTAAGTTTATAGTACATTATTTTTATTTAGTTTGCTATATCTGATGTAACAGTGTGTCTTTTTTTTAACAATGAGTTCAACATATTTTTTCTAGAATAACTTGGAAAAATGATAAATATAACAATAACTTTGGTTCATCAATAGTGGCATAACTTGTTTTCAAATAATTTTTTAATTTTTTTAAAATTTTATTATTTTATTTCAGTTTTATGATTTGTCACCACTCATTTCTATTGAAAATGAATTAATTAGATGTTTTTTTTTTCTAGGGCAAATTTAACACAAGAATATAATAAAAATAAACTCTTCACAAGAAATGAAAAAAAAAAGCCAAACAATGTCAGATTTCTTCATAAAAGACCCAAAAGCTGATACAGAATCAAAAACAATAGTAAAGAATGATATTTTGAATCAAGTTTTATTTTCAGTTTCTTCTGATGCAACAGAAAATAAAGTTGACAACACAAATAAGCTGCCGAGTTCCAAAAATACAAAAGATGCTTGTAAAATAAATGTAGATAGTGACATTCCTGACTGATGGAATATGAAATAAGTCAATGAATTAAAAAAATATTGTAGTTTATTTATTATTGGACAAAATCTTGGGCGTAATATCTGTACCAAAATTGAGTCAATAAAAGTGAAGGCAGCTCATATGTCAAAAGAATGGAGAAGATGCAATATTGTTCCAAGTGGAAAAAATAAAATGGTTCAATAAGTCTCTCTTCAAAAAAAAAAAAAGAACACTTTTCATCAAAAGCACATCAGATATGTGTGATGCAATTGAAAGAAAGTGCAAAAAATGCAATTTCCAAATCCATAGACAAAGCTCATGAAAAGTTTATGAGCTCTACTTGTAAAATTTTTAATACGGTTTACATTTTAGCAAAACTAAAATGGCTGTTTTCTGATATTGAACATTTGATAGAATTACAATACATTAAAAAGGAAGTGTTTAGAAAAATAATAGATTAAAATTTAAGACATGTGTTATAATTAATGAGGCATCAACAATATCATGCAAAACAGTCCTTATCATTTTTATTAAAGTTGAAGATACAGATTTTTCACCAAATTTTTTTTTAGATTTAGTGGAATTACAAAACAAAGATGCTGAAACCATTTGCACTGCTCTACTACAAAGTCTGCATTCAGTAGGATTTGATAATCCATATTTGAAGAATAATTTGATTGGATTTTGTTCAGATGGAGTAAGTGTGATTCTGGAAAGATGGTCAGGAGTGAATGTTAAAATAAAAAATCATTATCCCGAGATTATTATTTGGCATTGTTTGAGTCATCATCTTCAGCTTGTGCTGGATGATTCTATCAAAGACATAAAGCAAATAAATCACTTTAAAGCATTTATTGATGAAATATACAAAATCTTCCATCAGTCTAATAAAAAACGAATGCTACTGAATAAAATTTCAACCAATTTGGGAATTGAAATTCTAAAAATTGGTAGAGTTTTTGACCCAAGATAGGAAGCATGCAGTCATAGAACAGCAGTTGCAACATGGCAAACCTATCCAGCACTGTATGATTTTTTTTTCTACTAATACATTTCTGAAATGGCTAAACATCTCACAAACAAATATTTTATGAGAGATCTGGCTTTAATAATTGATATACTAGAAGAAATCTCTTTGTTGGCAGATGCTCTTCAAGCAAGAAGTGTGAATATATCGCATGCTGAACAATTGATTAAGAAAACAATTAAAGCATTTGAATATCTCAGAGAGAAGAGTGGTACTTTTAATAAATGAAACTATCTCTTCTAGGGAGTTCCAGCATATTAATTTTGTTGAAGACAACAAATGTCTTCCCCATCAAAAATTACTGAATGTAGTGACAACAAATATGACATTAAGATTAATGGATTGTAATCGCATAAGTAATAATATTTAAGATAGAAATCATAAAATTTATCAATTAGTTAAAGTTGTGAACCCAAAATGCTTGGAATCTGGAAGAAGCTGTAGTTCCCTGGAAAGAATTTGAAGATAAATTACCAGATTTTTACAAAGCATTTCATCATGAGATTTCAATTAATGATTTCTGTGATTATGTTGAAAATGTTGTGAGAAATCACCAGAAACAAGTTGTACCTGAAACTATCCAAAGAGCTAAAAATATAATTAAAAAATATTGCTGTGAGTTCCACAGAGGCTGAACAAAGGTTTTCTATGACGAATACAATTTATTTGGATAAAAGAAATCACCTCAAAGTGAAAAATGTGGCAAATCTTCTAGTATTAAATTGGTTATGCAAAATTTCTGAGAAGTTGCCAAAAATTTTTAGGTATGAAACCAAGAAGTGATTTGCTTCCATGCTTAGGAAGAAGAAAAATAACAGAATAGGTTTTTAAATACAACCTATCTTTAGAGAACCGGTTCTTGGAAATTTGGGATATCATCACTGGATATAGGCATATTCAACTGGGTAAGGCAACATCTTCAAGCACTTGGAACATAGTTTGGCCAGTGATGAACAGAATACCAGTCACCTTCAACTTGCCATGAAGCTTATATTAAACCTATGTTTTAATGTTTTCACAGTTTTTGATAAATAGGAAATGGCTTCTTAATGTCCAGTGTCAGCTTCTTAACTGTTTATTGGTTTTTCTGCTTCATACTCTCAATAATCCCCACATTGTTTAGTTGTCCTGTTATGGACCAAATCTTTTTCAACAGAAAAATGAAAGAAAAAGAATTCTGCTAAACTCACCTTTATATATATATATATCTAATTTGTCACTACTTTTTTCCAATAAATAGGCTTTTTTTTATTTTTAATTTCAACTTTTACTTTAGAAGATAAAGCCGGTGTGATATCAAAAGAAAATATTAGATAATTTATTAATAACTACAAATGAAATAATTTGTTTTTATTTATTTTAAAACTTAAACAATTACAAAACTAACATTCATAAATAACTAAATAAAAATTCTCACAAATTGTGGCTTCAATTTCAGCATGAAAACAACAACAAGACAATCAATTGGCATATCAAGACACCACTTTGTGTAATATTGAAAGGTACTCACAAAAATTGTAGCTTCTTGGTTGTGGTGCTAATATCAATGTACTACAAGTCAACAATAGAGCCCCACAGTAGATACCAATATCAGTATAGTGTAATATAACAGTGCACACAATCAACAACCAATGGGTCAAGCTATCACATTGATTGTTAAAACCCTATCTGTGACCTTATGGTCCCAGTCTCTAAACAAATATAAGATAGAAAGGCCACAAATTTCAGGATATTATTAAACTTCACAAACAAATGCATTATACTCTTCATCACAAGTTCTTATCCTGTAAATGAATGCCATAGTGAAAATAAAATATCCAGTCTTCTGATAATATTATGATACAATACATAGGGTTTAATTTTAATTAATAATGAGGCTCTTATTTTCAAAATGACTCTTCTTTCCAACAAACTAGGATAACATTGTGATGCTATGAATAGAAAATGAACTGTTCATATTCACATATCACAGCAAATGACCTTTTATAATTCAAATTAAAATAATGAAATAAAATAATTTTAACCATGGATATTACTTTGACCACATAAACTTCAATGAAGTGACTTAAGTATTACTGTACTCTTATATTTCAAACATTATAACATATGTGTGATTTTGATTTTCTCTTAATACAGATCATAATATAAATACAAAGTCCAACTTTAATAATCAAACAAAGATTTTATTAATACTAAAAATGTAACAAATTTATTTGATTATATTTTTTATAGAATTATAATACAATTATCACAATGTTTAAATAATAAATTTAAATATAAAAGAAAAACATACTATTAACTATGAGTGCAGCTACCTCTCACATGGATTTTGTTAATCAGACTTTCTTTCCAATATACCATAAGTATGAAAACTATTTGATGCATTGACAAATAAATATTGTCAACAATATTATAACCTTGAATTTAGAGAGAATGCATAATTTCAGCAAGCCAATATAAAACAATTATATAAATTTAAACATAAATATTTTATTATGTTTTTTTTTTTCAAAAGTAAACTTTATTCACAGTAAAAGCATAACACAATGGATACAAAATGTGGAGCACCATTGGGAACATATATGTAGCACACTGTGTGGTATAAGGTTACATATAAAAATTCAGAAATATATACAAAGGAAAATATACAATTATAATAACATAATTAGGATGAAACAGATTATATGGTGAACATTTTGGACAACCTCACCAAAGATTGATTAATAAATACAATACAGTTACATTATTTACATTATTGGGCTACAGAAATGACAAAAATGGTGAGCTTCAGAATAAAGGATATAACAAAAGGTGGAGCATCATTAGGAATATATATACATCATTTGATAATTAAGGTATAATAAACAAAATTTGCAAGGTGAACATATATGATAATCACATCAAAGATCAAGTAATAAATCAAACAGATTACATGACTCACATTATTAGATTACAAAATTAAACTAAAATAGGGTATACATAGTAAAATGTCCTGTAAGTTGGGTGGTGGGCTTTAAAGGCTGGAATATAGAGAACATGAGAGTCTAAAGTAATCATACGGCTCTTGGAGTTGGGGGTATTAGGATTAAGAGTTTAACAAGGAAGTAACACAATTATGGTAGTGGTAGCACAAAGTGAATTTGGCAAAAGTTTATAGGTTGAGCAATCACACTCAATAAAGGCCATTTGGCTGATTGTTTACCACTAAATTCTCAGTTGCCTCCAGGTTTGATCAGCCAGGGAGGCCAGACAAGTTCTACTATCCAATTCTCTAGCTTTCTGGGGAATTTAATCAAAAGATCTTCAACCAGGAGGTCAGTTCCTTTTTTAAACAGAGATTTGCATCTAATAGTCCATATCCTAAAATTTATGTATGTTGCCAGATGGATGATGCTGAATTGACCTTTCTCAAAGGCAGGCCAAATCATCACACAGGCATATGCTGCCTATACATGTCAACAGCATCAAAACTTTCAAACTACTCTAATAGTATTAAGATCAAAATAAATATGTGGTTGGTACTACTCATGGCTTTAATATTTTCTGCCAGAAATATCAAGGAATACAATAGGCAAAAGTGATGGAACAATCTAAAATTACACACTTATCAATAAGTGCAAATAAGGGATTATGATAATATTGCTAATCTCAAAATACTCAATATGAATAAAAAATCACAAAAGTTTTCCAAAACATATCATCTTTAGCTAGGTGTCACCTAGAACATACTAGTCTTTAGAAACATAACCAAAACAATATATGAAAATAGCTTTGATATACTGACTATCGCTTATAGTAATAAACACATGATGTGACAAACTGATAAAACAAATAATATAACAAAATAATTATAAAACATATATATTATAGCTTGGTAATTTTAATAATAAAATATATATCAACTCCACTACTTCATTCATTCATTTTGGCATTTTAAATCATTTCATAGTAAATGAACATATTTTCTTTGGTTATATTCAATGCAATAATATTCTGAGAACTCCAATACTCATATTGCATAAATGATCCATAAATTATAAGCAAACAATATTATAAACATGACAAGACATATAAATAAACTTATGTCTAAAATATTATATTTTTGCCCTGCTATCATGTTAAAAGTTTATTGGTTCTAAAATCATTGATTCCAATGAAATTTGCCATAACATTATAGTTCAAATAATTATTCTCTTGAAATTTAAAATACGTTATTAAGATATTCTGAATATTTAAATATCACATTTAAGAAATAGTTTGTCAATATCCAAGGCATTAAAGTTGAATGTTAACATAAATTAAGCAAGTCTTGATAAAGATAGCATGTTATTATTCAAACATTATAATGTTAACATTTATACCATTCCTTTCAGAGCAATATAAAGTTTAAAGCAGTGACAAATTTTATAGACAACACAATGTAATTTTTTTGAAGCAATGTAAAATCTATAAAATAATATGAAATTTAAAAAGACATGCAGCATTATTTCAAATAATATGAAATTATTAAACAATTTGTAGATTGTAGAAAGCATAGCATTAATTTGGCATATTAGATATATTCATAATTTAATTAGTGAAGTTAAGAAATTTTAAAAAAATAATAACAGAGATAATAATGATGTTAAATATTTGTAAAAGAAATATACTATGTAAAATTAAGAGATATACTGATAACCAATGTAATGTAAGGCAAAAAAGAAAATTAATTAGTTCAAATTAATTTTTACTGCATATAAATGAATTGCATAGATTCAGATCTGCTTATTAGAAGAAGGCTTAAAGAAATAATTTGCTTTTCCTTGTAGTAAATTGAAAAAAAAAATTAAAATATCTTAATAAAAATTATACATTAGTAAAATTGAGAAAGTAAAGAATGAAATTCAGTATTTGGTTATGATTTTGTTTTATTTTTGTTTCTATTTAGCCTATAATAAAAGAAAACTATTTTTATGTAATTTTTACATGCTTTTATAAAAAATACATATTGCATCTCATGTGGATAAGGTCGTTTTTAAAAACGCGGTGAAATAAATTAATCTATACAGATTACAGATTAAGTTTTAAAAACATGCTGTGAGTACATGAGACATAAATATGATTAGAAAAAATAATGTACTTGAGGTCTTGAATTAAAACAAAGCAGTGAAAATTGATTTAGTGAAGAAGGAGAATGTGTCAATAAAGAAATAGATGCTGAAAAGGAAAAAAACACTAATTAAAATAATGTCCTTTAAAATAACTTTAAATAGATTTACCTCACTGACTGCTTCAAAGTGTATTTCAATATTCCATCCATCTCAGCAAGTATGATGACAGTTCCTAACAAAAATTATTTAATATAGCTGTCTATAAAATGAAAGATATATTGTTTAAAAACTCCAACTAAAAGGTCATGTCAAAGTATGAACAATAAAATTGCATAGAAAGCAATGTTCCTTGTTTGAAAAAAAGAACCATGATGTAATAAAATAAGTGGGCACTGCCATAAAAGCTATCATATATATTGTTTTAGTGTGATTCATATATATCATCTACTGCCACCAATACCCAAAGTACATAGACATAATCAGGGCTGAATGAATAAAGACTGTCATTAAATTTGTATGCATATATACATATAGTAAGCTAACAATTCCAATAGAAATCATGGTTTGAAACATTTTGTAAGTTGGTAAATGCTTTCTTTATATTTAACTAAAAGTCCTTTAAGTATAATGTTTATGTCCAGTTAATTCAATATTTTTTATTTATTTATTTTTTTGTACTGTGGTAATGTTGGATGTATAAGCAGTTAGTTTATATATTATCTATTTAATGTAAATAACTTATTCTTTATTAGCCAGTTTAGATTGTTTTCACTTTTTGATCTTATTCGAAGTATATGCCATTAATGTCCTTTAACCCTGATAAGCCAAAAAATCCACTGAGGGAACTGCAAATAAAATGGATGTAATTTAAAATTATGATGCTCAGTGATATAAAGATATCCAAAAGTAAATATTTCATTTTGAAAGATTGGCACATAAAATTCTGTATTAAATTTAATCTAGAAAACGGAATTAAAATACTTTTGGAATAATTATATTTAGCTTAATATATTTGGTTTAACCATTATATTTAAACTCTCTATATATTTTTTTATAAAATTTCTATTAATTTTATTTTTCAATCCATTTTAGAATTTACATATTAATATTAATATACCCCAAAACTCTTACATTATTAATTTATATATACTTATTTACCCTTCATACCATTACATTTGGCACGTCAATGTGAAACTTGGATAGCATTTCACTTCAGCTAACCTTTCTGTTACAGTTACATGTTAAACCAAACATTAGAGTATAAATAAATTGAGCATATGAAGAAATTTAATAAGTGGCATGCAGTAGGCATGTCTAAATTTGTTTAAAATATTTGGATTGAAAAATAAGATCAACATTTATAAAACTTGTCAATATTTTAGATAATAAAATAATTAATGCATATATCAAATGATAAAGCATAAAAATATTTTATAATGCAAATCCTTTTATGCAATCCAGACCTCAGTCTCTAATCTTAAGAACTAGTGAAATGCCAACTAATTATGGTAAAAGTGCATGCAAACAGGTCATTGATCACACAAAAACTTACATAGAACTTTTCTTATTTTGAAGGCCAAGAATTAATTGGGGAACAATCAAAAGGCTAAATAATTAATTAGTACTATAGAAAATGTAATATTTTAATAAGGTGATTTCTTGATATAAAGAAAGATATGCACAAAAACAGAAATTATCATTGAGAAAACTGGTATCAATACGCTAATCAATCATGGAATCTAGATATGAGTAATAACTGAAGAGCTATATGAGTGTATACTAAATGTTAGCTTTTTGATAAAGTCTATATAAATAATTTTAGCTAATTAAAAAATGTATAGCTAGGTTCAAAACAAATTTGGGTCAATATTTAAAATAAAATAAATGAAGTTGCATTATGTGTTTTTGATAATAAAAGGATTAATTCATGACATAGTATTAGAATCAAGTATTATCCACCAATCCATTTGCATATGAGATTATACAAAGAATTAAGAAACTATTTATGAAAAAAACTTTGTGTTTCCTAAATATATTCTTCCAGTCAAATTAACTGTTCAAAAGCAACTGAGGACCAGAAATATATAAGAATTAATGTCAATAAAAGAGGGTTGGTCCAAAGAATATGAAAAAAACTATACAATATATTGAATCAATACTATAATTTTTTTCAGAAATACCAGGAATAATTTTAGGGTATGTAGATGGTATTAAAGACATGGAAGACTAGTATTAGCAAACCAGGTCATATCCAATACTTCTTTAGTACATGGCTGAAGTAGAAAATCAATTACAGCAAATGATGGAGTGGGAAATAATTGTTAAATGTTCATCAATCTATATCCTGTTAGTCACTGTAAAGAAAAGGGGCAGATCTGTAATATTACATTTAGATGCTAGACAATAGATTAAAATTGATTCCTGATAGGAATATCTTTCCACTCATCCACATCTTATTAGGTTTTAAACCAGAAAGATTTTATCACATTAAATCTAACATTTTCTAATAGTAGATTGTGTTTTATCAAGGTGATCAAAAGTGCAAGGCATTTTTGATATCAGGTCTATTTTTTTTTTAATTTCATCATATGCCATTTGAATTGATTAATAGTAGGGCTAACTTATTAAAGTGCTTGGATCAAATCATTTTAGATAGAATTAAATTTGTGAAGACTTAGTATGTTGATGATGTGGGAGTTGCATCTAAAGACTTGCAAGGGAACAATTTATTTATAATGTTATTTAAAAAAAATGTAAAAACAAGGACATTTGGATTAATATAAGATAGAGTACTTCAATTGATGCTGGAGTAATGTTTTTAGGCCATATAGGAGAAAAAGATGGAATAAAACTAATTCCTGATAAAATTAGACCACCAAAAATTTTGAAACTTCTATAACACAAAAACAGATATGATCATTTTTGAGGCTGCATAATTTCTATTATCAAAATTTTACTTCAGATGTGCAGTCCATCCTTCTGTTATAAAAATGTAACAAGGAAATTGACACCCAAACATCATAAAGATTTTGAGAATATTAAATTGTAATTTATTAATACAATTGTGATATCTTGTTTTGATTTCAACAAGCCTTTTTTATGCCCAAACAAATAGCAGTAGCTATTCCATGTCTATGAGAATGATCAATAAAAATTATTTATGGCCTAGAGTTGAATTGTGCTATTAGAGAAAAGAGAGCTCTAGCATTAGTGTAGGCATTTCAGTAGGTTAGACATTTTCTCTTGATTTCTGTCATTATTGTGATAATTAATCATAAAAATATCAAACTCTTGAAATATAGCTATTTAACCAATGGTTGGTTTAGTGGAGTTTGCTCTGTTAAGAATTCTATTATTCACTGTAATATTATAAGGAATAACAAAATAATGTCACAAATACATTCAGTTGAAATCTGATACTAATGGAACAACAATATTTATGTATCAATTACATATCCAAATTTAAACCCAACAGTTGATGAATCAGTGGAAAATAGTCTGAAAATACTACCCCAATTACAGAAAAATAATGATGCATATAAAAAAGTAATTAGCCTTTTAAAAAAAGACACAGTTGTGGCACATGACTTTTGTAAGTGGCAAGAAAAAATAGCATTACTGTATCAAAATAGGAATAAGATGTTAGAGTACTACATTAAAGATATGAAGCATAGTGGTACTTTATCTGATTAAGAGAGATTTGTGGTACTTTGATTCTCAAAAGGTGGAATATTTATTATTCAAACTTTCACTGGCCTAAACAGTAATACAATTTCTGTGTTAGGCATTTATGAAATATGTCTCCAGACTATACTGTATCTCTAATAAATCTTATGCCTCAGCATTGTATCTGATATTAGCAAACAAACCTCAATAACAACTTGTGATGGATTAGTATGGTTCATTACCAGCATTTCAAACAATGAGATATCTGGAGGTCACTTATGGTATCTTCTTGACATAAGTATCTGATTGCCCCTTCACACAACCTAATGCAGAACAAATCATCAAGGTAATGAAAAACCAGCACATTTCATTTATCAGAATACTTGAAAATGTCATAATAGAACATGAAATGCTATTTATGATAGTGGAATGGCAATTGTGGATATAAAAAAGGAAAGTTAAATATATATTAACTTCCATCCATAATTCTCAATCCAACATATAAGATGGTTCTGAAAGATTATGAAGATTAGTTAAGAGAATACACCCATAAATACCATCATAGTTGGGTGAATCATATAGGTCAAGTCATAAATTACATTTCCTGGTCATGGAATGAATCCACTGAATTAGATGCTATGGATTTATATTTTGGGAAATATGCACCAAACCTCATAAAAACTTCTTTAGATATAATACTTGAGGATAGTGATATAAAATCTAATCAAAGGAATACTCATTGTCTGATGTGCAGTCAGGATAAAAAAAAGAAAACATTGACAACATCAAATTCTTTAATTTTTTAAGATAGGTATCAAAGTGTTTGTGAAAACATCCAATATTAACCTACCTAAACAACATATATAAAAACATTTTAAATTGTTCATGAAGGACCATATGAAATTTAAAGAAGCATGGCACAAATGCTTTCTTTTTATAAAATGGCAGTCATTTAAAAGAGCTATATAATGTTCATATCTTGAAGCCATATACAACTGTAAATAAATAATAAATGTTGGCATTAAAAAATATATTATTATAAAATTTTAAAATAAAATGATAAAATTTAAAATGAAGGACATTATCAAATATCACTATTAAAATATCAAATTTAAACAAATTCATTTTAAATTTAAACATTACTAATTTTTTTAAAAGGGTGAATTAAAAAATTGATAATATTGATAAAAACATATGTATAGTATAAATAAATGTGAAACGTATAATCAGTGTATAAATAATAAAAGAAAAAAAATAATGTTATTGATTCAGCAGAGATGGATATACATTTTCTGTTAAAGTTTGTTTAGATGTGCTTAGTATTGCTTTTTGTAGTGTATATATCTCAAGTGATGGACAACACATTTACTCCAAATTGTCTATTTACTCAGCTATAAGACTTGAAGGAAGCAAGATGCATTTCAAATATTTTCTGGATTTATCAATCTCTTGAGATTTAAAAGAAACCAAGGCTGCAAATTATAGTATTATATTTGATTATCAGAACAGTAATAAAACAAATAATCCTACTAGTATTCATCTTCACTATATATTTTAATATCTTTAGTTGAATTTTTTATGTACTCTGAAGTTAGCACCTTATATTTTTCTACATGCATTGATAAATTTATAACACATTTAAGGAGACTTCTGGTTAGTTAAAAAGTAATATTGATAAGTTTTAATAAAGTAGGGCATTGTACCAGAAACTAAGGTGGACTTGTGTAATTCTAGAGTTGTAAGACCCTATTTATTCTTTTGATAGTTGAAGGTTAGTCATGTCTCTGAACAGTGAAATTATAGTCATAGAGATTCTAATTATTTATGATTATTATATTGGTAAAATAATATTTATAAAATTGACTAAAATATATTAACAATTAGAGAAATAAAAGTTAAATTTTGCATTAGGCATAGAAAAGAGACATGAAAAGTTATCTTGTTTCATTTTCTTATTTTTAAAAGGGGATGAATTGTAATATAATAAATTTGATTGCAGATCAAATTAGCTGTATTACAAAGCTCTATGATTAAGATTAAAGCAGCTTAATAAAATACTGTTATATATTAATTTATAGATTTTCATTTGTGTATAATTGACTACAGAGTTAATAATGCTATTAAATATTTTCTAAAAACAAATATAGTATGTAAAATTAAAAACAATAAAATGATAGACCATGTAATAATATAAGACTAGAAAAAGAATTTATTAATAATTTTTACTATATGCAATTCAATTGCAACATTTAATTAATAAATGTGTATCATATTTGGTAACTACCAGATTTGCCTATTGTATGATATCTTAAAGAAATAATTTGCCTTTTCTTGTAATAAATTGAATGGAAAATAGAAATATGTTTATTAAAATTATAAAGCATTAAAACTGAGAAAGTGAGAGAATAAATTTCAAAGTTCAGTCATGATTTTTTTAATTTTTTTTTTTTTTCTAGCCCATAATAAAAAATATACTTTTTCATTTAATAATTTATAAAGTCATCATATAATATAAAATCATTTATGAAAAAATGTTTTTTTTTCCTAAAAAAAAATATTACATCTGATTTTGCATAAAGATATTTTTTTAAAAAACATCCTGATATAAATTAATACAGAATTAATTACATTTTAAATTTTAAAAACATATTATGAGAACATAAGATATAAATATACCTTGGAAAAAAGTGACAGTGATTTAAGACTTGAATAAAGAAGAAAACAGTGCAAATTGATTCAGTAGAAAGAGAAGCAAATGCTAATAGAAAAGTAGCTGTTAAGTAGGGAAACTATTGGTTTAAACATTTTCTTTTATAAATGGTTTGAATAGCTGTATCCTCAACAAGTATGATCATAGTAGTGAGCAAAAGATTATTTAACATGGCTGGCTAAAAAAAAGAAAACAGGCAAGTCTAAAAATCTGGAACTAAGATACTGTATCCAGATATAAATATTGAAGTTGTATAGAATGCAAAATTGCTTATTTACAAAGGAAATCTTGCTGTAAAGATAAAACATGAACATTGCATAACACTTCCAAAATATATTTCTTTATTGGGACTCATATTCATTATCTACTGACACAATTACCCAAATAGGATAATCACAATCAGGACTGGATAGATAAATATCACTAAATATTTGGGCATAAATATAATATGTTTCATTAAAAAAACCATGGTTTAACCCATTTTATTGGCTAATAAATACTTTCGTTTAAATTTTATTAAATGGTCTTAAGTATAAGGTTGTGTTTATTCATTTCAACATTTTTATTTATTTATTTTTTATGTTTTGGTAGTTATGAATGTATAAGCAACCAGTTTGTATTTATTCATTTCGTGCAAATAAATTTTTGGGTCTTTTTCACTAACCAATTTAGTTTATTTTAGTTTAGAATTTATTCCAAATATATGCCATTAATATCCATTAAGCCTAACAACCCACTAAGACACATGCAATAATAATGCTAAGTATTAAAACAGGCAAAACTCTCCATACAGTAGTGCCACTCAATGCCAACCAGAGTAATCAATGTCCGCAAGCCAGAAACTAGTCTGGGGATATTGGATGAGTAGGCACTAGATAGAGATTTTATGCCCAAGCCTTCTGGCATCCATTGATTACTCTGGTTGGCACTGAGTGACACTACTGTATGGAGAGTTTTGCCTGTTTTAATGACAGTAATGTACTAGCATAAGAAATAGTGAAATAATGCTAGTAATTGAAAATGATAACTGTCAGTGATAATATTTGCAAAAAAATTAATAATTTTGGCAACTAAGATTTAATTTTAAACTGAATCTAAAAGACGAAAATAAAAATACTTTTTAAATAGAGCAAAACTCTCCATAAAGTATTGCCACCTGTGCTAAACAGAGTAATCAATGGATGCCAGAAGGCTTGTGCATAAAATCCCTATCTAATGCCTACTCATCCAATATCCCCAGACTAGTTTCTGGCTTGTGGTCTTCGTCAGTGAGGAGCTTTGGATCTGAGAGCACTGCATCTAGATCTTAGGATCTAATGCAACCCTCTAGCAACCACCTTTTATCTCTACTTAACTACAAAACTATGAGAATGAAATTGAAAACACAAAAAATATTTTCAATCTAAGCTCAATAGCTTATATAGTCATATGGGTCTGAACTCAGTTCAGCACCCATACATTTTGGTGTCTTTGGCACAACCATAGCCACCACTATCCTATTAGGCAGGATTGGTGTTAAACCATTAAGCATCACATGATCACATTTCCTATACTAGCACATTAATTGTTGATAAACAGAGCAAAACTCTCCATACAGTATTGCCACCTGTGCTAAACAGAGTAATCAATGGATGCCAGAAGGCTTGTGCATAAAATCCCTATCTAATGCCTACTCATCCAATATCCCCAGACTAGTTTCTGGCTTGTGGCCTTCGTCAGTGAGGAGCTTTGGATCTGAGAGCACTGCATCTAGATCTTAGGATCTAATGCAACCCTCTAGCAACCACCTTTTATCTCTACATAACTACAAAACTATGAGAATGAAATTGAAAACACAAAAAATATTTTCAATCTAAGCTCAATAGCTTATATAGTCATATGGGTCTGAACTCAGCATTAGATAGGGATTTTATGCACAAGCCTTCTGGCATCCATTGATTACTCTGTTTAGCACAGGTGGCAATACTGTATGGAGAGTTTTGCTCTGTTTATTAACAATTAATGTGCTAGTATAGGAAATGTGATCATGTGATGCTTAATGTTTTAACACCAATCCTGCCTAATAGGATAGTGGTGGCTATGGTTGTAAAAGAGCCAAAGACACCAAAATGTATGGGTGCTGAACTGAGTTCAGACCCATATGACTATATAAGCTATTGAGCTTAGATTGAAAATATTTTTTGTGTTTTCAATTTCATTCTCATAATTTTGTAGTTAAGTAGAGATAAAAGGTGGTTGCTAGAGGGTTGCATTAGATCCTAAGATCTAGATGCAGTGCTCTCAGATCCAAAGCTCCTCACTGACGAAGGCCACAAGCCAGAAACTAGTCTGGGGATATTGGATGAGTAGGCATTAGATAGGGATTTTATGCACAAGCCTTCTGGCATCCATTGATTACTCTGTTTAGCACAGGTGGCAATACTGTATGGAGAGTTTTGCTCTGTTTATCAACAATTAATGTGCTAGTATAGGAAATGTGATCGTGTGATACTTTTTAAATACTTAAACTTAACTTTCCATTCTTGGTTTGATCATCACCACCAGATGATTAGTTAAATTTATTGAATATATTTGAGTTTAGCAATTTTATTTGAACTTTATATATATTATTAGAATTTCCATAAACCTTATTTTTTAATCCATTTTAAACTTTATATATTAACTCTTTTTTATTCCAAAATGATTAAATTTCTAATACAAAAATATTTATCTCATTTTTCATACCAGTGCAATATATATATATATAATTAAACAAGAGATAGGAGAATATGTAGGCAAATAAACTCAGATCGAAAAAAACCCACCTAGAATGGCAAATCAACAGAAATCTATAAAAAATAGATAAATAAACATATGGACAAAAAAGTGGTAGAAATATAAACAGACAAATAGATAGTCAAATAGAAAAATAATAGATAGATAATATAAAGATTGAAAAATGATATATGTGAGAGAAATAGTAGATAAATAGACAGAGATAAATAAAATATATGGTTAAAAAAAAGGTAGATAAAATGATAATGCAGAAAGATAAATAAATAATAGACAGACAGATAGATAGACAAATAGATAAATACATAGATAGATAGGTGAAATGATAGATACAATTATATGGACAAATATATAAATAACTACAAGACAGATAAATATAAGTAGATATATAATAAATAAATTGGCAGAGAAGTTGGTATAAAGAGAGTACACAGACATATAGATATATAGATTGATTGATATATATTGTAACAATATAAATTATATAAAATTAAATGAATGATTTTTCCAATACCTATTTGGATTACCAAACTGTACTTGTACAAAGTATCTATATACTAATGATTAAATAAATATAAATTATTTAAGTACAAATAAGATTGAATGCCTGTTTGTATCAGTTTAATTGAAAATAAATATATAAGTAATCAATTAGTGTTTATAAGACATTAGCTTAACATTTAATAATTAGTTATTCACTGTAATCAATAAAATATGAAAGAAAAAATATTAAAATAATAGAACAAATTATTGAAATATCTAAATGTTTATTTAATATTTTGGCTAGCTGAATATTTAATATGAAAATATAATATATAGAGACTCTAAGATTTTATTAAAGTATAATGTGATCCATAAACTATGAATAATCAAAAGATTCAATTTTAATTAATAACAAAAAATTTATTGATATAAAAAACATAATAGATAAATAGTAAAATATATAATAAATGAAGGAAATAATTGTGATTAGGATATTTGATTATGAATTAATTATCAATAGTATGATTGCATTTATTTTATAAATTTATTATTTAAGTATTTAGCAGATATTGTCAAAAATAATAGTCTAATACCATCAAAAAGGAAATATATTTCCATAAGCACTATATATTTAATAAAAAATTAACTAAGTCAGTTTAATTTTCTTTATTTTTCTTACAATAATGAATTTAAGAATAACAGTTCATCAAAGTATATAAAGTATACATTATCTTTTATATAAAGTATACACTCTCTTAAGTATAATTCGATAATACTTATATTTGAAATCTATTGATTTTCAAATATACATAAATAATGAAAACAAACACAAATACTATAAACATTTAATTAAATAACATTTAAAACTAGTCTTAAAAAAGACAGTATATTTAAATTTTGTTTTAAAATAATGTAAATTTTCTTTTTGGATAGTTTATATTTCATGTAGTATAGAGAAACACATATATTCTACAGTAACTAAATATATAATGAAAACACATAATCTGGTTGACTTTTGCAAGATACATCGAATAATACCTAACTACAGTTCTACTAAAAAGCATATTTATTAATACATATCAAAAGAACAATATTTGCATAAACAATATAAAATTAAAGTTTATAAGTCCTGAGATCATCTCTGAATATTATCCATAATTTTTAATAGTATGAAAAGTATATTACATAAACATAGTATTTGAAGTTCAATTATCATCTAATCATGTCATTCAAAACAGAATTTTTATCCACTTGACAAATGAAGTTTACATTTTAAATAAAATACTTCATAGTAAACATTGAATAATTAATATTTCCATTTTTATGTGAATAGTAGCCCTATTTAAACCTTTAGTATTCCATAACAATATTATTTTAGCATTGCAAATTTAATCCATAATAAATTTCAATTTGTATTCTTTTAGTTCTTTTATGGCTAATATATATTGTAGCAATAAGAATATTTCATTAATTCCTATAATCTTGTGCCATTAAAAATACATTGTATGTTGAAAATTTTTTATTCCAAGATGTTCTTAGATTTCACAAAATATCACATAATCACCATTTCTTATGCTTGCTTATAACTGTTATTAAAACAGGCAAAACTCTCCATACAGTATTGCCACTCAGTGCAAGCCAGAGTAATCAATGAATGCCTGAAGGCTTGTGCATAAAATCTCCATCTAGTGCCTACTCATCCAATATCCCCAGACTAGTTTCTGGTTTGTGGGCTTCATCAGTGAGGAGCCTTAGGTCTGAGAGCACTGCACCTAATCTTTAGGCTAGTGCCTACTCATCCAATATTCCCAGACTAGTTTCTGGCTTGTGGTCTTCATCAGTGAGGAGCCGGATATGAGAGCATTGCACCTAGATCTTAGGATTCTAAGGTCTAGGTGCAGTGCTTTCAGATACAAAGCTCCTCACTGATCCTAAGATCTAGCTGCAGTGCTCTCAGATTCAAGACTCCTTGCTGACCACAAGCCAGAACTAGTCTGGGGATAATGGATGAGTAAGCACTAGGTGGGGATTTTATGCACAAGCCTCCTGGCAGTTATTTATTACTCTGGCTTGCACTGAGTGGCAAGACTATGGAGAGTTTTGCCTGTTTTAACTTGATAAAATACAGAAATCTTTTGGAGCAAATGTTTTTTTCTTTTATATAGCCATTATTTTTATACTTAAATCCATCTATTAATATTATATAATGTGTTGACTTATTATTTAAAGGCAGATTAAAAAAGAGTCTCAATCTGGGATTTTATGTACCTTTTTTCTAATCATGAAACATTTAAGTCATTATTTAAGATATTGTTTCTATGGTTTCTTTCAAATATACCCAGTTGCTATTGTCTCTGTTCTAAGGAATTAAATTATATATTCTGACCCATTGCACATCACTCCAATGGGACAGAGACTTTATTGCATCTATATAAAAAACTAGAGTGTCTCTCCTCACTGGACTGATTTCTAGCATATCCAATGGGATTTTTCCATCCATAAGAATCATAACTTTTCTCCTGTTTGCCTATTGGTCAACTAGGTGTGCAATCATTTATGGCCATATCTTGATTGACCATAAGAAATTAGTTCTGGAAAAATTTCAGACCATACGAAACAGAGATGAAAAATTAGCTCCAACATACATCTACAATGCTACATGGAGCCTTGTATCAATGGACAATTTGTGAATGAACAATTAATTTTTTACACCCAGACCATTGGTATTGGGTTATGTAACCTTTATTATAGTGTCTGTTAACAATATAAATTTGTTATTGCTATGATGTAATTTTTTGAGCTCACAATAAAATGTCTTGATTAAAAAAAAAAGAAATTAAATTACATCAGATAAAAAGTTTCTGAAATGTAGCAAGTTTCATAAAATAAAAATGTTTCTTAACTTGTAATACATAAACAGTTTTAAAAATAATAAAATAATAATACTAAAATAAATACCATATTAAAATACATATTTAAAATCATAATTTAAATAAAATATAAATAGGTTTTATATTTATTTAGTATACTGTACTATATTTTATATTTTAAATATCAATTAAAATAATTAGGTGGGTGGATGGATGGATAGATGGATAGACAAATAAGTGGTCAGATAGATAGATAGATAGATAGATAGATAGATAGATAGATAGATAGGTAGGTAGGTAGGTAGGTAGGTAGATAGATAGATAGATAGGTAGATAGATAGATAGATAGATAGATAGATAGATAGATAGATAGATGGATAGATAAATAGATAGATAGATAGATAGATAGGTGGGTGGGTAAGTGGGTGGGTGGGTGTGTGGATAGGTAGGTAGGTAGGTAAGTAGGTAGATAAATAAATAAACATTCACAGGATTAGACAGAAGTAATGCAAAATGCAGTTTAATTATATATAAACACCTCATGTTGATCAAAATGCTTTAGACTGAAAGTGCTTATTTAATATTTTTTTCAAGCAATTTATTTACATTCACTTATGACATCATACTCAGTACAGAAAATCTATACCTTGTCCATCATTTTTATCTTAGTGTTTGAAATAGTCCTATTCTGTTGTTATATTCAAAAGAAACAAAATTATTTTCTTTGTTATTTCATTTGATAAAATGTGTATAAAGTAACTTTTTAATTTTATACATCTAAGTTTAAAGTCAAACTAAATAGACTTATTACTTGCTTGTCAGATTAAAGCTTTACTTATTCTTTTATTTACTATTTTGAATCTTTTTTAATTTCCTTAAAATTCCATGTGGGATTTATTTGTTTTGTTTGTTTTTTTCATTATCATTTATTTATCTTATTTTTTAATATTCATTTTGTAAATGTAAAACGTCTGGTTTTTAGCAAATTGAAAATAATTTAATCGTACAAATTTAGAAATTCTAATAAACTTTATCGAGATCCTGAAAGCAGATTTTAGAAAAAGAGTTTTTCTTTTATATCATAAAATTGATGCCATATTTTTAACTGGAATTAAATGAATTAAGATGTTATCAAAATAATCATGTATTAGAAATAATATTAATTACTATTGTTTATTGAAAATTGCTTTAAAACCCTTCTTAATATTTCAACGATATTTTATTTTAACCCATTTTTATCTTAGTCACTGAAAACTATATATTTTACATCGAAAAATATTTATATAATTTAATTTTATATTTTTTTTGTTTTGTTGCTAAAAATATAAATAAATAAAAAATTAATATTATTACAAATACACATAATGTAATTTCTGCATTAAAATGCTTCAAAAAATTAGTCCATAGGTGGAGCTCTTATTGGAAAGTCATCCTCCTCACAGCTCACACATAATGGCTTTGAAAAGGTGGTTCAGCAGCAGTGAAAGATATCTTTTATATTTATTTGGCCCGTTACATGCCTTATTTTGCTGCTAATGTATTCTTTCATTTACTAAATCTCATTTTTAATGCATTTTTAACATAATTTCCCTATGCCTACCTTGTGCTTATCAACTACCTCACACACACCCCCTCCGTTTCGTGGATGGTTCAACTGTTTTATGGATGATAAATGGCTCTATTGCCCTCTTAAATATTTCTCCTACTCCAACTTCCCTGTCACTTAGAACTTCTTTATAAAGTTTTTTTGGGTGTTGTTTAGGCCATTTTTGACTAACTTTTTTTTCAAACACCCCCTCCTCTGGGATAACTAACCGCCTAAAATTCCACTCAATTTTCTCATTATTCAACTAAAATTATTAATAACAAGTTTTCCAGTGTTTTTTTTTCCTTTTACATCAATATATTTAATTTCTCCCATTTCAAAATTGTTTTCTTCATATCAATTTTCATTTTTGCAAATGGTTTAAAGATGGCCACTGGCCCTAGTGAAAAAAATGTGTAGAGACTTAAATTACATTAACTAAAACCTTCAAAATTACCCAAATTTTTATCATATCAAATTTCGAACAAATCTTAACTAAAAGCCTCATCACCAAAGAATTTATTTCAAAGATTCCATCCCCTTGACCTCTGGATTTTCTTCCCTTTCAGGCTGTGGTTTGCTCTATCAAAGGTTAAAAGCAAGTCAAAAAGAGCAACATAACTTATCATAATGCTGTTCCAAGTACAATGGGAAAAAATAAAATTACTCATCTACAAAAGACAAAAATCAACCTGTTGCATCTAAGCATTACTCAGAAATCTCCCATCCATCCCTGGAACCTCTAAAGACTTAACATATCGCAATTCCTCCAAGGTTAATGTCACATACGGATCCTCCTATCAATCCTTCAGGGCAACCAAGCCTATCAACATTGCTCCTTACCAAAGACTCTTCTTCGCCTGGACTATTCACCCTTTCTATATCCCCTTCCCATTTCACGTGTATTCCCTTCACCATACTGTACTTGAATTTCATTTTGCCATGTAATCATCTCTTTGTAGACCTTATTTAACTGTTGTGTATTTTGTCATTTTGATAAATAAAAGCTTTCATCACTGGGGGGAGGGGAGATAAACTGAATTAAGAAGTAGGTATGCATTTTCAAATTTCTACTATAGACAACAATATGTATTTAGTAATTTCAGCCCAATTCCTTATGCTTTAATTTTTTATAAAATGAAAATTATTATTAACATTGAGACAAAAAATATATAATTAAAGTTTTGTGAATTAAACTTAGACTAAGTTATTATATTATTTATCTACAGATTTAACTTAGGAATTTTGAACAAGCATAAGTGAAAGCATATCATTTGCCCCAGAAGTTGTCAAAATATATCTTCCTATGGTAGAAAACATGTTTTAATATATATATATATCATCATTGTCAACCATTATCAGTCCACTGTATGATGAAGATATCTCCAAGTTCAATCCATCTTTTTTTATCTCTAGCCTGTTGACTACACATCACCCCTGCATACTTTCTTATTTCATGCATCCATCTCACATATGATCTCTTTCTGGGTCTTTTACAATCTCTTGGAATTCAGTTTAAGATTTCAATTGTCCCATACCCCACCAATCTCCACAAAGTTGTTCTTTCACTTTATACTTATAATGAATCTTACTCCACTTGTATTCCCAATATTTGTGCCTTTAAATCAATTGTCTCTTCACCTTTTCTTCTAATTTCACAAAGTCCAATAAGGTCTCATTTAATATGACAATTCTTATAATTTTTGCAATCTTCCTTCACGTGAAAGTGATCTGCAGTTGTAAGTACCTAAATAAACAGTCATCATCAAATGGCAGCCTGGGTTTGCAATCAGGGGATTCTTAGCATCCTCTGTCTTTGGCCACCAACCGCTGCCTTGGTTGCTGACTTTAAAGCATTTTATTTCTGAGTTTAAGATCAAGAAACACCATGGTCTTTCTTATCATTTGCCTGACAAGGCAGAATGAATGTTTGTGTAAAAGATAATTTATTTATTTTTCAAGTGTCATAGCATCGGCCAGGACGCGAACCCGCAACCTGGACAACTGCTTGTAAGGCAGTCACGCTGATCTCTCGACCACCAATGCAAGACAAAAGAAAATATTTTTCCAATAGATATATACAGTTATGACAGACAAAAAAAATAAATTATTATACAATTAGATATATATAGAAGTGATTTTATTAAATATTAAACTATAGAAAAATATCTAAATATATTAAAGTGTTAATTAAATATGGTTACAAAAAGCTGTTGACAAACTTTTTAAGCTTTTCCTAATTTTTTAAGAAAATTTAAAAAAAGCCAAAATAGTTTTATAAAGTGTTTTTTTTTATATATTTTAGTTGCGAAATTAACTCACTTTAACAAACACATCATTCAACAGAAAGACATAAAATTACCAAAGATTTATATATGATTTTCTTTTAAAAATTTAATGATGAAATATTTAGCATATAATTGTTATTAGCAAGTACATATTGTTCAACAAATACTTAAAAATGGTTGAAATTTTAATTATATATATATATATGTAATAATGGATAATATGTAATAATTATACTCTTATGAAATATACAGGAAGTCAATTACTTTTTACACATGCACTACAAAATACACACATAGTCCCATCAATATTTTTTTTAAAGCATACATGATCCAATGATCCAGCTACATGTAAAGCCTATTCTTGAAATAAACCAACAATTATTAGCTATGCTTGAATTAAGAGCTTGATCTTATTGCTAGCCCTATTTTTAAACTGGAATATTATTTTGCAGAATTGCAGATTATATATCACAGGGAAGAGAAATTTTTTCAGCACATGTATGATAGTTGATTTCCACAATATTTCACAAGTGTACAAACTGCTATATATTATCAATTATTATATTTATACCAACTAAAATGGTTCAGTGATGCAGCTTCTTAAAAAGGACAAGCATTCTCTTTCTTATAATATATAATCCAAACTTCTAACAGTAATATGCTGCTTTAAAAATCAGGTAAGTCCAAGCTCTCAATTCAAGCACAGTTAATAATTTCTGATTTATTTAAAGGATGGGCTCTAAGTATAAGTGGTCAACAGGATTGCTTATGCTTTAAAAACATTTTTGGTGGGTGTGTCTATTTTTATAGTGCATGTGTGAAAAGTAGTTGACTCCCCAACATTTCATATATTTACATGGTTGTGCATAATAGTGATATTAGCGATTAAGCCAATGCACATGCACTTTAAAGATAAATTATAAATAAATACTCTCACTTTTTCAAGACACAAGATATAGTATTTTAGAAAGAATGGAATGAATCCACTCATTCTTTCACCCAAACATTTATGTATGGGCAAATCTTAAGCGTATGGAAATGAGTCTGGAAAAAGTGAGAATATTCATTTATAATTTATCTTTAAAGTGCATGTGCATTGGCTTAATCTACAATATCACTATTACAGTATAAAAACATAGCGCTATATAAAATAATATCTCATTATATATGGTTGTGCATAGTAAATGTCTAACATGTTAATATGCTTCTAAATAAAGACATGAAATTTGTAATATATACTTTTTAGACATGTTTGACATTTTTCCAAAAAATTAAAAACATTTAAAATGTGTTTGGAAAAATTGCAGTCATATGTTGAAAATAAACGTTTATATCAGTAAAAGTCAACAGTAATGTTAAAATTGTTTTATACTTTTAATTTTTTGTATGTTTTTGCTACACTTAATTGCCAAAATGATATGTTTATTATTAACTTTTTTAAGCAAAAAATTTTTGCTAAAAAAAAATCTTATATTACATTTTTTTTTCTTTTTTCATTTATAAGATATATTAAATTTATGAAAAAAAAACAACAACTTATTTTTAAATTAAATCTGGCATTAAAGAAATAAATAAAAACTTATTTAATTTGAAAGATAATATAATAAAAAAATTATTTTTAATAGTAAAAAATTATTCAAGTTAACTATTAAAAAGATTTAAATATAAATAATAATAAATGTAATAAAAACTATTTAAAAATTATTTACGATTATATATATATACAATGATTCAAGTACACCTTTTTAAATCCTATTACTAGCTAACATTGAATTAAAAATTCATCAAGAATTTCCCAAGCAATAAAACCTTTAATTTGATGTTGGTTAGAAAATTAATTTCGAATTGTTATATCTAATTTATTATAGTAATTGGTATAAGTTTTGGTATTTAATATACTGTATATATATTGTAAGTATAACAAATCCGAGAGATCATTTCGAATGTGGCTATATTACAAAGCTGTATTAAAAAAAAAGTTTAATAAAATCTTGAATAAATTGACTAAAAAATATACAAAGTGCCATTTGTGTAAGTGTGCATATAAATGTGTCATTTGAGTAAACTACCTAAAAAATTTAAAGAAAAGTTGATCCTACTTTATAACTTTACTTTATAATATGTGAAATAATAAAGATAAATTGCAATGTAAAGGAAGAAAGAAATGTAGTCTCGATATGAGAAAGAATTTAAATTGCATAGTTTCTAGAATTCTAAATTAGAACCTTTCCTAGTTTGCCTTTTCTGAACTGAGTTTTAACTAAAATCTCTTACAGTTTTATAATAAAATTGATTAAACGTAACACTTAAATTTTGGAATTAATAATCTTTTAGAAATTATCAAGCTATATTTAATAATTGGCAATGATTTTTCTTCCTAAACCATTAGCTAATGTGTATGAGAAGAGAGAAAAAAAAACCCTTGTTTTATCTTTCATTCATTTATGTAGCAAATCATAATAATTTATTCAGTTATGTTTCAAATCGTGATATGATATTTATAAATTTGTTTCCGCAGCATGAATTAAAAAAAAACATTTTATTGCATGGAAGCAGATCAAATCCTGTAACTAGTTAGTGACAAATTCAGTATTTGTAAACAAGTTGTTGAATAACATAAAACAGATATAAATAGGTTGGAAACAAGCAACTAGGCCATTCCAGGAATCCAGAATTTCATTCCATGTTGCTTTGCAATCTAGTCTACTTTTGAAGCAGTGCTGCAGTGATCCATGTTGAAATGATAAACAACTGCTGTTTAAACCTGTTTTCTATCTTAACTTGCTGACCTTTTTAAATGTACTTTTTTAATATTCCATTTCATAATAGCTACTATGATGATCATATCTAGCAAAAAACTCTTAAAGTGTTTGGCTAAGCAAAAAAACACACCAGACAACTACCTAGAAAATGCAGTTTGATTTAGAAATTAGTGCAAAAACAGCCAGTGCAACACCTCAATAATAATGTAAAAAATAATTGGACAGTGCCATAAGAAATATCCAAGACTTACTGGTATTATACCTTATATAATGTCACCAGTACTATGATATTTATTTTCCAATGTTACCAATGCCCAAGGAGAGAGTATCATTGTGGAACAATTAATGAAAACAACTGGAAATTTATTAAAAGAATAATATCTGCAAAGCATGTTTTGTAGCTGTTTCAATATTTAATGTTATAAAATCTTATCATTATAAATACTATAAGATTATAAACTTAGATTTTAACTTGAATAAAAATATCTTTTATTACTATTATGTTTGGTATACATGTTAGTATTTGCAAGTATATATGCAATAGTTTTATTTATCCATGATTAATAAATTATTTTTTATTATTAATCAATTTGGTTTGTCTTTGTACCTTATTCTAAATCACCCTAAAACATTTTCTTATTTCATCAGTCTATTTTACATGTAGTCTTCTATTTTTACAATATCTTGGAAAAAATACAATTCAGCTATCTGTCATCTATTTTTCTTACATGTGGTTTCTTTTTAAAATGTTTACAACCTCTTGAGATTCAGTAAATAATAGTTCAGATGTTCATCTAATTCTTGGTAATATTGTCAGATCAGTTTAATTTCAATATCTTAATTTATTCAGTAATGTCAATGCTGTTTTTTTTTTTTGCACCCATGTAATTTCATTTGATCCTTTTTATGACTCCCAACTTACAACTCTGCATATTTTGTTAAATGACTTAAAATATTTGCATTGCTCTTACATTAGTAGACAAAATTTCATATTCATGTGTAAAAATTGATATAACTTATCTATTAGTAATCTTTTATACTAAGTTATTTCTATTTTTAAACTATTCTATTTATATATAATTCTATGATTAATTTTATCCATTAAGTTTTCATTTGTATTAATAATCTGACCAAAATTATTTGTAGTTATGAATTTCTACTTTATGATTATCAAATCTTTATTTTCTTCTTCTGAAAAGACCATTGAACATTATTTTAATTTTAGTAGTATTTATTTTTTATATTTACCTTTCTATATTTATCTGAAAATTTTTTGCAATATTTTTTGGAACAAAAATGTTATTTGTTAAAAAATAATAATAATATGTTTAAAATAAAGATGACTTAAATAAGATCCATGTATTTTTATTTTATTGGCTTTTCATTTAATCCACAAAATCCTTTTTCGCAATATTGTACAAAAATTTTGAAGACATGAAATCATCTCATCATACACTCTTATTAATATTAATTTTCTTAATATCACAATAATATCTAACCATTATTATTACAATTTGATAAATATTCTTCATATTATAGACTATACATTGGGTCTATCTTTTAATGGATACAAATATCACTCTTTAAATATTTATAGACACAAATGTTTTTTTTTTATAATCTATAAATCCAAATTATAGGGACAGCTCCTAATTATTAGCACTCTTATAACTACTTTTTTCAATACATAAATGTAATTCGTTGAACTAAAATGCTTTCAAATACAGAATGTCCTTCTGGTTTGTTTAAAATCAGATTTTTTTATAAATGAATTGTAATTATTATAGCAAAATTTTGTATAATTGATAAAAAAAAAAAAAAGGTATAGGAATATAATTGCTAAAATCTTGTTGCAACTTTCTTAAATATCTATATCACTATTACATTTTTTTCAATAATCTGATACATCTTTAATATTTAAATTATTATATATTATAGTTTTGCAACAATTTCTCTATTACATAATCTATTTTTTAAAGACGTCCATAATAATTCCATCATTTTCTGGAATTATTTCATTCTTCATAAATTTAGTGGCATATTCCTTATTGCAATATAATTCTTTGTAGAATTCATCCACTTATCTTAAGATGTTATATCTTTTTTTAGTAATTGTTTCAGCTTTTTTCTTACCACTAAAAGCACATTTCTTCCAATAGCAAAAGAATGTTTTATATTTTTAAGATTTTTATTTTCTTCTATAATGTTCTTTGGGGAAGATTAACTAAAATGAGATGGATGAAAAATAAGATCATTGATCAAATATTAAGAGAACTTTCAGTGAAAAGGGAACTGCTGAATATGATAAAAATAAGAAACATTATGTTTTTAAATAATATTTATAGACATGATAGGTTTTTAAAAATATTTTGGAAGCTAAATTTTAGAAAGAAGAATGAGTGAGATCTAACTTAAAACATGATCAATAAATATTTTTCATATATACATATAAAATAAATTGCTAAATATAGGATGATATCACTGCAATGATAAGCCATTGCCTTTAAAAGCTGATATTGAAGATAAATTTTTGCCAGTTTATAATTTTATTTGATGATGATGTATTTTTTGCCAATTCACAGTTTTATTTGATGATGATTATTTTTTTTTGCCAATTCACAGTTTTATTTTTTCTATCATTGTTAAATTTTTTAATCATTTTACAAAACTCCACATATTCAATTTCTTTTGACATTTTTAATTATTTTCATATTTTATGTTTTCATCATATATTGCCTATATCAGTTAAAAAAGTATTGGCGGTCTGCAGTTTTTATACAAACTATTTTGGCCAAAGTTCTTAGAAGAATATCAGTTACTTTTTATTAATTTTAGTATTCTGAACCATCTTCAAAATCTTTTAATATTTGGAATCATTAGCAATTTTATTTTGAATATGTAGGAATGTTTCTGAATATTGGAAATGTCAACTGTTAATACTGTCTTTTTAAATAGTTTCCCCTGCCTAGTTTTGCATTAAAACTATTTTACATTTCACTAATCAATCATCAATTTATGTGTTGTATCTATTAACAATAATACAATCTTGAAATGCATATTTTCAGTTAGTCAAAATATAATACAATTCTGCTGCATTTTCATTTGGATACATCTATATACTCTTGCATTTATCATTTATTTTTTCTGTAAACTCCACAAGCCTGTGATTTCTTTCATTTTTGTCACACAACCAAATTTACCCAAAGCACTTTTACGTTTTAATTGTTTTCCAATTCTAATTTCAAAGACTCACATCCACAATTTTAAGAAATTGTTTAATGTGGTCCAACAGCATTTTGCATTTGCATGTAATGGCACTTTATTTCTTCAACAGTGAGAACATCTTGGGCATAAATGAAAATTATTTGCAATTTGCATCTTCAATTAATAAAAATGACAACATTTTTTTTCATTTGTATGATGTATCATCAGTCTCTTCCATTTTGGACTTCCAGTTTTGTATAAATAAATCCTACTGCACAGTTCTTCACAACTTGTTTTTTGTTGTTGTAAAGTCATGTCCATTTTTCAGTTCAATTAATCCATCACCTTTTCTTAACTTTATGAAGTCCGACAATATTATCTTTAATATTAAAAAGTAATTTTTTCAAATTATTTAATATTCCTTTAAAATATTCTGCAATTGTAGGTATCTAAATATAAGGCTATCATCAAATTGTTTTGTCTCAGTTAAAAGTTTATGGGTACATTGCTTTTATAGCAGCTAACTTTGTTGCCATTCTTAGTTGTATATCAATTCATCTCATTGTTCCCATTATTTTGAACCATCTTTAATATCTGTAAATATTTAAAAATAATTAGCAAGTACTAATTAACATTCATTTCAATGTTTCTTATGATTGGTGATGTAAACTATGAATACTGTCTTTTTTAATCCTTTTAACCCATCTAGTTTTGCATCTCACTGATCAATAATCACTTCATTTTATAACTCTATTAAGACATATCCAATTTTATTGAAATTTCATTTACACTCCTTCATATTGATTTCCGTTTAATATTTTTTTCCAAAGAAAAAATTGATAATAAGCAGTTGTTATTTTTCTGAAAGCTCCATTAATCTGTGTCCTTTCTTATTTCTGTTACCAGAACTAAATTTGCCTGTGGTACAGTCACCTTTTAATCATTTTTTAATTATAACACTAAAGTTTTTTGTGACAATTTGAGTTTATTGTTTCATCAAATAAAATGTATGTTGTACATTTATATAAAAAAATTGTCACAGTGAGCACTTGATATCTTTTTTCATGTTTGATAACAAAACTTCTCAATATTTATAGTAAATCCCATTCCACTTGTATTTTCAATATTTATGTCTTTATAGGAAATTATATGTTAGCTTTTTAAATCAATTGTCTTTTCACATTTTCATCAGTGTTAGACAGTTTTTTTAATTCATATAAACATTTTCAGTTAAAAAATACCAGGAACTGGATAATAAGTCAATTAATACTGAGGTCTGCATACAGAGGATTTATAGGATCCTTCACCTTTGCTTGCCAATTGCTTCCTTGGCTATTAATCGTCTATCTTTCTGGGAATGAGTGCACTAATTTAGTTGATGCTGTCTAATTTTAAATATCTAAAAAAATCATGTATACATACATTCATTTATGTTTTTATATTCAGGTAGAACAATAAAATACAGTCATTCATTAATTGCTAAACATATTGTGTTATGTGTTTGCCTTAAAGTTTGTAATGATTTCATTTTAGTTGTATTTATCTGTTGGCTTATTTACACAATTTAATATTAAATATTGAATGCTTTTAAAAAAAAATCAAATTTTATTTACATTTTCTAATTACATTCAACTGTTAGTAATAGCACACAGGTTAGTATATACACAATATTTTGAGTGGTATTAATTTCCCTTCACTTCAGGTGATGCTTGTCTGACCAGTGACAGTACTAGCATGGGGATTTTAACCTTGGACTGGTAAATTTTTGCATATTATATTTTAAGGTAGGGTATTTAATATTAAAGAATATAAATGTCCAGATTCAATTCCCATGTTAGTATTTTTACTGGTCAGACTAGTAACAACTGAAGCAGAGGAAAATAATAGCACTTGAAATGTTGTATATATACTAACCTGTGGACTATTACTAACAATTAAAAGGTAATTGGAAAATTTAAATGAAATTTAAAAATTTTCTAAAGCCATTCAGTTTTATATTATATGATGGAAATAGTTCAATATATGAATACAAATATATTGTCTTATAATATGGTTAAGAAGTATATTAATTATTGATAGTAATAACTTTTCTGGAGATTTAATCAAAAAATTACATTATATTACCACTATAATAGTTTAACATTATATATATATATATTGTAACGGTCTGGGTTTTCCACCTGAATTGGGGAAATGTATCTAAACATAGTCAGACCTAGGGTCTTCTAGTAGAATGCTGGGAATGACATGATGAAGTAACTAACCAATGATCATATCCGCCTTCAATGGGATAGCTCTTGGTTTACTCATTAAATCTAGATATAATTTAGGCTAGTTCATCCATACCTCACCCCTCTTTCAGATTTCATTACACCTCAGTATTCAAATCGGGGAGAATATTGCCTTTGGCTCTCTTCAGGGATAAATTTACTGAATGTAGCAACTCAGTTTTCATGACCTAAGATATATCCAACCCTATTGTGATGTTATGTGTTATAATAATCTGTATGTGTGTACACATATATATTCAATTGATTAAGTTAATGAGTGAGTGTATAAATGAGTCTGACAAACCAGAGACCAATTTGATTTAAAACACATTAACAAATTTTATTAATAACAGATAAAAATTGAAACTATTCACATAGCAAAAAACATGCTTATATGTGTCCCATATGTATCTCTACCATTTCAATACTTAAATTATTTATTACCAACCGATGTTCCTGGTAGATATGCATTAAGACACTATCTATTTACAAAATCAATGACATTGACTAAAATACATAAAAAAAATTTAAATTTTTATTTTGTCATAATGATTGTGAAGTTAATAAACTATTGGCAAGATTTTGTTACAATATGTCCAATAGCTCCATGATCTAATTTCTGCTAGAGATCTTCTTTGGGACCCTCCCTAACTATGTACAAGTTCCTACTGTTGATAGAAAAGAGACATTCACCCAAGAGCGTTAGTCATTCACACCAAATAACTAAATACAACAATTGTTAGTTAAACAAATAACTTAAATTTCTGTCCTGTCCTAGTGATTGCAAATTAATATGGAAGAGCATCAAAAATTGTTACCTCATTCCATACTATTATACAATGATGATGATGATCAAAAATCAAGTCACTATAAAGGGAATCAACCTAAATTTAATTTACAAACAAAACAAAAAAAATGCTTTTTCTAACTTAATAAACTTTCACCCCCACATTACGTTATGGAATGAACTCTCCCAATTGCAAACATTTTGAAACTTCCAAGTATTAGGATAATGAAAGTAGAATTTTACAAACATATAAAGTAAAATTTTAAAAATATATATAACATGATAATTTTGATTTTGTCCAAATCTTCCTAATTAGAGTTTATAATTTAAACAATGTCTTTATGGATGCAGTCCATTCTGATGATCATCCATCATTTTCCAGATTCTCTAGTAATACTTGGATGAGATCATTTCCATTTCAGATGTCACTCTCTTTTTGGGATTCATTCAAACATTTCAGGTTAGGCGCATTAGGCATTTTTTTCTAGGCATTATTCATACAAGCGAGCTACAGCATCATGCTCTCTGGCAATTAAGACAGCACCCCAGCCCTATGGCATGTTTGTCTAGCCAATATACATTGTCTGTTAATTAAAAAAGATTTAAATTATCTTCAGCTTATGATTGGTATTGAGTGAATTTATGTTAATGAAAGTTATATATCATCACTTATTATGTGCTAGTTATATGTTTCCCTTTTTTTTTTTAATTGCACAGTTTTCTGTCTTCAATTGTCACTACAGAATTAATTTAATCCTTTGGTTGCACTGCTAAAGTTTATTGATTTTAAACATTTCAAATGTTGATAACAATCTATTTCAATTTTCAGCACTTTAAAATCCTATGCAGGATAGATAATATCTTTGAATACATCATCCATTTTATTAATGTTCAATATTAAGCTATTTGCTGTTTGCCGTTGTTATAACACTTGATAAAATGTGAAAGAGAATGGAAATGACTTGGGTTTGATTTTATACTTCATCACATTTCCATTATTTAGCAAACTCACATTTTCAACTTCCTTTGCTATCACTGTAGATGCCTGTTGTTGTGCAAATTAATGATTGTTGATGTTACATAACAAAATTATGTAATAAATTTATGTAGTAAAATTCCATTTTCACTTTCCAACACTCAGTTGCTTAAATACTGACTTGACCTCAGGTCATCACCACATTGATTAAATTACTGTTTGCTATCATGATGTCTACATATCAATAAACAAGTCATGATTGGTATGTATCTATATATAAGAGGTTTCTGAAATTAAGATTTTCTTTTTCATTAAAAAGGAGCATTTATTTTATTTCAACATTATCTTGGTTTGTTTCTTATTAAACAAACTTCAAGTGTGTGTGCATTTATATGTTTTCACATAAAATTAAATATCAGGTATTTAGCCTATTATTCCAGCTTGTTTCTTATATGGGTTTATTCTACTACTGTGGATATAGGGGCTGGTTTGAAATGGATTTAAGCTGCCCTTACAAAATCACATTGTGTGTGTGTATATATATATATTAAGGCAGTGATCTATTTTAATTCTAATGTATTTTAAGAAATACTGTAGTTGACAATTGTGAATCAAATTCAAGTTTCATTAAGTTTTTTATATAGGTTTGTATTTTATAAGCACACATTCATTATGAAAAGTCTGCATTTAAAATCAACATAAGACAGCTTTACTTTTATTTTAAAAAGCTAATGAAACTATTTTATTTAATTACATTTATTTCAAATAAATCTGTTTTAAAATTTATATTATAAGAACAAAACTTAATTAACAAATAATCTTTAAATTTTGCTCAAATTGTTTTATAGTATTATTAATTAAATTTTAACAGATATCAGTTTTTTTTTTTAGCTTTCTTTCAGGTTTTGAAAATGAAAATTAAATATATTTTAAAAATTAAGTTGGTTAAGTGTCATCTATAAAATATGTGGCCTTGGTTAATTAAAGAATTGTATAAATATATAGGCTGGTTTAAATAAAGAATTTTGTAAACAAGTGTAATTAAAGTAATTACTAACTTGTTTAATCAATGAATTTTATGAACATGTGGGCTTGTTAATGATTAACAAGTGTCAGATCAAGAAATAATTTAATTCTTTTTGCATTTTTGATCTTTGAATTTACTTGCTCAACATGAAGATTTCTCTACCAGCAGCTCAAAAATAAAAATGTATTGCTAACAATCACACAAATGAACTTCTCTAGCATATAGACCATAACTATTAGGATATCCAACTCTCCTTGATGAATTTTATCCAATGCTGTGCCAACTATCTTCTCATATCCAATTAAAAAGATACATTTCTCAACATTAAAAGAAATTTATAACTATATATGAAAACATACTTAATTATGACTAAGATGAAAAACTGGTAAATGAAAAGGCTTCACATGTAAACAATTAAAGTACTCTATTTCCATATATATATAAATTATGTTTTGTGGTTCTGTATAAGATTTTAGTTTAAAAGTTTCAATGTTTGAAATTGTTAAACTAATACACAGATGAACCCACAAATGTGTTTTTTATATCTGAAACCCATGAAAACATTTCTCTGAACATATATATATATAATTTCATGAGAGATAAAATAATATTTACTAGGACATATTTTCTTTAAACTTCAAGGTAATCTTTTACTTATGAACTATTTGATAAATTTTTAATCTAGCCAGTGATATTTATAATTTAATTTAGATGATTTTATACATCTTTATATTTATCTGTTATATTAACTTACTATTAATATTTATATTTTATAACACATGTAACTCAGTGTATTTGATATGTATAACTTGGTATGCTGAACATTTTACATGTGTATATTTTAATGGCACAAGATATGATTTGTTTTACAAATTGAGTTTGGTAAAACAGTTTGGATTTTAAATAGTGGAGACATAAAAATAATAATTTTGTCTCTTTGTTTCTTTTTGAAAGGCTTTATTAAAAATCACTTCTGCATATGTTAATAATCAGAATTTAGTTTTAGGTCAATGTTGCTTTTAAAAAATTTTTTTTTTAAAAAGAGAGAAATATGAAATTTGGTTCTTTATTTTTAATAGTTTAAAATTTAATATAAATAAAATTTAGTGTTTCTCTGAAAATATTTTTTTTAAAAATTGCAATATATGTGTGTCTAATGTGATGTGCATATAGCTCTATAAATCATTCAAAAAGTTGACTTTATTGTACTTAGATTTATAGGCAGTTTGCCTGTTTATTTTGTTTGATTCATGTGCATTTGAAGTGTGTGTGTGTGTGTGTGTGTGCAGTTTGATTAGTGATGTAGTGATTCTTAGATATTGTATCCACACATTTGAATTTAGTATATACTTATTTGCCTTTCCATTATCTATTTTATTCCTGCTTAAGGTATTCATGGTTGATTTTGATTTTACTTTGGGTTCAGAGATATTTCTCATGTTTCTGTATTTTAATGTGTCTTCTACATGAGATACTATTTATTGTTTTGCTTTTAAAGTGGTGTAGTATCAAATGCACAGTGTATGATCTAATTTTGTAATAGCCTGCATGACATGAATATTTATAGTACATTTACACTATTTTGTTATTGCTTATTTTTATGTAGAAGTAAAATATATATGTGCCCAAATCTTAACTTAGAATACATGCATAATAGGTTCATATAAATAGTAAACTATTTATTAATCTTTAGAGATGATACAGTATTATCATGTAAAATTTTAGTAAATAGTAATATTTAAAACTATCAGATATCAAATGGACAATATGCTAACATATAACAGAGACAATTATCATTCAAATGTGCTTTTATTTGAACTGTTGTATTTAAACTGTATTATATTGTGCTGTAAATAATTTTCGTTTTATTATTAGATCAGATTTAGCATTTGTTTACTGTTGTATGCTCTACCAATTGATATTTTCAAAGAATATCTGCTCTCTATTGTCTAGAAGCAGTGTTAAACGCCTGTGAGTGGTGGTGTGTAGACATTTATACTTAGTATTCTCACCAATAAATTCTCATATTGATGTGATGTGATGTGATGTATTATGGCTTCTCCTTAAACGAAGTCAAGAATATTTCAGCAATTATGCCCAGATAAACCTGTTAGCCACTTTATTTTACATTCCCCACTCTAAATTTACCCATAATCTGCTCTATCCCATTTCCACAACATAATCTTTGTCAACTCTATAATATAATAATATATATATATATAATATATATTCATGGTTATAAATCTAGTGGCGCCCTCTGATGTTATATATTAGTGTGCCTACTATTCATTATAAGATATAAAGTAAAAGATCATCATTACTTTTTTAATGAATAAAAATATATCCAAAGTATATTGATTTAATATTTTGGTATTATTATTTGTAAACTTCTCTAGATTTAATAGAGCATATAATACTTTTTTGAAACCTAGATAATCTTTAAGTCTAGCAGAGTACCATTTCATGGATCTTGTGAGAAAAATATTTTTACTACAAAAAGTGATCAATGAAAAACTAAATGAAAATTGACTGCAGAGGATTTTGACATGTAAATTACAAACACATTTTCTTAATATAACTTTATAATGTTACAAAAAAAATCAAGTCAGATATCACATGACCTCATTTAATAAGCTTGTATTTACAAATGTTATATATAGAGCTTGCAAAATAAGCTCTTAACAAGCTTTGCAGAATATCCTCAACTCCAGACCAGTTTCTGCTACTGATGTCATCAGTGAGATGCCAGGATATTCAAGCAATAGATTAAAAATACCAAGACAAGCCCAGCACTTTATCTAATGTACAACTATTAAGTAGAAAATCTGAAATTTTCAGACATTTATGTCTTTCAATCCAGCTATCTAACTTAAATAGCCATATGGGACTGAACTAAGTTCAGATACACCATATATTAGTAGCTTTAGCAATATAAAATCACTAAAGTCTTAATAGTAAAAAATAAAATTACAAAAAAAAATTAAGTCAGATGTCACATGATTTAATTTAATAAGCTTGTATTTACAAATGTTATATATAGAGCTCGCAAAATAAGCTCTTAACAAGCTTTGCAGAATATCCTCAACTCCAGACAAGTTTCTGCTACTGGTGTCATCAGTGAGATGCCAGGTTATTCAAGCATTAGATTAAAAATAGCAGGACAAGCCGAACAGCACTTTACCTAATGTACAACTATTAAGTAGAAAATCTGAAATTTTCAGACATCTATATGTCTTCCAATCCGGCTATCTACCTTAATAGGCATATGGGACTGAAATAAGTTCAGATACAACAAATATTAATAGCTTTATCAATATAAAATCACCAAAATAAAATTGCAAAAAAAAAATCAAATCAGATGTCACATGACCTAATTTAATAAGCTTGTATTTACAAATGTTATATATAGAGCTTGCAAAATAAGCTCTTAATAAGCTTTGCAGAATATCCTCAACTCAGACCAGTTTCTGCTACTGACATCATCATGAAGTGCCAGGATATTCAAGCATTAGATTAAAAATGCCAGGACAAGCCCGGCATTTTATCTAATGTACAACTATTAAGGAGAAAATCTGAAATTTTCAGATATCCATATGTCTTCCAATCCAGCTATCTAACTTAAAGACATATGGGACTGAAATAAGTTTAGATACACCATATATTAATAGCTTTAGCAATATAAAATCACCAAAGCCTTAATATCAAAAAATATAAAATTACAAAAAAAATCAAGACTTTGGCAATTTTATATTGCTAAAGCTATTAATATATGGTATATCTGAACTTAAATCAGTCCCATATGGCTATTTAAGTTAGATAGCTGGATTGAAAGACATATGTATATCTGAAATTTTCAGATTTTCTATTTAATAGTTACACATTAGATAAAGTGCTGGGCCTGTCCTGGTATTTTTAATCTAATGCTTGAATATCCTGGCACCTCACTGACGATGTCAGTAGCAGAAACTGGTCTGGGGTTGAGGATATTTTGCAAAGCTTGTTAAGAACTTATTTTGTGAGCTCTATATATAACTTTATAATGATAAACAAAATTGTTATTTATATCAGATAGTTTTTAGCATTAAAGATAAATGTGGGTTAAAAAGTCAATCTTGCAAAGACAAGTGGCAATGTGCTTGAGAGTCTTAACATTTTTTAATATTATCATGTCTTAATAAAATACTCAATTTGTGTCACTTTGTTATAGGAATTTAAACTTTAATTTTGGCAATGTTAGAAGATGGATGGATTTTACTGGCTATTCTGTTATTCAACTAGACAAATGATATATGTTTGGTAGCAACTGCTGTAGCAAAAAAATGATTTTTGAATTAGAGAGTTTAAAGAGTTAACATAAAATCATTGTTCTCATTTGCTATGATTATTTATCAGGTATTATCTGCATTAGATATTAAAGTTGGACTGTAAAGTAATTGTTTGGTATAATATCTATTTTATAGGATAAATTTATATCACTTGTCTGTATTCCAGAGTTTTTAGCAAAGTTAGTAAGACTTGTTATGCTTTCTTTTTTTTTTAATGAATAATTAAACTAAAATTATGAAAAGTAATGCAATCTCTATAGTCCTTTATGTAATGCCATTCATAACACAATAGTGATTATTTTTATTTAACTTACTTATTTTCAGACAAATTGTAATTTTGTAATTCTAGGCAATGTGAACTTCCCAAGACAACAAATGTAAAGTAATTAATGATAATGCATAATTAAATTATTCAGAATGGTCACATTTTAATATGATGCCAGCTATTTCATTTTGATACTATCTTCCAAACATTGATGAGATCAGAACATTGTATTTGAGAATTAATTTTACTGGTTACATTGCTAAACCCAAGATGTGTTATATTTATACTATAGAAATTTACTGTCATAAATTAGTCTACAAAAAGAAGTGGATTTATCTTTTTGATCCAATAATAAATCTTCATTGAATTAATTTTTTAATTATGTAAAAAATTACATTTTGTATTCAAGTGTAAGATGGTTATGCTTTAATTTATTTGCTTAATTAAGGGTGTATATAATGTCTTTAAGAATTCAGATCATATAGACATGATAAAATCAGTTGATTTTTTCCTTATAACATTTTAGTTAAACATATTGGAGATTGTAAAAAACTGGTTAAACTTTATCAAATTATGAGATTCTGGAAACACTAGGAAAAATAATACATTGTAATGCCAGATTTGTGGAGGGAGAATTGTGAAAGCTGGAGATGAAGATTGTGGTGAATATAATGTCAAAAAGAAAGATGACCTGGAAAAAGAAGAAATCAAAGAACAAACATCTACTATGTTGAGTTATCTCCCAAAATCAAACAATAATTACAGGATACATGACATATATAGCATTTAGAAATATATTAAAGAGAAAAACCTAGTTTTCTTGAAAGAGGACAAGGGCAATTGGCCTGTAATATGGAAGAGTTTAATTCAAAAACTAACCAGCAAATCTGTAGAATGAAATTTATTAAAAGAAATAGCTACAATTTAAAATATAAAAAAGATAATTGTATTTTATTGATACTGAGGAACATCAAAGTAAAGCATTTACAAACTTGGATTATAACAAAAGTTATCTGTCAGTTGCCAATGTTCCTAGAATCGTTATCAATATAAACTTCATAAACAAAAATTCCCTTTTAGGCTGATAATTGGATTTGATGTTTCTTGTTTTTATAATGCAGCAAAAATCATTGTGTCCTGGCTTAAAGAAGACCTGAGTTTTGGATCATATTCAATACAATTGATATGAATTTGTTGAGAAAATTAGAAACCTTAAAATAGATAACAGTAACAAAATTACCTCACTAGATGTAAAAGAATTACATGGGTCTGTTCCTCTAGCTGAATTGATAGAAGTGATAAATGTAATGTTGTAATAAGCTAACTACAATTTAATAAATATTCTTTTATAACAGAGACACTAAAATGGATTAGTTAAGAGATAGCTGCAACAATTAATAATAAACTGTATAAAGTGAATCTCAGATGGCCAATGGAACTACTTTTTAGTGTAGTTGTTTGCAATTTGTATCTACCTAAAATGGAAAATTAATTACTTCAAAATTCGAGGTACTGCCAAAAAATTATTATATGCAAGATATGTGGATGATGCTCTACTCTTTGCTGATAAAGCTATTATAGACCAAATTCAACAAGAATTGCCAATGATGTTTTCATTAATTTGGACAGTCAAAAAAGAAGATGAAATCACAATATTAAATTTTTAGATTTAAATATTCAAATGCATGACAATATCTTGGACTGCATAATGGAATTGAAGCCTATAAATGTGAGAGATGTCATACACTCTAGTTCAATTGCACTCATATTACATAAATATGCAGTGCTGAAAGCTGTTCTCCACAAAAACGTAAAATTATACAAATTTGAAGCAGATCACAGAAACAATGTAGAGACATATACAAAAGATATAATAAGTGTGGGGTATAATTTCAAAAAAATTAATGCTATAATAGAAAAATTCTACAGCAAAGTTAAGAACCTGGTGCAATTCTTCCCTGAGGAGAAAAAATGGATAAGTCTTCCTTATGTGTCAGTGATCACACAGAAATTAAGAGAAATGTGTGCCAATAAATATAAGTTCCCAGTTGTGTTCTTTTTTGTCTAAGTTGTTAAACAATTCTAAATACAAGATAATGATGGAAGCTTCACATCAAGTAATATATAAAATAATGGGCAAAAATTCAATTTCTCACATCCATACTTTGAAGAAACTAGGGCTACCCTGTCCACAAGACTTGCCCAAAACCATTATGTATTCAACAGGGCAAAAAGAAGCGATGAATACTCATTGATAGTTTTGGAGCACAAGCTGCAGTCAGGACACAAATTTGATCTTTCTAAATTAGACATTATATACATACACTGAGAGAGATGACAGAAAGTGAAAAGTTAAAGAGTCATGGACTATAACCAGACACAAGTACACATTAAATAAAAAGAAGGCTAACATCCCTCTATCCAAAATGTGGCTTCTCTATCATCTTTTATATAGATTTTTTTTTTCACTCAAGAAACTTTATTAACAACTTAAACCACTCTTTCTTACATATTTAAAGAAACAATTTACCATTTTAATTGATTATGCTAATCAACTGTTAATCTTTTTTTTAATCAAAAACAAACTTTATTAAACCAAAAAAAAAAAAAATACATAATAAATAAAATTCAATTCTATGCAAATCATTTAAACAATAAACAAATACATATAATATTAGATTTTAGCAAAATTAAGTGCATAAAGCTATGATTAGGATACTAGTAGTATCAAAGGCTAAAGCTAGAATAAAGATATTTAAGCCAACAAAGTTTTTTCTGATTTTAAATGGTCAAACATTTATTAATTTATTCTATTAAAAATAAATATTGCTATAATAGAACTTTGAAGGAATGTTTTTATAGTCATTTAATCTACTGAATGTGTCAAAACATAGTATATATTTGTCAAATTTATTATGACATTTAAGATACCAAAATCTGTGATATGTAAGAACAGCTTGACTACTGTTTAATGCACTACAAAGAATTAAATCATTTTTGAATACATTTTTTATAAATTTAGATATGTTAAAAGGAAATTTATTATCTAAATAGTATGAAGGGATTAAAGAGACTTCTAAAATAGTTTTTTTAACAACTTGCATGTTTATAAGTTTGCCTAATGGTTGAGATTGTGACAGAAGTTTTATTTTATTTTTCTAATTTTTTTTTTTTTTTGCTTTAATCATTGAATCAGTATAAACCAGTAAAAATATGATGGTTTCTTTAAACTGGAAAGGAAGATAAATACATTCTTGTGGGTTTATTTTATATTAAATTTAAATGCAATGCTTCAATCTGATGCATATGTTTTATCATTACAATATTTTACATATACCTGATTAATGGTTACATATGAATCTTTAATTTGTAAATCAATGTTATTTTTTATTTTGTTACATGCTGCTTATGAGTTTAAATCATATTTTTAATTAATTTCATGTGAGATACAAAATGAATAGAGTACATTTTATTAGTTTAGTGGTTATTTGTAATTATTTATGTAAAGTGTTGAACTCATTAAATAGAAGCTCATATAATTATCATCATCATAAATATTTTAAGCTTCATACATGTAGTTGCAAGTTGTGCAGAGTGAATTCATAATTTGCTATTCATTTTAAACTTAAAACAATAAAATGTATTGCAAAATCAAATATTAGTTGATAACATAAATAAATAAATAAATAAGCATAGTACACTGTTGCTTCTAATAGTGAATTAGTTTTTTTCTCTAATTAACAGCAATAATAATATACGATTAAACATGAATTTTTCTTTTGAGCAGAAAAGCAAAATAGTTTCTTAAATGTTAACATTCACAATTTAAACTGATATTCATTAATATTAAATATTTTTTAATATTCTGAAATGTGTTACTTGCTCACATAAAGACGTATGAACTACATTACCAGCATATGCACAGGTCTTTTTTTAAGTAAGAATAATCATCTTCATTCTTTTCATACTATACTTTGTAAAATATTATCTGATCTTTAACCATATTTTCTCACAGGTATAAAGTTCTTTTTCTAAAAACAAATCAGATAATATTTATGTAAGAATGAAATGCATTCACTCGTTGATATTTTTGCAGCTATTCAGAGTTTGATTTTATGCACAATACCACTGTATCATGACAAATTTTTTAAAATCTTTTTCTCACTAATATAAGCTATAAATATTAATTATTCTTGAAAAAGTAAACAACATATGAAATACTATAAACTCATCAACACTCCTTTAACACTTTAAGCAAATAATTTTATTTATTATAACAGTTTCGACTGTACTAGCAGTATGAAATACTAAGAAAATACCTCATCAATTCTTTACAATACATGAAAACAGTTTTATATTCAATTTTGTTATATAAAATTTTGGTATACAAAATACTACTTTGTAAATAGTTTTTATTCATTTGAACTAAAATGTATATAAACACTTCTCAATATTTTAACAGTAAATAATGTTTTATTTAAGTCATTATATACTTGCAGTATATGATTCAATAAATTGTTACAATAAAGTCAAAAAAAGGTAAATTCATAAAAAATAACTCTAATTGTAAATAAATTGGTGAAACACAACTTTCTAATGCAATGCATTTCATTACATAGTTTGCTACTCAAAAGTTACAGATTCATGAATCAATGTTTAATCTGTCACTTCTGATGTGACTTCCATATAAATCATTAAACATTCAGTTTTTATTAAGTAATAAGTTTGGTGCTGTGAAGATTAAAACAGTAGTAAAATGAGGTTCAATAGCTAAACATCTTTGAATCATAACTCAATCTAAAATATCTGAAGTTCAAACATCACTGATTTCATAATGACTACCATTCAATTATTTGTTTATTGAAATCTTAAAATAATGCAATATACATTATTTTTTTTTTTTTTTATTATGGGTAATCAAAACATTGAAAATCAAATGATATCCCAGAAAATCATTGACATAGAATCACTGGTATATTTTCAAAAAGAAAAAATACCCTGTAACTTAAATAAAATATCCTAATTATTAGAAGAATTAAAACTTTTTAAGTCAACTAAATGAAAAACATGTTTAACAGCAATTATTTATCTTTTATATATCCTCCACTCCATGAGTTATTACAGTTTTATTTTTATTTTAAAAAAGACTATTAGAGAAATATAAAAGCATATAATAAATTTTATTTTTAGCTTTAAAATAAATATTCTGAAATTGTACTATTTTTTAAAAATAATTTCCGTTCTGAATAAGTATGAAAACATACGAGTAGAGGGGAAAAAATGAAAGGAAAATATTAATTAATTTTATTTCTAAATCTAAAGTCATCAGGAAATTTCTAGATGACATTAAAAGTCAAAGCGTAAACACTTTCTGTTTTGTTACTTTTAAAATCAATAAACTACTTTATTTATTAAAAATATTTAATTTTAATATACAACTTTAACTTAAAATTTCTATTAATTTTATAATAAATTTATATTTATGAATAAAATAACTATTTCTGATTATTATTATTTGTTTTTATTAAAATAACCAATGCCACAAAGTAAAAAAGAAAAAAAACTCTAGTCTTTGTTTTAAAATAAATTTATTAAACATAGTAATATACAATTAAGCTTTATAAAAAATTACATAGCATTCAGTATGAAACATGTTAGAGCAAAAAAAGAAAAAAAATGTATTTGAAAAAAGTCGATGCAGAGAAAGAGATATCTTAATAAGACTAAGAGGAAAACAAAACTTTCACCCAAGTATCATCATGTAGAGTCACAGGCAAAAGCAGAGAGTCTTGCTGCTTGATCTAGTCAAGGAGCTTGATATAGACAGTTAAAGCTGAGTCCTTAGAATGACCAAAGATGAGTCTGCAATGCATCAACCATAAAGAAAGTCAGAAAGATGGATAATCTCAATTCCGCAAAAGATCCCTTCTTGAGAGTATTACAAACAGAAAGAGCATCCCTAAAATCCAGAGAAACATTACTAACAATAAAATCCCTAATCAACTTAAGAGTAGGACAAATATAGAAAGTATGGGGTATTGTCTCATCATACAATCTACAAAACTGACACTGAGGCAAAATCCTAACAAAACCTCTGCTGGCCATTAAAAAATAACTTGTTGGGAGAGCATTTAAATTCATTTTAAGTACAAAATCAACATGCTTTGCTTCAATGAAAAGAAGTTTTATTTTACACAATAGAGCTTTACTAGAAACACTTAATGAAGTCAAAAGAGGAGTATGATGTTGAAATTTCAATTAATAAACATCCCAGAACATCAATTTCCCATCAAGCACAACTTGAAACGAGGGTATCAACTTAATAACTGACTTCCATAAATCAGCAATCCAATAACTTGAAAATGAAGGTGATGTATCTGTAGGATCAATAACCAAAGGAAGAGATAACTGAGCAAGCTTTTGACAAGTTACATGAAGAAAAGATATAGATCTCTGGAGATATAGAATTGAGACTGAATGTAAACCTAGACCATTTAAAATCTTTGGCATTTGAATTTTTTCAATACTAATGGCTACCATTTTTCCCTTCCAAAATAATTTTGAACAAAGTGAATTTATAGCTCTCTCAAAATGCTTTGTTGGCCTAATAATTGGCAAGTAATAACTAAGGCTTGAATAGACGACTTTAAATGACATTATTTACAATTTAGTGGGCCATGTCTTATATTACAACAAACTACAAGTTAATCTGGGACATGTAAGTCATGACTAATATTATCTAGAAATCATTTACTAATCAGTACTATATACCTAGATATGTGGAAGATCTTCCTGAAAAAAATCTTAAAGAACTTGTGAATTAAAAAAAATTCACAATTAACCTGAAACCAGACTTGAACTTAAGATCATAGATATTAGATGTGCTAACCATTTTACAGGAATTTTTATAATGGACACAATTTAATAATTATTTATATTAAAGAAAAATCAAAAGTAAATGTTCAAAAATATTTACAGTACCTTTGATTTTCAATTGATCATCATTTAGTTACATAATGTGAATATAATTAATAATTCTGCCAAGATTATTAATGGTAAAATAACATTTTATTAATATCTTATTGATTAAATTTTGCAATATCAAAAACATACATTTGTTTGCATATTATTCTAGAGAAAAGTATAAACTTTACAGAATTAACTTTAACTATATTAGCAATTTTTAGTGAGGTTAATTATGGCAATTAATTACATCATTTATTAATACTTAACATTAAATAGTAATTTATGATAAACATAATGGGTATTTATTAATGCTAATAATTAACAATTATATAATTTAATTTGTGAATTAATAATAGTTAATGCAGAAAAACTTTGCATAAATAAGTAAAAGAATTTTACAATAATATTAAAACTTTCTTTGAATATAACATGTTTTTTATGTCAATCTAGAATTAATCTAAACATTTACAAATTTTTTATGTATTCATTTATCATCATTTCTGAATCTTAATAATTTCTCTTGCTCTATTAGTAACTCTTTATATTTTTAATAATAGGCAATAAAAAAGAGTTATAATGCTTCTCATTCCTTTGTTTCATAGCATTACTGATATATATATATTGTTTGTACTAAATTTAATGTAATTATAAGGAACTTAAACTCGGACATTCAAACTCTGCACAACTATTCTATTCATCTTATACAACTGATACACATGATCACATATATGAAAAAAAATAAATGATCTCCAGTATATGTATTTCATGCTGAATCAGTACTCATCATGTTGGTCCAGATAACCATCTTTCACACACACACACACACACACATATATATATATACAATTACGCTCACTTTATTTTTCACATGTATGTGGTTATGTATATCAGTTGTATAAGATAGATAGAATATCTGTGAGAAGTTTGAAAATCTGAGTTCAAATCCCTTATAATTATCTTAAATTTAGAATAGCATAACCTTTTATCTTGAACTTCTTTTTTTTTTTAAAAAATAGTAAAAAAAAAAAAAATTAAAAAAAAAAAAAAAACAAAAAAACTTTTTTTAAAAAAAAAACTTTTTTTTTATTATTATAATTAAATTTATTTTTTTTTTATAAAAAGGGATTGGGGTTTTGATTTTTTATTTTTATCTTAAATTTAGTATAGACAATATACATGTATTTAAATATTACATATCGAGCCTGTAATCTGCTCATTTCCTCTTCTGTATAATTAAATGGACATATTAAGCTTCTATGTGTGAAGGATCAGACTGACTTAAGGTCAACATGGGTATGACAATGATATTGGGCATCATCAAGAATTTTGAGAATTTTAATCTTGGATTTTCAATGATATGAATGACTTAAGAGATGGATATAGGAAAAGATTGAAGCTTGTCCATTAAAGTTTGAAGAAAATGAGCTGACTGTATATGTGTGTGCTAGATGGTAATTTGGACCAACTGATGGTATTGATTCAGCATGAAATATGTATATTGAAGATCATTTATCTTTTTTCACATGTGTATCAATTGTATAAGATGGATAGAGTAGCTGTGGGAAGTTTGAAAGTCTGAGTTAAAGTTTCTTATAATTATATATACATCAATAGCTGGAGCTTTACCAAAACCTCCAAACAAGCATATTTTTGTTTACATAAATGTCAAAAGAGTCAGAATTCACTATCTCTTTCATTAGCTCTACCTTCATATCAGCTGATTTCAAGCTAATTTGCTATCGTCAGTGAAGGGTAGGGGCCAGAAACTAGATCTAAACACTAACTGCAAGTGTTTATGCAACAAATTCCTATCAGTTTGCAAGCATGAATTTTTTAGACACATAATGTCTTCAAATCCAGCTTAACAAGCAGGTTAGCTACATGGGTCTGATATCAGTTCAGTTTCACCACATAGTCAAAGCCTCTGCAATATATATCATTGCAAAAACCTTTAGATATAGTTTCTGGCCCCTACCCTTCACTGATGATAGCAAATTAGCTTGAAATCAGCTGATCTGAAGATGGATCTAATAAAAGAGATAGTGAATTCTGACTCTTTTGATGCTTATGTAAACAAAAATACACTTGTTCAGAGGTTTTGGTAAAGCTCCATCTATTGATCATAAATGCAAGCGATAGCAAGTTACGTGATTTATAACTTGTTTTTTATAAATGTACCTTTAAAGGTTTTTGCAATGATATATATTGCAGAAGCTTTGACTATGTGGTGAAACTGAACTGATATCAGACCCATGTAGCTAACTGGCTTGTTAGGCTGGGTTTGAAGACATTACGTGTCTAAAAAAAATCATGGTTGAAACTGATAGGAACTTGTTGCATAAATGCTTGGAGTTAGTATTTAGATCTAGTTTCTGGCCTCTACCCGTCACTGATGATAGCAAATTAGCTTGAAATCAGCTGATCTGAAGGTGGAGCTAATGAAAGAGATAGTGAATTCTGACTCTTTTGAGGTTTGTAAACAAAAATATGCTTGTTTGGAGGTTTTGGTAAAGCTCCTTCTATTGATCATAAATGCAAGCGATAGCAAGTTACGTGATTTATAACTTGTTTTGTTTTTCATATATATATATGTAACCTGAGAAATCTACCAAAGGGTGAGAAAACAGACATGAAGCTTTACAATCAACTTCCCCACATTGTCCCATCAGAATACATGCACCATATGGCATGAATTTTAAAAAACAAATCCCAGATTATGAGTCCTCTTGTAGACAATATCACAGCTAAATATGATTATTAAAATACAATGTTCTTTTTATAATTCAAAATATTTTATTTCTTAAGATATTTTAATCTCAAATATAGGTTTTTAAATCTTAAATATCTTAAATATAAGTTTGTTTGCAACTTTAAAATATCACATTTTATGTTTTAAATTATCATAATCTCCAATAAGAGCAATACATATACTTTAGACCACTCAAAGAAGTATGGAGAGATGCATGTTGAGAATAACAATAAAAGATTGAAAGCACAATACATCTATTAAGAGAACAAACAGGTGTTACTGACCTCATTGAAAAAATTAAAAGACTGAAGTGGAGTTGAGCTGGACATATTGCTAAAAAAGATGTTAATAAATGGACAATTGAAATTTAAACTGGATTCCAAGAGATTATAAAAGACCCAGAAAGAGATCACATATGAGGTGGATGGAAGAAATAGGAAAGTGTGCAGGGGTGATGTGGAGAAGAGAAGCTAAAGATCAGAGAAGATTGATTGAACTTGGAGAGACCTTCATCCTGCAGTGGATTGATAATGGTTGATGGTGATAATGATTTCAGCCTAGTTTACAAAAATTATATTAATTTTAGCTAATTTATTAAATTAATATATATATATATATGTGCTCTGCGCACAGATAATGAAGCTATTAATTGTCTTTGAAATTATTAAAATTTACCGCCAAGCATTAATGAAGTAAAATCTTAACTAATTTATTAAATATTACTTGTTTTCTTATGAATACTGCTATCTTCATAAAGCAATATCTATTAGTATGTGTACATATAAATATTAGTATTTGTAGATGTACATATAAATATTACTAAATAATATTTCATAAATTAGCCAAAATTAATATCATTTTTGTAAACCAGGCTGAAATCATTATCACCATCAACCATTATCAATCCACTGCAGGATGAAGGTCTCTCCAATCAATATTCTCCAATCTTTAGTTTTTCTTCACATCACCCCTGCACACTTTCTTATTTCATCCATCCATCTCACATGTAGTCTCTTTCTGGGTCTTTTACAGTCTCTTGGAATCCAGTTTAAAATTTCAATTGTCCAGCTATTATTATCTCTTCTAGAAATATGTCCATCCCAACTCCACATCAGATTTTTAATTTTTTCAATGAGGTTAGTAACACCTGTTTGTTCTCTTACCCATATATTGCATTTTCGATCTCTTTTTGTTACTCCTAACATGCATCTCTCCATATTTCTTTGAGGGGTCTGTAAGTCTCTGTATTGCTCTTCTATTAAGTGTCCAAGTCTCAGATCCATAAGTAAGAACTGGTAAAACACATTTATTAAAAACTTTCCTTTTCAAACACATAGGTATATTTCCTTTTAGTATTAAGTTATTTCTACCAAAAGCAGTCAAGTTTAATCATTTCATCCATTATGTTTCCATTTGCATTAATAATCTGACCAATGTATTTGTAATTGTTAACTTCTTCTAACTCATCATAATCAATCTTTATTTTCATATTTTGAGAAAATCCATATATATAAATTATTTGATTTATAATTTAAAATGAGAAAATTTATTATTTGACTTTTTTTTTTAATGCTGTTATTTTCTTTTTACTTTTTAGTCGGTGATAATCTAAAAAAAATACCTTGTTGATTTTTAAAATGTACAAATTGATTTACCTGAGGAGGAACGGATATTGTATTTCTCAATGTCATGTGACCTGAGTTCTGCAAAATTATTTAGAGTGAGTACAAACTGTGATGTGTAATAGATTTAATTCTATTACATTGCAATTATATTTATCTTTTTAAATCTTTAATTTTCCTAAGAATCTCATACATATATAATAAAATGTTTATGCAACTATTTATCAGTTTCTAAATTTTAAAATTAAGTGTAGGTTAAATATTAATTTTTAATTTTAAAAATAATAAACTTTAAGTGGAAAAAAATGTGATCAATAGAAAGCTAAATTTGCTACAAACCTAGCTTGTAATCAAATGCAATAGACGGGTAAAATTTAATATATAAACCCCATATTTCATCACTAATGGAGAGATATAGGAATGCCCAAATTTTATTTTGCCAGGATGGAGAAGTTCCTCACCTACTACAAATGGTTGTACCGGTCAGAATTGTATGTTCGTCTAACAAGAGCTAGCATCTAGGCAAAAGTACCTAGATTCCAATCATATGCAAGATACATAAGTCAGGAATAATCATGAACTCTGCTCTATTGCCTATTTTCCAAATCTATAACATTACAAACAACATTTCTGATGATAAATGAAATTCCATTAATTCCTATCCCAGAGCAATAGCAGAGAAACAAAAGATCTATAGGAAAATTGTTTAACCTGACCTGTAACCCCCTCCCCCAATAAGATGAGCTAACTTATAACTATATTACTATTTGCTACGAATCATTAACAAATGTCATAGACTAGCTTAAAATCAATGGACTCTTATCATATATAACACAATCTAATTATCAATATGCACGCATGGAAGGAACAAAAAAATAACTAAAGAATAACTTATTAAATTGTTAATTTATTTATAATAGTAATAATAATTGGTTAGAACTTGAGTAAACAAATATGGATAATATACAATAAATAAATACACTGTGAATCTATTTGCACATAATTAATATTATCTGGTTTTCACATAATTAACAGTAGTGATTTGTGTATTACATAAATGACATATTGGAACATAGATTAATGATTAACGAATACACAAATACCAGGCACATATATGAATAAAAGCAATAAATAGTCAAAACGATACGCTTAATATGGTAATGAAAGATATCAAATTTACAAGGCTTTTATTCTGAACGCAATGATCTATTCAAATAAACAAAATAAATGACCTGACGAACTTCAAAATAAATGTAATTTGGTCTTATTACAATTTATCGCAATGGCAAATTAAAATATATTATAAATTACAAAATTTATACCATTCTTAACGAATTTTCATTAATGATTTAAGAAGAAAACATTTATTTGCGCATTTTGTTACATTATTAGATTTTGGTAGGGTTTACTGAAAGTTATTTCTCAGCGCATTTGAAGATCATTTAATGAGAGGGCGGATAGCTTAAATAAGCTTTAAAACATGACATTTCTAACTCATCAAATATAAATAAATGAAAGATTGGGATGGTTTATAAAATCATAGCATTACGACTTATAGATTAATAGCAGGGAATGTAAAATATTAATAATTGCGGTGCTGACCGATATGATAATGCCAGAAAGGATGAGAGGCTTCATCAACTTAAATAAATGTGAAGATCACCTGCACTTGTGACAGATGGCATCTAAAGAAATGGTTGGTAGGAATTTCATGGTTTCGGGGGTTTTCCGATGTTACCCATGCTGAGCCTAGCTACAACCTGACACAACCCATGGAGTCGGTGCCTCCAAACTCCTTCAAGAAATGTGCCTTATGAAATAAGTCTGGGATCTCCAAGTATTGGTTTGACAAAACGAGATATAAATTTTATAACGTTATCAAGGGTAAGCAATGCTAATGGGTTTCAGGCCTGTAATGACGCTGATGTATTGTCTAAGGCCTTCATAAATAATAAAATCTGGCATAATGACATCATAAATAATAAAATCTGGCATAATGACATGATACAGTTTAAAACATCCTTAATGGTACGTAATTGACCTTAAATATTGGTTAGAAAGTCAAACCCAAAAGGGGAGAATATGTAGTTCCCATCATTAAACAAATATCAATATGCTTGACAAGTAGAAAAATTAACTAAAATCACATTAGATGGCATGATAAGCAAATGATAGATTACGAGCAAAAGTAAGGTCACAAAGCCTTAATTTACTCTAATATTAAAATTCAGTAAATCAATAGCATTAAGATAATAGTAAATTGATATCTTTAAATAAGGCAATGGATAGTATGCCACGAAACACATAGAACAATTCACTAACATTATTCAATCGATCAAACTTTGGGGCTTAGTAAGAAAGCTTACATTTAATTATTTAAGATTCCACAATGGTGGAATAGAAAATTAAGACAAGATCTGTTCACTAGATTGAATTATTAGCATATTAAATAATATATAATCAAACATAAAATAAAATTAAAAGTTTGCCGCATTTAAAATAATAGGATAGCAAGAGTGAAACCCAGCAAGTATGTTTAGAAAATTAAATTATAGATTTGTGCTTTAGAGAAAGTCATTATTTTAGGAAATTAATAATAATCGGTACTACATCACCAATTATGAAATAGGCAGAGTTACATTTTAAATAAATTTTAAAAAAGCACATAGATGGGGGTTTTAAAGTTACATTTTAAATAAAATAAAAAGCACATAGATGGAGGTTTTAAAGTTCATATTTGCGGCAGAGGATTACCTTCTGTTGTTTGAAGACTTGATGGCTGTATATGCGTATAGGAAAATAATTTGAAAAAAATAAAGTCAGCAAGACAGATTTTGGAAAAATAATAGCTGGCATCCTTTCAGAGTTAGCTTAAGAGTTCATTTAGACAGTCTTTAAGCGGTGATGGCATAGAAGTATAGCGGTATGGAGCTGATCTTGGAAAGATCAGGAAAGCAAATTTCTTCCACTACTCAAGTCATATTTTAAAATTTCGAGTGATGCAGGTTTGTCCTGCAACCCATTCTGAAAATAAAGCACAGAGAGTTTAACATAGAAATTTGGGCTGTATTTATATGCCACTGAAACCTTCTAGAGCTTTCTATTTTCCCTGCCTCTGGCAAGACCCGGATGTGCATTAACTGACTGGAATGCACTTATCCTTTGTAACTTATATTTTAAAGATGATGATGAAATAAGCTCAAGAGTGTTTTGTTTCAATCCATTTCGAGTTGGAAATAAATCCACGAGTTATATTTTCCATTAACGTAGAATCTTTTAAAATAAATTTACTTTAATAAAGACATTTTAAATTTAAACAAGGCACGTTCTTTTGTTTGCAAATTTCAATTAGATTTTAATTACTCTCTAGAACTTTCTCTGGTATTACGTCAGCTTAAATAAAATAATACATGAATAAAAAAAACATATTTAATAAAATATAATATATAACATTTACAGTTATCTGTGATGCATACACTTATATGCATGACTATTTACAGTGGTGGAGATTTAAATATTTTAGAATTAAACTAATATTATTTAATCAAATAATGCTTAGCTAACAAGAGGGGGGGTAATCATGTGCATGTATATCTGCATTTCCTAGTGATTTATGAGTACAAAACCAAGTTTGAACCTCTGGTTGAAGGTTCCTAATATCACCAGACAGTGAAGCTAAATATGTGTAACAGATCTGACTGCTTTATGGTGGACAAGAAAATTGGTAATATTTCTTCAAATGCAGAGCTCTGTAAATCTATTTTAAAAAGTTATATTTAAATGAAGCTAGTTATAATGAACATTTGTTAAATTACAAATTCTCAATTACTTAAAATTCTTGTTAAAATAAAATGTCTAAATGGTAACTGTAACAGTCTTGCCTATAAATGTAACTTTTTAATAATTTTTCCTGCAACTGTAATCACTTATTATTTTAATCTTTCTATAATCTGTGGTCATGCCTATTTTCTATTCTAATTATTTTATTTCACTTTTAAATTCATATGTTATGATTTACCATAATTTCAAAGCAGACAATAATTACACCTTTACCCTGCTTAGGATGGCAATCAGTCCTCCAAAATTAATCATTAAGCAAGAATATCATAGACAGAATATGTATTTATAATGGGGGTCTATAGGGAAAAAATTGCTCCGTTCCACTTGATGTAAAATATCCACATTAGTTTCGAAGCTCAAATATTTTCTTGATTTTTTCATGGCAATGATGACTAAATACAATATCTAAAAAGAAAAATTTTATATCACTAGGGAAAAAATGCATATTTTCACTGTTTAAAAAGTGCAGCACAGCAAAGAGAAAGTGAAACTAAATTTGAATATAAGACTTTTCATATTCTTCCACAGAAGTTTTTTATCATAATGAAAAAAAAATCCATACTGAAGTGCATTTTTTAAAAATTTGTATTACAGCACATATTAATGTACATTTATGTTTATTATTTATGTGAAATTATTCAAATTAAAAAACAATGTTTAATTATAAATTATTTAATTGAACATAAAGACTTAGTTAATGCGTATCATAAATCAATCAACTATAGAAAAAAAAAAACTTATTTTAAAAGAAAAAAATCGAACTTTTTTAATTTTTTAAAATATATGCTAAGTTTATTTTTCTTACTGTATATTTTTAGTAAAATAGTGCCCCCCCCACCCCATTTATGTAGAAAGATTATTTATTAACACATTTTAAATGCAATCTTTATTTTTAAAAAAATGTTTTTCTTTTGATTTGAAACCACTTGGGTGTACATAATTAAGAAACACACACACACAATTTAATATTAATATTTAGTGTTTTCCTGAAAGTTTGTGATGATGGTATTTTAGTTGTACTGTTTTCATCATCTAATATAAGTGTTGAATGTCTAAAAAAATTAAAGTTTATTTAAATAATCCAAGTACTGTACATTATACTTAAATAAAGTTTAATTTTTCTAAAGACATTCAACACTTATATGTATACAGTATTATAGATTCAGTAATTATATATATTTTAAGTTTATGCATTATATATTCAAAATACTGAATGCAGCACTGACATTATGTTTTATGAATAAAAGATTGTATGTGCTATACAATTACAGTAATGTACTTTTGCTTTTGGGTATGAATTTAAAATATCTATTCACTAATGTTATCAGTGACACAAAATTCAACATTACTGCCAAAAAATTTTTTACCAATCATTATAGTGAATAATCGATTGTAAATCATAGTGGGTACAAATTGATAATGATCGCTATTGTGAAATATCATTAAGTAGCTAATCACTAAGCAGGGTAAAGGTGTAATTTATAAATTTTTGGTAAAAACAATTAGAAACTCTCTGGTGTAATGTTCTTATTGCTTTTTAGCTGATATAAATCTCGGCTTTGAAATCTATTCTAAGAAATAAGAACAGATTGCTATGTGCTCATTGTTATTTATATTTAATTACTTAATATGTATTAGTGAGTTATTAAGGTTTGTGAATTATTATTATATCTCTTAGTTAGATAACAAATATGCTTTCTCCTTCCTAGTGTAGATAATAAAATATGCTTTCTCCTCCCTAGTTTCATCATAAAGCAATATATAGATTCAAACTACTGTTGAAAGTCTTTTATTTATTAAATATTGATGAAATTTAGTTTTATATTTTTGAAAAGTAGGTTAATTAGGTTTTTTGTTGGTGGATACTCCATGAAATAGTATTGAAGGTCAGAGAATTTTTTTTTTTTTTTATTAAATGTAGAGCAATTCATTTTTCCCACCATCTGCCATTTTTCTAATTATTGCTTTGTTTTATTTCATAGGCATTTGAAAATAGCATACATGATTTTTTTGTTTTTGTAATTTGTATTTTAGTTATTTTTTATTGCTTTGTGGGGAGAGATTGTGTTTTATGTATTTCAACACTTTTTATTTTTGTAATTTGTATTTTAGAGCAATTTCAGAAATTTTTTATGTTGCCTTAGACGTTTTAAGTTGCCTTTGGCATTTTAATTTTACAGCAATTTCTTGTTTTTGTAATTTGTATTTTAGAGTGATTTCAGGGATTTCTTTATGTTGCCTTAAGTGTTTTAATTTTACATTGATTTCAGTGATTTTGGATAGAAGTTTATCACTTGCATGCTTCTTGAGGATCCTTGATGGGTACTGCAGCATCATCTATAGACACAGTACAGCTAATTAACTAGTACCAAAAGTTAACTAATCATTTCAAACAGCATAGAACAACTTTATCTATTATGTCTATTTGAAACATTAATCTCTAGATTAACTCTTCTTTAGTTTAAACATTAATTTTATTTTTCAAGTAAATATTAAACAACCTAAGATAATCTTTTAAATAACTGCTAACTAAATTAGGCTAACTGAATTACATAACCTCATGCTATTGAAACATATAATTTAAGATTTTTATTATCATAGTACAGATAAAGAAATTTACTTATTATACTAAAAAAATTTTAATACTTTAAAATAGATATTTAACCAAAAGGATTAAATATATGGTGTTCATTAATTAAAAAACTATTGCCATAACAATAAAAATAATAAATGCAATAATAATTAACTATTATATATAGTCTTTTATACTGTAGAAGTACTTTCAGTTAATTATTTTAACAGCAATTGAGGCAGGTTAATGAATTAATCAAAATTACTTCTGCAGATTGAAAGACTGTATATAATAGTTAATTGCCGTTATACTTATTATATATATTAAAGACAATTTTTTTAAAAAATTACTTTTTAATTCTTTATATAAATAGTAAAAATATATTTTTAATTTAAATAAATATCCTATACCAATAATTCATGCCGAATTAATGCAAATTATATGTTTAAAATGCTTTCTTATTAACTTCTTTAATATATTATAAGCTCTTTTTTTTTTTACATATGTCATAGCATCGGCCGAGATGCGAACCCACAACCATCTGCAACCAACTACTTGCTTGCAAGGCAGTTACGATGACCTCTCGGCTAACAACACTTGACTATTATAAGCTTATGGTTAATTTATTGAGAAATCATGTTGTGTTGAGCATTTTAAAAACAGTATGAATATTTAACAGTTTCATTCATTAGTCTTGAGTTAAAGTGAGAAATTATGTTTCTAAACCAAAAATCAATTTTGAAACATTTAGTCAGAATATACCACTCTTCATCACTATGTAGAAACAAATAGGTCCTTATCTTTTTTATACTGTTTAAAGAAGGGAGGCAATAAAACAGTGATTAAATATTTACTCCGGAGTATTGCAAACGGTTCCCTGAAATCACTCTGATTTAAGATTTTTTTTAAACTTTAAATAAAATTCATAACATATATGTTCTAAACAGGCAAAAACTCTCCATATAGTAGTGCCACCTTGGGATGTTTTAGTGGTTTAATATATGTTCTACCTAAATTTTTAATAATATCAGTTTATTTTTATAATAAAATGCTATAATTTATTTTGTAAATGATGTCTTTATAATGGTTTTGGTTTTATATAATTTTTCTTATGAATATCTTGATATTATATTATAAATGATAAAAGTTAATTAATTTTACACATTCTGTTTACAATAAATTATATTCATAATTTTATGTGAATGTTTCAAATGGTTAGCAGTCTTGCTACTTATAGACCAGAGGGTGACTGCTAGCCAATCAAAACTTTTATATAGATTAAACCTACAGAAAGAGTATTGAACACAAAAACATAAAATTTATCAACATAAACATTTTAATATAATAAACGTGGGCGCCTGAAAGCAAGAATTTTTTGCAAAGGAATATCGATAAAGATAACTTTTTTAAAAATTCATACTGAATTATGATGAAATTTTTAAAAAAAATGAATATGGTGATAATTGCACTCAATTAAAACTTTAAAATACTGTTCTTGTTTTACCTACTATTCTTTTAGATGTAATTTTTTAAAAATATATTATTTGAAATACGGAAATGCATAGAAAAAATTGACTTAAAAAATTAATGTACATGTTTTTTTAGCATATATGGAAAATCAATAAATTCACTTAAATATTCAGACCATAAATGTTTAGTTTATTAATGTAAAATTAATTTTATTAATATTTCATATCATTTTTACATCTAAAATAAAATGTTAAAAAATTAATTGAATAGTTTATAGCTAATAACTCATAAACAGTTTGAACTATGGAAGTGATAGAGCTATGGAGTGATCTGTTAAACTACTGAACGAACGATTGTACCACTGCACTAAATCTTACAGGACATTTAAAATAAAATCTACTCGTCCTCATAATAGTTCATACTTCAAACTATGAGTTATTTTGCAGTTTGTATGCAATTTGTTAAATAATCATTTATAGCTAAACAGTTAACTTTTAAATAAATTTCGATTGACAGCTAACTTTAAATAAAATTTTAAAGTTAAGTTTTAACTTAAAAATATAAAATTAGAAATGCTTTTTTTTTTGACAAGCTAAACTATTATGAAAAAAATAATAAAAAAGTGAGAAAGTCAAGTGAAAACTATCGGAAAAATTACATGTCATTACTGCTTTCGCGTGATTATATTTTAAACGCTAAGCTGATAAGCATTTTTAAATTGACTTTTATCACTTCTGAACTTACTTAGAACAGGTTTTTTTTTTTTAAAAAAAAAAAAAGAAATAGTATATAAAAGAATATTGCCGCAATACTGATAAATATATTGTTTTTTGGATCTTATAAACTAAAAATTAAATAGTTTACATTTAATAGCATTTTGAAATATAAAACGAATAAAATATCAAGAATTTATCACAATTTCAGCTTACTAGTTGGTTCAGTAACGTACATTTCTTTTAATCACATTTGTGGCACTTACTGTATGTAAGTTTGAGTAATTAATAGATACAGATGGCAATGTTTTATAAATCTTTATCTAGTACTATCCTATGTAATATCATCAGACTAGTTTCAAGCTTATGACTTTCATCAGTGAGAAGCTTTTTATCTTGAACGAGTATCTATACCATTCAAATCTAATGATAATTGGTCCAAGATCCAATGTTGTATATTGAATGAAAGGCATGAGCTTGAAACTAGTCTTGAATATTACATATGACAGCACAGAAAAGGAATTTATTAAGACATGTTATCTGTTTCTATTGTTTACTAATGCTTACAGATAGTAGCATAGATTTGATGAAAAAAAGAATTTTAATTATGCATATTTCTAAAAACCCTTCAAAATGTATTATTGATAAATATTATATGTAATTTATTTCAATTGCAGAAAATGATAATCTAGAAAAATCATCTGAATTACAAACAAATTTTTACTAAGTAAAATATCAGTTTGTAATAAAAATATTAATAACATTATTAAAGCAAAATAATATGAGTTAAAGTTTAACTCAAGCTGTTATCCAAGCTATAATAGTAATGCAACTTCAACTATCAAAAGCTTCACAAAATTTACAAAAATGATGAATTTTGATGAAATCTTAATAATATAACTAAAATAATGGCTGAAACTATAAAAGCATTTAAAAGTTATGAATAAAGATATAGCAAGAAAAAATAATGCTAATCAAAGAATTGTAAATAATAATAGTGCATGTCAACAATAACTTCTTGTAAAAAAAACACTATTGAGGTAATTAAATGAAATAATATTAAAAAATAGACTAATAAAATTAATGAAATCACACACACAACAACATACATCCAAACAAAACCTGTGTTTTTTTAAGTATTGCACAGGAAAAACTATACTATCTTTTATTGATTTAGCAATTGCTTCACAATCACACTTAACCTGGCAATTATTTGATAAAAATGATATTTTAAAATAAAAGTATTCAAACAACATAGAATAAGTGATTTAACACTTCTGGTTTACTATTGAAGTCTTCAATTATTGCATTTTACCATCTTATTATATGATGATAGAAACTGCAACAACAAATATTCAACACATAATGCCTTTTATCAATAAATATAAATAACAATTAAGTTACAAGATGCATACTGATCCTCTACCATGGCAGAAAAACTAATTGCCTCAGGGTGGCCTTTGAGCATTCCAACATCAGATTTTCAATTGGATGGATGATTAAAGAGTTGGAGTGTGGAGTGGATTGAAGTCTGTCCATTAGTGTATGAGATTTGGCTATCTTAATATATATCTGAGCACTTATAGCATATATGTGTAGAGATGGTAATCTGGACCAACTGATGATTGCTGGTTTAGCATGAAATATGTATATTGGTGATTATTTATCTTTTCAACATATATGTGTTTGAGTGTATCAGTATTATGAGATGGTGTGGAGAGTGGTGGCTGGTGTGAAAGTCTGTGCTCATATACTCTATATATTATAAAACTATAGTAAAACTGTGAACATGACCTCAATTATATGCTATCCAAAAAAAGTGTAAACAAACTAACTAAATAAATTTTTATGATATTTGAATAGCCATTTTTCCATCTCTGAGCATTGTACATGATTATGTTGGGAAAAAATTGTACATAAATTATATAATACACCAGTAGATCTTTTTTCATCTTGGAGCAGCATATGTTATCATATTTATTAATAACAGTTCTTTAGTTTACATTAAAAGCACATGAGTCTACACCTTATTTTTATTTTGTTATCATTTCTGAATTTGATGTACAGTATTTCACATAATAAAATGTTTTTTCAGCATGAATCTAAATGTTTTACAAAGTGTAGAGACATACTTAAAGTTGGTACTGCCATAAAAATATCAAAACAATAGAAGAAATTTTAGTTTATTAATGACAGAATTACTATTATATTTCTAGAAGAGGAAAAAGTTATCAAAAAAAGAATACTATCCAGAGTTTATTTAATTATAATAAAAGCCAGACATTTCACTGTTTATTTTATATCCAAAGTAAAAATATGTACAGTAAGGTTTTTCAATTAAATTTTATCAGTGATTAAATAAGTGAATACATAGTTAATAAAATATATGCAAATGTGTTTTCTCAATTTATTTTTATTGTTTTAAAATGTTGTTTATACTATAATATTAATTTTTATATACATACTATACCCACAAAATGTGGTTGTATTATATAAGTATATGTGCTTATTGAAAGTAATGTATATTTGCAGTTCAATAAACAATATGTATTCTATTCAAATCAAAGTTTATCAATAAAATGTAAGCTATTATACACACTATATAATGTGTGGAGTGGAACTTGAAACAATGTAATAATATATTGTTGCTATAATAATATTTGATTTTCATCTATTTTGTAATTTTCAGTATAAAAAAAGACATTGATAAATAGAATTGTTAATCCATTTTATTAAGAACCAAAGTAAATACTTATAATAAACGTGATACTTTTGAATGTAGTTAACACAATAAAATACCTTGTTATCATTATTTATTTTATTTTTATTGAGCACTGAGTATATTGAAATTGTTAAGAATAAAACCTGAAACTTACTTCAGATGTATTTTACAATATGCTATCAATTTCTAGATCATATTAAAAATTAATATCCATACAGTACTAATAAAACATTCTATTACAATTGTTCAGATGTAACAGGTTCAGTGTATTTTAAGAGTTTCCTGAATGTCTTAAGTATTGTCAATTCAGTTATCATAATTGCAGATTTGTTGTGATAACAAAGTTCTATAATAGAATCATAGAGTAACAATCATTTATAAATATTATTTTTCATTTTCACTTAATTAAACAGTACTATTATCGTTAACAGTCCACAAAAACTACAATAAAAAAATAATCTCTCATAATATTATATGATGCTAAAACTCTCAAATAAATGATTATGTGAAGAACAATAAAAAAACATTCTTTCCAGCACATATTAATTCAACATTGATATGAAATCATTTTTATAAATACAGATCATATAATACACTTAAGATTTCTTCTTCTCACTTAATTATAGTATTCAAGTTCAAATAACTACCATAAATGACAAAGGAATCAGGTAAAGTAAAAAAAGTCAGCATATTTCCTTTTCTTTTAAAAAAGTAATTCTAGCAGTAGATAAATTTAAGAAATAACTATAAAAATTTTGCTTTATACTGCTGACACTCTAAAATATAACTATGAACTTTCTGACAAGTTGATAATCAACTATTGTATTGTAATTACATCATCCAATTTAATAAAATAAATATAAATTATAGTTTTCATTACAAACTCAATAAAATATAATTTTTTAAGCATCAATACATACTATGCCTTGCTATAAACTCACAAATAAAAAAATTTGCTTTGTCTACACAGGATTTACAGTAAAAACTATAAGAATATCAAATATAGAATTATATAACTACATAATTTAATTACAAATGTATCACTCAAATAACATTAAAAATAAATCTGTGTAATTACGGTTAAAAAATTTAATGTGCAATGGCTACAAGACAGTTTTGTAACATATATGCTGCACACAGAATAATGGCAGCACTCAATAGAAAAGTATTACTTTATGGAATATTTATTGTTCCAAGTTGGCATTTAAAATAAGTAAAACAAAAATAATTAACTTGAGTTTTTTGTCATCTGCATTATGATCACTGTTGACTCGGAAGAAGATGTAAATGTAGAAAATAAACAAAAATATGTAATTAAAAATGATGGTGAAGAATTTATTACAGTAACATATAAAAAGAAAGTAAATAAATATAATAAAAAAGGTATAAATAAAAATCAAACTAATCACATAATACAAACAATAAAGCCTAGAATACATTATAAAAAGTATTTTTAACAGGAATTGACACATCAATGGATGAGATAAATATTATAAAACATCTAATGGATATCTTAAAAACTATTAGCTATCTAACAATGAGAAATATGCTTTTTTTATATATCTCAATAGATAAAAAATTTGAGGAACAAATAACAAAATCAGAGCTTTGGCCCATAGGATCAGTATTGCTACCTTACTATGGTCATTTACATAATAATAATTCTATTAAAACAATTGAAGAGGATGTTGCAAAGATGAATAAATATATTAATACTGACACAAAAAATTGGAACATAAATATAATACTCTTGAAGTAGAAAATAGAAGTTCTAATCAATCAATCATATTGTCATGATGGATAAGTCGAATAAACAGTTGAGTATTTATATGCAAAATGTTAGAGACTTACGCACAAAATTATTTACTGTAAAACATAATATTCTTACTGAAAATTATGATACTATTTGTCTCACATAAACATGGTTACAAGAAAACATTATAAATGACCAACTGATAGATTATAGATATAATGTAATTAGATATGATAGACCTAACACCATTGCATCAAGAGGAGGTAATATGCTAATAGCTGTCAAGAATAATATTGTACATAAAGAGATAAATATTAAAAATATAACTTTTGAGACAGTATGGATTGAATTAGAGATAAAAACAATTAAAACTCATAATTGGAAATTTATATATACCACCAAATAAAATTCAGAGAAAACCTTGAAACCTTGGAATTATATCTCATACAATATAAATATGAAATAACTCCTTTAGGAGATTTCAATGTTGCTTATCATGAAATCACTAAGGGAAAAAAAATCAAAGTTATTGAACTGGACCAATTTATTAAATTATTAGATCTAAAGCAAGTAAACAAAATATTTAATAAACAAAACTATATTTGGGATTTGGACATAATTATTAATAATTCTGAATATTCTCTGGTATCAGAAGATGTATATCATCCAGCACTAGAATTGCAACTGTCAGTAGTAACTAGATTCAGAAAAATTTTCATAACTTATGCAAATAAATGTTATGCAAAGGAGACTTTTATAATCTATATCAAGCCATTAAACATATTTTTTGAAGTGAAGTTTATGAATGTAAATGCTCATCATTAGCTATCAATATATTTCATCAAATATTTTCAGATATTGTTGATAGATTTGTTCCAATTAAGCAAAGTAGAAGTATTAAATTTCCAAAATGTTTCTCTGTGAAACTAGTTCGATGTACAAAGAGAAAAATTTTTTTCATAGATATTATAAGAAATATAAGTGCTTTTTGTATTTGAATAACTATAGGAATTATAGAAGCATAGTAAAGCCACTTTAAAATATGATTTTCAGGGATATATTAGACTAACTTAAAATACATAAAGATCCAGCACATTTTTGGAATGTAATAAAGACTCATTATACCTTCATTAAACAAAATACATGTGGAATCAAATGATTTTATGGCTTATTTCTCAACTCAATGTGAACTAAATAATAACTTAATTTTGGAATATCCATTTACTCAAAATCTCATATCCAATAATGATTTCATAAACATATTAAAATTTGATTTAAATGAGATATATCATTCTACAAAATTAATAAAAAATAAAAAAAGTATTGTTTGTGATAATACACCAGTTTTTATTTATAAAGGATGCATTGAACCTTTGATTCCAGTTCTGTTCTATATTTTTAATTTGCCACTTAAAATCCTCAATTTTTCCTAGCTATTGGAAAATGACTAAAGTAATACCTATATACAAATCTGGAGGAAAAATCAGAAGTCCAGAATTATATACCTATTTTTTTACTGCCTGTATTATCAAGAATTTTTGAAAAATCAATTTATTACAGAATTACACATTATTTAAAAATATTCTTCCTTATTTTTTTACATGGATTTCTTTCAGGAACATCAATACAAACAAATTTAGTCCATATATCAGATGCCATAGGTAGAGCTATTGAGGCAAGAAGTCAATTGGATGAAATATATTTTGATTTCACAAAAGCTTTTGATAGAGTTGATCATAGATTACTTCTTATGAGAATAAAAAAAATTGATTTTTCAATCAATCTAATGATTTTATTTAAGTCACTTCTGTCTGATAGAAGTAATTATGTTTATTACAATCATAAAGAGTCAAATGAAGTTAAATCTAGACTTGGACTTCTACAGGGGAGTGTGCTAAGCACAATATTTTTTGCTATTTATAAATCAGATTTGTTAACACTTATTCCAAATAAGAACATGTTATGTTATGCAGATGATATTAAAATTTTTCTGGAGATTAATAATAAAGAAGATATTAAAACTTGACAAAATTATATAGATATATTTTACAAGTAGGGCCAAGTGAATAACATGAAAATAAATGTTGATCAATATAATGTTATGACATACAAGAAAAACAATGTTAATACAAAGTAGTTACCATATTGATCATTATGAAATTAAGAAAATTACTGACCATAAAGATTTGGGTATAATTTTTACAAGCAATTTTACTTTTAATAGCCATATAACATATTCTGTCAATAAAGCATTTAAACTAATTGGCAGGATGCTCAGATCAAAAATTGTTTTTGATTTCCGGATTAATAAACTAATAGCTAATAGTTTGATATTGCCAATTTTACACTATGGATCCATTGTATGGAATTCCATAAATAAAACAAATATGAAAAAAATACAAAAAGTTTATGATAAATATTGTAAATATGTGTATAAAACTTCATCTTATAATAATAATAATGAATTACATAATAAGAGAATATTATCTGATATGTTTTATATAAAATGATAAATGGCACAATAACTTTTGATAATTAAGTAACAAATATCCTATATAAAATACCAACTTTTAATTGCAGAAATCTTGGACTTTTTTATTTACCATTAATTAAGCGTATGCATGTAAAGAATCCACCTGTATATAGATTATAAAATGAATATAATAAGATATTTAGTGATGTAGAGTTTACATCAGATTGTAAAATATTTAAAAAGTATATATTAAATTTATTAAATCAAAATTTTATATAAATTTAATTATTGTAAATGTTTTCTTGGCTTTGTAAGCTGTTGTTTAATAATAAATTAAATTGAATTGAATTATGAGAAGTTTCAAGAATTTTTAATGCTCCTAAAATAAATTAGGATCCTTTTTTTAAGTATGGATTTATAAGCAATTGTGCTAATGCTTTTAAAAAAGCCAAGCATAGATCTTTCTTTTCCTGTTTAAACTTTTTATATAAAGTAAATGTGTTGACAATTAAAATATTTAATAATTGGAAGAAAATTACTAATTAATAACTTCTTGTTCAAGTTATAATCAACAATCATTTTAGGTTTTCCAGAGTGAAAATTTGCATGTATGAAAACTTTATGTAATAGTACCACACAAAACAAATTCACACAAAATTTTTATAATTCTGATAGTTGGGTTCAATTTAATGTATTTTTTAAAGAAAAATTATAATCAGATATTATAATAAAAATAAATTTGATTTCATTATTCTAAGTATTACTTACAAAAAATATAATAATATTTATATATTAAAAAACAAGAAATCACAAAAAGAAGAGTAATAAAATTACTTACATTTAGAGTCATATGGTATAGCATCAGTCATTTATAAAATGTCATAAAGCTTAATCAATGTGAGAGGAATTCAAACTAATTTGATATTTATAAAATAGACATATTTAGAAAGGTACCAAGATGGACATCTGTTCACTTTTAAAATATAATATAAAATTAGGGCATTTCAAAATATAATGGCAGTACCGCTTACTGCATATAACATCGGAGGATTAAACAATATATGTTTAATATATACATTTTATCCACTGCAAATGATTGATTTCTTACATAACTTTTTTTATATCTTGTTATATTTCAGATAATATTTGTGCAATTAATGATATCTTTAGATTCATTATGTGAAACATCATGTTCATTTTATTAAACTAAAAACTTCTCCAAGCCTACCTTACACTGAAGCACTATTAAACTTTATATAAACTGGAAAAATTTCTGCCATAATTTTCTTGATATAAATTAAAACAGTTTCTCAACTCCATATGAAACAGTCAGTGCCAAAGACCAGTATATAAATCTGTTCATTAAAAGATATATAAAAACACCTTCATATCAACTTTTAAAACATATCTATAACTGCTAAATAATAGAATGTAAAGCTCAATCTCAAATTACAGTAAGTTTTCAAAGTTTAGAAAATCTTTTAATAAATTAAAAAATATAAAAAACAAACAATTTCCATGAGACAATATTTTTTTAATACCAATTTATTTATAAAATTCTACATTGGTTGCCTATATTTAGATTGTAACTTAAGGATTTTATTATAATCATAATAATACATTGAACCAATAGTTTTTTTACTTTTAAAATAAAGCAAATAATAAATTACACCAAAAAAAAATTTTTTTTCTAATGATGATTGGAACTGACATTATTTCAAATTCATTACATCTAATAAATAATGTGTTAAATGTTTTGATGTTATATTTCTGAATTTCAGTTGTAATAATATAATTCTCTGATTCTATCATGATTAATACATCAGTTTGTTAAAATAAGTTCATTTATAGCAAGTAATCAAAATGCTAAACATCGGCATTTTGCTCCAAATTCAATTGCCATTGCATTATTAATACATGTCATGGTACAATGATATTTGCATGGATTGTTGAAAGTGTTTCAATGTTACTAACAAAGAAAATTATGCCTGAAGTGTATATATAAATACAGTGCAATTTATTTATTTTTTTCATGTAGTTCAACAGTTGTAATAAAAAATGTATCACACACTAACACCTGAAGAAGAGGAGAAAATAATACCTCTCAAAACATTATGCATATACTAACCTGTTTGATGTGCTATTACTAACAGCTGAATGTATTTGGAATATTTAAATAAAGTTAATTTTTTTCAATATAAAAATACAACTAGAACACCATCATCACAAACTTTCAGGAAAACACAAAAGAGCAATATATGTTTCAAATTTAGTTATATTAATGTAATTAAAATTGTTTGCATTGTACAATGGACAGTAAATTGTGAATTTATATTCTTGACCGCGTTGGTTTATTTTGCAATGTAATCTATTGTTTAGCTATTGTTTTAGTTTCATTATATCATATAATACATCAGAGAATATATTTTTAATATATATATATTTAATTATTGAATAAACCTAAAACTTTCATTACATAACACACAAACTTAGAATTTATGAATAAAAGCATCTGAAAAAAATAAATGATTAAAAGTTTAAATCTGAATTAGGAATGATATGGTAATCTGTAGCATAATAGTTATTTGTAATAACCACTAATATATTTATTTAAAGTTCATGTGAGTGCAGGATATTTGATGCTTGAAAATCACATCATATTAGTATCTTATAGTTACAAATTTACTAGGAATATTTCTTAACATTTATTGCCATTTTATTATTATAGTGTCAATAAAAAAATTCTTTCTTTTAATAAATATATTTATTTTAATACTTATACCTATTAGATATAAATGTTTCATCAAAATGAAATGTTCAGAAAATAAGATAAAAGATATTTGTTTGTGTTATGACAATAATATATAAATGTTTAATCAAATTGAAAATGAAAATTGTTGACAAAGATATTAATAATCTAAGAAAAGTCTTAGTAAAAAAATTCAGATAAAGAAAAAAATAAGAAGATATCAATGAAAATTGAATAAATGTGTATATGCTAATTTGGCTAATGAATAAAACATTTGTGAATAAATTGCTTGGAATAAATAGACAATAAATGTTTAAAATTTGTTATATTGAAAAGATATTTAGTTACTAAATTCCCAAAATCAATATATTACAGTATTATGAAATACTTTATAAGAAATACATAAGAATGTAAAAACATCAGTATTTAAATATTAAAAATATATAACAATTCCAGAAAAGGCTTTGGAAACATCTATATAATTTTCAGATTTATTGGAAAAAATATAAAATTACACAGTGAATCTCATGATCTTTATTTTGAAATTGAAGTATGAATTACACTTAAATAAACTGTAGAAATTATTTTTAAATATTTTTGTCATGAAATACACTTTTTACCAAGTTACTTTCATATTATATAATAATCAATTTTAACTGAATAAAATATAAATTTCTCAAATACTTAATACACAGCTGCTATAAAATAACAGATTTTAATAAAATATGTTTTAATATTGTTTTTCTGAAGGTTTGTAATGATGATGTTCTAGCTGTATTTTTATATTGGACTATTTCCATCATCTAATATGTGTGTTGAATGTCTTTAGAAAAGTTTAATTTTTAGTTAAAATATTCCAAATGCATTCAACTGTTAGTAATATCACAGCAAACAGGTTAGTATATGCACCAACTGTTAGTATCACAGCAAACAAATGTTAGTAATATCACAGCAAACAGGTTAGTATATGCACTAACTGTTAGTAATATCACAGCAAACAGGTTAGTATATACACGTTTCGAGAGGTATTTTTCTCCCCTCTTCTTCAGGTGTTGCTGGCCTGACTAGTGACAGTACTAGCATGGGATTTGAACCTGAGTCCTTAGAATCTTGATAATTGAATTTTAAGGTAATGCTCTAACCAACTGAACCATCAACGTTGTGTATATACTAACCTGTTTGCTGTGATATTACTAACAGTTAGTGCATATACTAATCTGTTTGCTGTGATATTACTAACAGTTGAATGCATTTGGAATATTTAACTAAAAATTAAACTTTTCTAAAGACATTCAACACACATATTAGATGATGGAAATAGTCCAATATAAAAATGTTTTAATATTGTTTATATAATGCTTGTTTGATACAGAGGTGGAATGTCAGACTCTGGATCATTTCTATTCTGTCATTCTAATGCTTACATTTCTTATGAGCTGCAGGCAATAACATTCAGTTTTTTAAGTAATATTTATATGAGATGTAGTTTTAAAAAAGATAAAGTTAAAATATTTTATGACATAAATATTAGAAAAATGACAGGTGAAAAAATATCTAAAGTTATTAATAATTAAAGCATAAAAACATTCTTGTTTGGTCAAATATTAATAATGATGCTGTAGTTTTTATTAAGCAATAATAAATTATTAAAAAATGAATAGAAAACTGCTGCCCTCCATGTAATTTTTAATTATATTAATGTGCATATTAAGGGGAGTAGTTAAAGTAATTAATTATATTACGAGAATAGTTGAACATTTGACTCTGCTACCTTGCTATAAGATAGAGGCTAAAACAGGCAAAACTCTCTATATGTATTGCCACATACAGCAAGCTAGAGTAATCAATGGATGCCAGAAGGCTTGTGCATAAAATTCCCATCTCAATACATATAGTGAGTTTTGCCTGTACACAAGCATAAGAGGTGATGGTCATGTGATGTTTATTGGCTTAAGATAGAGGTATGTACAAAATATTATTACCTACAGACATATTTTTGATTTAAAAATTAAAATTTATATTCTTATTCAAAAAGTGCATTTTTAACAAATATATTCATAAATAAAGTTGTAATTATATGTTGGACTAATTTTCTTATCTAATATTAAATATTGAATGTGTTTAGAATTTTTTTTTTAACTTTACTTAAATTTTCCAAATACATTCATCTCTTATTTAAGCATCTAGGTTCATATGTACTACAATGATTCAAGAAGTATTTTCCTCTGTTTATCAAATATTTGTGGTATAATTAGTGACAGTTCTAGTATTGGAATTGAACCTGAACCTTTAGATTCATAAATATTGACTTTTAAGGTAGCATTCTAGTTAACTAAGTTATTCTATCAAAGTCAACAAGCAGTAGAAATTTCATATACTTGTCTGAGAGTCTATCTAATTTCTCTATTTTTTCCTAACAGCAAAGTTAATTTGTGGTTTGCAGACAGTGCATGTTATCACACTGTTTTGACTTATGTTATTACTTTTCATTATCATGTGAGCACTCTTTTTGAATTTTCACCTTGTCTTTCTAACCAATACTTTTGTATTTTCCCAATTTAACATGTGTCCATTGGTATTATACTGGTATTATACATTATCTGTTACTTTAGATACATCAGTATTCTGTTTTCTAATTATCAGTTAATGCTCTTTTAATTAAACTTTAATAAAATAATTGGGTTCACCAATATATATTCTTCAACATTCACATGCTATTTTATACATGCAGTTTCTGTTTTCTGTCATTTCAAGTTTAGGCTTTGTGGATGGTAAAATACCTCAAAATGTGGTATGGGTCTTGGAAGTTGTTCTGATGTTATATTTATTTCAGATTTTCTTTAGTTTGATTACTAGTCCTTGTACATATGGTTATACTGTAATATTAATAATTATTTTTCTGTTGATATTTTTTGTTGTCCTTTTCAAGTTGTCTTAATGACAACTGATGAATAAACTTTCTTTATGTGAGTTTGTTCTATGTAGATTTTTTCTTTTTCCAAATCACTGGGTTCTGATCAATCTTCTTTTGTTCTGTTCCATAATGATAATATAATTCTATGTTATATATTTATGGTGTGATTGGATGTATATTTGAAGTATATTCCTGTGTGTTAAGTATTGTGTAAACTTTTGTTTTGAGTTTAGGTATTAGAGAATTATGTTATAAGAAGATTTAAGAATCCTAATTTTTATTCTTGTTTGATTATACTATGAATTTAATTGAAGGTACATGTTGTTGCTGTGTGACCAGATTGTGTGGCTGTATAAAAAATATTAATTTAGCAATGCTAATTTTTAGATACACATGGAGAAATATTTATAGCTGTAATTTCAAGTCATTCCATGTAAACTTTGCTATTCAGAGGTGACAGTGATGAGATCATAGCTATCTTTTGATTTTGTTAAAATAATTCCATGTTGTATTGAAATTTCAATATAATAAAATCAAAGAATGGTAATGGCTCATCAATATTTATATGAAAGAACCTGAAACCACAGCCATAAATACTTCTTTACATTCACATAAAATTGGGCTTTCCTATGTTTATGTTACATTTGTTTTATATCCATATATGATTCATTATTACAAATTATTATAAACATTCTGACACACATCAATTACATAAACCTTCAATAAAATTCAGACAAGAATAAAAACAAACAAAAATTGGCATTCTTAGATGTTTTTATTACAAGATTCTCTCATGAAAAATGCAAACTATAGTTTACTAAACACTTAAACACACAGGAAATTACTTAATGTGTGCATGAAATTATACTAGAAATACAATATGGTATTATACTATCACTATGAGTCAGGGCAAAGGAAGTTTATTCAGAAACAAGTGATTTGGAGAAGGAAAACATCTAGATAGAACACCCTCTCATTAAGAATGGTTATTAATCAGTGGGAACTAGGAAAAATATCAATAAATCAGAAATTGAAACATCAAAAGAAAACAATTATTGTTTACTGCAATGTATTTATACATCCCAGGAATAGCAGATAAACTAAAAATACAGTGAATATAACATGAGAACAGCTTTCCAGGGCCATATCACACAAGGTATTTTAACAAGTACAAAGCCTAAACTTAAAATGCTGAAAGATAAAAACTGTATCAATGAAATACCATGTGAATGTGGAAGAATGTACATTGGAGAGACCAATCACCCTATTGGAAAGTGATTAATAAAACACAAACTGAGAATTAAAACACAGAAATAGGTGTCTAAAGTAGCAGACTGCATCTGTACTGATGATTAAATATTCAGTTGAAAAAATACAAAAAATCTGAATAGAGACAAAAAGTACAAAAAGAAATAATTAAAAAAAACTGCTTATATGACGATGGCAAATAACTCATAAGTCAACTGAGTGTGGCAATACTCACTAATAACCACTAATTAATCTTAGTCTTAGGAAAAAAGTAAAAAAATCAGGAGAGCTTTCATAGATAAGTATATAAAATTTCTACTGATTGTAGCCTTTGGCAGATTAGCTCAGTTAGTCAGGGTGTTACTTTAAAAGTCAATATTTAAAAATGTTAAGTATCCAAATTTGATTACATGTAAATCTGTGTGCTATTATTAATAGATGAATGGTACTTGTAAAATTTAAATAAAATTATTAAAAAAAGTTCTTAAGAAATTCATCAAGCATTATTAGCTGAGAGGTCATCGCAGCCGCCTTGCAAGCAAGTAGTTGGTTGCAGATGATTGTGGGTTCACGTCCGGCCAATGCTATGACATATGAAAAAAAAAAGTTCTTAAGAAATCCAATATTTAATGATAGATGAAGGAAATAGTTTGATATATAATAACAATTAAAATGCCATTATCCCAATCATTCAGTCAAATAATAAACAGGATTATATAAAAAATTTACTAAATGGATGTCGAAAAAATGTAATAATCAAAATTTGAGTTTAAAAGACCATAAAACTTGTCTTAATTGGAGGTTTTAAAAATAACTTCATGCAATTGGAATTATAAAATACTAGCTCAGAAATTACCCCTTTTTTTTTTTTTAGAATTTCTTTAATATTACTTTTAATGATATCAATATTATTTTTCTTTATTTTTTAATATTTGTAAGATAAAAATAAAATAATTTAAAAAAACTTCCAGATCAAAAATTAGACTGATTTCCATAGTAATTTTACTTTTATATTTAATATTTCATGAAGGAAAAAGAAGAAATAACATAACAACTAATTTTAGCTGATTCAATTTTACATCTTCCTTTTCTCCACAAGGGTAGTTGTAGATTAAAAATGAATGTTCTGAATTGAATTAGACAATAAAAATATTATCACAATTTGCTTTAACATAATTGTGAAAAACTGTTTTTCAAATTTAGTTTTCATTTCAAAAAGAAATTTACAAATTTATATCCCCAACTTTAATATTACTTCAAATTACGAAAATAATTATTAAACTTTATAGAAGCTCTTCCATAGCATTATTTATTAAATTAATACTTGTAATTTTATTCTGTTTTCAAAAAACATTTGTAAGATTTTTATTAATATATAATTTATATAAGCATTTAAATTAGAGTATTAGAGTATTTAATATGAAATTATGTGATTTTAAGCATTAAAATTATAAAATTATTATTCTTATATTTATTAATATATATAAAAATTTTAAATCTCAGTAGGTTTTTTAATAAAGAAGTATAAATAGTTTTCTAGTTAGTATTCTCACCAATGTCTTTCTCTTTTCAATTACTGCAGCAAAATATGAGAAAATAATAAAGCTAATTTTGCAGGTAATTAAACTTTTTTTTATAAAGAAAAAAAAATTTTAAACAAAGTTGAAGAAATTTTTGATATATTTTATTATTATACTGAGATAAATTCCTTTGTTCAATGGTTTGCAAATATTTTAAAATTTTAAATAAAAATATTTTTAGAGATTAAGATAAATTAGTTTTATTGCTATTCAATATGTTTTTTTATATTTAAAGTTGTTTATATAAATGTGAGTTTTAATTAGAAGTAATTACTGTCATGTCTGAATAAAGAATTTATAACTGTATAAATGGGCAGCCTCAGAAAATAATTTTGTAGTTTTTCCCTTCTTTCTCCATGCCATTGTTACTAAACAATATCTTTTAAAAAATCATTTCAGTAAGCAGAAGCAACAACATCTTGCTAAACTACTAAAAAACTTCTTCCAAGCATTGAATAACCAACTCTATCTGATGAACCAATCCCTTTGTACCTACCAACTACATATATAGAGCATGGCAGCTACAACAGATTCATAAGTTAACCAAGTTTAATAGAAATTATACTCTGAATATGAAGGTCTAAGTGTGACAGAATATTTGGAAAATTATCAACAGTATAATTCTCTACTGAACTACAAAATAGCTCTTCTTCATGTCTGATATTAAAAATATATGTATGTAAAAAATCTCTTCTTGGTTATCTATGGACTTAAATTAGCAATCTTACTTAGTTTATGACCATTAATGATTTGGTAAAGTTAAAGAGGAAGACAGAAATACTTCTATATATAACCATTAATTTAGATTTAAATTTATGCAATTTTGTACATTTATTTTATATTTTTCCATGTTATTACTTTGCATTTGATTTATACTTTGTAATACTTATATTGGTGTTAATAAAAAAATTGAATATTTAAGTGTGATAAAATGTATAAGTTCTAACAAACTTTAGTTATGAAAATATTATAGGGAGTTCTGTTCTTAAATTGAAGTCAATTATATTTCATGTTTTTCTAGAATTTTCAATAACAAAGATACTTTTAAATAATCAAAATTTACTTTATGAAAATATTAAATCAATCGTTCAAGCCTGAAGAATTAATTTGTTTACTATAAGAATATTAAGAAATATTTAGTTTTAATAGTTAAGATTTAGTTTTGCAAAACTTATCTCACTGAAGCTATTGGAAATCATTTAGACAATTTATTTATAAATTAATAAAAATACATGTACTCTGATGTAATTGTGAGAATAAACTTACATATGTACTTTAATAAACTGATTTGGTTTGGCAAGAGCACTTAGGCAAATTGCCATTTATTTGCATCACATGCACATGTGAAATTAAAAATTAGAATATATATGTCAATCTACATATAGATTATATAAATATTTTATCCATCACTCTTGAATTCTATAAATATTTGTTTGCATCCTTATGAACATATAACTTCATGCTTCAGTTTGATTTTATGTGTAATCACTTCTGGATGATTCTGAATTTTTTTCAGGATTTAAAGATATATCTCCTGATGAACATATTCTGCCTGTGTTGAGTTTTTGTTTTACCCATAATCACTCATGTGATGACTTTGATTTTACTCCAGGTTGTTAGAGGTCATTTATATTACATAGATTAATTATATATTATAGAAGACTGATATTGCATTTGGTTCTGAATTGTGAATGTTTGAATTTAAGTTGGTCTGTGTATATTATTGTTTATAGTTTAAAGTTAAGTGTGAAGTATATACATGAATATATTGTCATGCAGCTAATGCATATCTGATAAGAATCAGATAATAAATAATAGTCTTCGAAGTTATAATTAATTAATAATAAATGGTTTTGTCATCTATTAACATTCAAAATCTAAACAATGTCAACAAATGAAATGTATGTGCCAATGTATAAGGATAATTTATGTTTATATATTATAACTGAATTTTAAATAAGTTTGTTTTGTTTGTTTGTTAGTTCATTGTTGAGTGTTAATGCTTCTAAAAAATCTCTGCTCTTTAAGACCTGTAGACATTATGGAATCTATTAGTAATAGTATTTGCATAGGTGTCTATTGCTTAATATCCTCACCACTAAATCTGTAATAATACCTCTTCAGAAGAAATTCTATACAATAAGTCTAGTGACATCCTTTGTTGTTTGGTATTGATTATGCCTACAGAGAGATGGTTGGCCATTATAATATATATATTATAAGGGACTTGGCCTCAGACTTTCAAACTCCCCACTGCTATCCAATTCATCTTATATAACTGATACATATGACCACATACATGTGAAAAAAAAGATTTCCAATATACATATTTCACACTGAACCAGCACCCATCAGTTGGTCCAGATTATCATCTCCCACACATATTTACAATCACTGCTCAGTTTATATCAAGAAAGCAAATCTTCAAACTTTAATGGACAAGCTTCAATCTTTGCCACTCTCCAATTCTTCAGTCATCCATTTCATTAAATATCCAATGTTGAAATGCTCAAAGTTTAAATAGACATATTAAAGTTCTATGTGTGAGGGATCAGATTGACTTAAGGTCAACATGGGTATGACAATAATATTGGCATCAACTAGGGCTTTGAGCATTTTATCATTGTTGAAGAGTGGAGAAGATTGAAGTTTGTCCATTAAAGTTTAAAGATTAGCTAACTTAATATAAACTGAGTAGTGATGGTATATGTGTGTGGTATATGGTGATCTGGACCAATTGATGAATGCTGTTTGCAAAAGATGAATTGAATAGCAGTGGGGAGTTTGAAAGTCTGAATTTAAGTCCCTTATAATTAAATTAAGTTCAGTATAGATATGATACGTATATTTAAATACTATAAATGTATATATGTATATATAATTGTAATTGTAAAATCTTATTCAGTTTGGCAGTCATACTATAAATTGGCTATAGTTTTATTTATTGATAATTTGAAAGTTATAGAATTAATATTAGTTTTTGTTTTATTATAGCAAATAGTAGAGCACTAATAATAGGAAATTACCAGAGTAATGATAATTTTATTGAGACCTGGATATGTTAATATGACATAAACATATATTAAATTGAAATAATCTCACATCACACAACATAATGTGGTTGTACTTATATATTTAAAGCTTAAAAGCTAATGAAAAATGAATGCAGAAAAAGTTTAGGCATATAATTATTTAAAATAATGCCTGGAATAGCTTAAATAATGATTGAAAAATAATATATCTTGATATTTTTGAAATACTAAAAGTTGTTTAAAATGAAATGTAAAAAGTGTTTTGTTAAATATAAATATTTTATTTCTAAGTGACAAAAATCTAAATTATTTAAAATCACACACAAAAAATAAAAATTTATTTATTTAAAACAAAGATGTTTTTTATAACATCCATTAATTATAAATTACTTTTATAATTTGGTTTTATTTAAAGGATTAAAAAATAAGATTTTATTAGTTTGAATGAATATAAATGAAAGAAATTGAATAATGATAATTTTTTTTTACTAATTAGAAAAACAAATCTTATTAAATTTGCTGATTTTAAATTTCTTTGTATCTTTATAAATATTGGGATCAGACTGAATTATGATTATTAGATAAAATGTAGATTAAAGTATGAAGTATGCAGAATGTCAGCTTTGAAAGAAAGGCAATTGCTGCTACCGGCCATATTGTTGAACTTTGGAGAAGTAGTACAGATTGATTATCCATGATTTAATAACTTGTTATGTTGGAAATATATAGATTTCCTGATATTATATACAATGATAAAAATTATAATAAATTGAAAACTTCCCATCTTTATCTTATATATCTATTGACCTAAATACGTCCTAATTACAATCTTTATTAGAAACCAGATAAACTTGAGAGGTAAATGGTGCACATTGAGGTGTGATAAACATGCATTAAACCACTAACAGGAGCCGGAATAGAAATCCAGCAAATTTTGATTATATAGTGCTTATGTAGCAACTAATATATTTTAAAAATACTGTGAATTATTTTCATTGAATTGATATAATATTACATCCATCATTCACTTCACGATTTTCAAAGTAAGGAGAGTTTAATACAATGTAGGGCATTTCACTCTTCAAAAATATTGTAGGAAGCAAGATAAGATTAATGTTATTTAAAAGCAATAGTAAAAACACACATATTAGAAAGTAAACAAGTTATAATTAATAGAAAAGATTGTGCTTAAAATGATTGTTAATACCAAATGAAATATCAAAAAAATAATAATAATAAAGGATCTCCAATCAGCATTTAGAAAATGTTTATCAGAGCTCTATAAATATTTTGACTTGGTTTAAATTTAAACTAGGGAAATGGTCATTTTATCAACATTGTCATTTAAACATTAATCATTCTTTAGATAATAAATAAACTATAACAAAAACTATTTACTGTTACAATTACACTTTTAGTGTAGAATTATATTATGTTGAGATAGATGATCTATCTCAATTTGTAATTTACATTTTTAAAAAAGGTTAGTTGGCAATTGTAAATTAAAATTCAGCTTTCACGAATTAAATTTGTATTTTCTATCAAATTTAGGTTTCTGTTATAGGCACATCCACACATGGATAATAATCTGTGCTTAAAATAAAATTGAGTGAAATTTAAGTTTAGTTTAAATAAAAAATTATGTTTGCATATAATAAGTTTATTTATAAGATAAAGAAATTAATTTATTTCAACCAAAAAAAAATTATTTTAAAAAATTATGATATAAAAAACAACGTTTAATTAAATCTAAAACTAAACCATCAGATTAATACTTAAAAAAATTTGATAAAAGGAAAGTTTTGTTTCATGTTTTGCAAATATTTTAAAATGTCATTCAACATAGTTTAATGATTATAATAAGTAATTAATGTGTAAGCAACATATTTTTTTATCTAAAGAATATGTGATTGTTATAATTATTGACTTAGTTAATAATGTGAAAAAATTATGTTATTTGGGCATCTTTATAGAAAGGTCAGAAAATAATTTTGTCTTTAGTCTTGATGGCTGGCTTTGCTTATTATTTACCAGGATCATGTTTTGCTGCTGTTATGTTTATATGTAATAATATATAAACTGAAATGTGTAAATACATTTTATACTATATTTATTAATAAATATGAAAACCAAATATACACTTTTATATATAGACTATATTTACAATGGTTATATTTCATTTGCTACCATTTTGCAAATTACAGCTCCTAGTTCTAAGGTGAACTATAGAAAAAAAGACTGCACTTGCCCTCAAAAGTTTTCTATGATTTTTAGCTGTATCTTAGTGCTTCATCTTGAGAGTAGATCCAGTGACACTTTTAGCTGTGCTATAACAGCTTGCCTTTATGCCAATGCTTGATTCTAGCAGCTTTCAGTCCTGAATGTGGTCTTGCCTCACTGCTTCAACTGTTTAGATTATCCACTAATTGTCTGGAGAATTGAGATTCTCTCTTTTAGATATTTGATAATAGCAGTCTAAAAATTTGTGTGGAAAACATATTTTATCTTTCAGCTTTGTGACAGTAGTTTATTGGAGATTATGCATTCTGCCTTCCAGCTTTGTGGCAGTACTTCTCTGATTCTATCATTATAAAATTTGACTATTTACTGCCAGATTCCCATTCTTTTTTTTTCATGTCATAGCATCATCCAGGAGGTGTACCCACAACTGTCTGCAACCAACTACTTGCTTGCAAGGTGGCTTTGATGACCTCTCGGCTAACAATGCTCATACCCATTCTTAAAGAAGAGTTAGGTTCAATTAACATAATCACCTATCAGTGAATTCTTACCATTGGGTATGTGTTATCTATCTGCAGATATATAGATTTACGGCAATAAATGCTCAAATTCAATCTAGACAAAATCAAATCTGAATTTGTTCATTATATGAAGGCAAGGTGAAATGTGACATTCTCTCTGTCTGGCTAAAATTAGTTCTGAAGAATGTAGACATGCAGGTGTGTTAGTTAGTGTCTTCCTTAACTGCCATGATCTTTTTTTGTGTAGGATGAAAGCTACCTGCAACTATCATAAATCCTGGAAAGTTAAGATTTTAGCTCCAAAGTGCCTTTGTCCAAGTTTATATTAATGGCTGAGCCTTTGAAATTCTTTAGGAGATTTATAGTGAAACTTCAGAATTGTTCTGGAGTTCTAATCACTAATAAGTAATCATCATTAAAGGTAGTGCACCAGGTATAACAGCAGCAATTGGGTCAATAACTCTCTGGAATATTGCTCAGGTGACCAATATTCCAAAAGTCAACTAATTTATTTTGAATAAATCTTTGTCCACTAGACACTGCAAGTATGCATGTTTTATATCAATTTATGTCAAAACCCTTTCATCTAGAAGTATATCATAAGATCTGCTTAATTAATAGTAAGGGATAATTATCAGATGCCAATGCATTGTTAATTGTGCCTCAGTAATCATCACAATGAATGGAAGAACTGGCATATCCCATTCTGGGTAGGATATGGGCTCATTGATCTTTGTAGACTACCACCCCTCCAAAACTCAGCTTCCACTTTAGCTCTGAAAACCAGTGGCAGTAATCTGTAATAACAACTGATCAGTTATATATTTTTATTCAATGACAAATAGACTATGTCTCCCACGTTCAGACCCAGAGTTTATTAAACTTTAGGGATAGTCACTTTTTAATTTGCTTATAGTTGTGAGATGATTCACTTTAATCACTGCAAATACTAAGTGTCTGAACTAATCATTGCCTAATAAACTACTATATTCACCTGATGATACAATTTGAAGTTGATATATAGTTTTATTACAATCTAATTTTAACACTTCTTTGTCCCAAAAGTGTTATTTGATTGCATTGGTAATCCATGATTGATTTGCTACTAGGATGCATCTAATATTTAAATTTTTTATTAGTAATAACCTATATCTTTTTTGATACAATGAATTCTGCAGACTTGGTGTTCACTTTTATTGTATCAGGTGTACCATTAATAAGAATTCTACATTTAAAAGCATAGTTATTACCTCTCACACTATTATTTTTAAATTGTCTTTCTTTCTTTTTGGAATGAACTCTTACATTCCACCATTAATAACTTATTGTTTTCTTATTAAAGAAAAAGCTTTTGTTTGAGTATTATGTATACACTTTATACTGGTAAAGTTCTATGGTCTGCATGAATTTTTTGATTACATCTATAATATAGTTTTTTACTTGTTACTCATTTACATGAGCTGTATGATTGACTGACCTAGTTCTGTTCAACTGATTGAATGATATAGTTCATTTTCTTCAATGAATTTGCTTGACTATTGATTATGCTCAAGTCACTTGAAAAACAGGAATCAAATACTATGTCAATGACTATTAGGAATGTGTCACTAAAGCTGTGGATTATCATGTCACCAATAAAACAATCTCATAGAGCTTTATTGAGAGTCTTGGAAATCTCCTGGTTTTTTTAAGTTAATAGTAATATCTCTAGTTTTTTTCTTCTTTCCATTGTGTGCAAAGACTGAAATGATATCTCTATATTATCATTAAGAGTTTTGGAATGAAAAGTTAGTTAGTAGAGACAATGCTTTGTCAAACTCAATATCATTTGGAACCTTAAGTGTTGCATGAGCTTTAAGAGCTTGTAAGTCTGATGTGAGCATATCTAATTTTAAGTCAAGCTTTTTAATTTGATTAGCCAGTAAGTAGAATAGTACTCAATCTTTATAACCCGGCCAATTTTCTAGATAGGCTGAATCAAATTCTTTTATTGAGCAAATTTTAGACATTTTATTTTTTTTCTCTTTATACCATGAGAAAAAAAAGTTTAAATTTTATTTGTGAAAGTAACCACTTGGTATTTGAAAATCTATTGCTGGATAACTGTCAGTCTTTGATTAAAGACAAAATTCCAACAATCCGCTGGAGGAAGTTTCTGCTTGTATTAATAAAAAGTAATCAGTATCGGTTTGATTTAAAAAAATTGTATTGACATGTCACTAACATTAACTGTCAATTTTTTTTATTAATGACAAAATTTAATGACCCATAGATGCAAGATGTTGTCATTTTAAACTTTTTTATAATCGTTGGGAATAATGTTAGCTTATTTTGTCAACTGTGCCAAACTGTTGTATTTAGTGTAAATTATATATGTGTGTGTGTTAGAGAGAGTCAATAATCACAGACTCATATAAATACAAATGTTTAAAAACCTTTTTTCTCAGCCATGGATGAAAAAAAGTTTTTAATTTGTCCTGTGCCAAACTCTTATTTATTTGGTCAGTATATATATATAAGATTTAATAATCACATACATAAATACAAGTGTTTATAACCTGTTGGTTTCTATGATGATGATGATGATGTTATCCATCAGCAGTTATATTCACCACTTTGTAGTCCTTTAGGTTTGATCATCATACCTGAACCTATTTAATGATATTACTATATGTTTGACATAGAACTTGGGTGCCTATATGCACTTTAGTATAGTTATTTTTATTTTTGCCTGAGAACTGATAGATTGGTTTTTAGATTCATATTGAGTAATAGTTTAGTTAGTGTTTTACCATTGACCATGCTTGATGTAGAGTGTTGTGCTCAAAGCATTATGGCAATACGAATGTTCCAATTTTCTCTGCCCATATTTGTTAGCATTCCTTTTATATCTTAAATAATTCTCTCAGCCAGGTTACTGTTCTCAGGGTTGAATAGTAGTCTAAATACTAGATCAAGACTATTATTAGAACAACAATTTCTGAATGTTGTTTTTGATGTAAACATTGTTTCATTATGTTAAATTATAGTTTTAGGCAGGTCATGCATAGGAAATGGCATCTTGAGAGTTTTATAGTCTCTGTGGACTGGAATGATAATACCTCCATTACCTCCAGCCACATAGAGTGAGCCAACCACTATTTAATAAGGAAAACATTGGACTACACAGCTAAATTGCCCAAAACTTATATGTATTTAATATGTAATACACTAGGTGTGAAGAGAAAAATAGTTTGTTCTTCCATGTACCTGTATGATCTTCTTCTACACTGAAGTACCAGCAAACTCTATTAGGCCTTGAATTCATTAATATATGTGCCTAGAAGACACCAATGTACTTCATTCCATTGCCTGCAGCCTATAACCATCAGGATGTTGAACTCTGATTGCTGAATTAAATCTAATATTGTGCCAACTGGTTTCACATATATTAAAGTGCAGCTACTGTATTTTTCCAAAAATAAAAACTAATCTTAAAATAAGCCATAGCATGTTTCTAGAATGTTTGTAATATATGCCATTCACAAATATAAACCCTAGTTAAGATTTTTAGCCAGATAAATAAATTTATTTTTATTTGTTGAAGGCACATGATGTATGCATTAAGTATAATGTAATGATTATCTAAATAAATATTGATATTGATACCTTAAATAGATGATAATATAAATTATAATGGTATGATGTATTTTTTCATTGAACATTTTCACCAAACATAATTCTATGTGCATAAAAAAAAACCTTTTTTTTTTCAGCCAAATTTGTGATAACTAATTTATTGACTTTAAGAATAATTAAACGAACTTTTAAAATTTTTACTTACCACAAACCAGTATATTGGACAATTTATAATTTTATTTATGTAATTCTAGGTTCTTATTTTATTTACATTCAATACTTAGGTTTGAGAATGCTTGACTTAGTTTTAGAGTTTAATTGTGGTTTTAAATATTCAAGATAAAAGAAAAATCAGCTTTGTTCTTAAATTTTTTTTCCCCCAAATAACTGAAATGTTTTTAACAATTAAAGTTTAGTTTAAGTTCGAGCAATCTTTCCTTTAAAGAAAGGTTTTAAAAAAGAATTCCCAAATGGGCTATTACAAATAATTTGGAAAGTGTTTACAATTTGCACCCTAATAATGGATGGGTGTCAAGCGTTGGTGGCCTAGTTGCTAGCATAATTCTATGTGCATATCTGCCTTCCAAGCAGTTGTCCCGGGTTCTCTTCCCGCCGACGCTTTGACATGTGAGTTAAAAAAATGAATGTGTGTGATTGTCTTTTATGAATCTTTGTAATTCAATCTATTGTGTGTTGCAACAATCGTAATTAACATGGAGAGAAATACAGAATTTTTTCTATCTTTTTGTGATTGCATTTTTTCATTGCTTTTGTATGAATAATTATTTTTAACTATATTCACATTTGTTATCACTTTTATCTCATAAGTATTCAATTAACACTCTATTTAATGGTAGATTTAAACAGAATAATATTTTGACCGGAGACAAGTTTTTGTACTTGGATAATGTAAATATCCCAGTGCATATTGCTAGCGGAAAATTCAAATATTTACAGAGGTCATTTGCTGAAAAAAAAAACATGTTTCGAGAGATAAATGCCAATTAGAAATTATTGCTGATTTTGAAAAAGCAAATGAGATAAATATTAATAACAAAGTTAACTTTACATAGGCAGTAGTGATAAAATAACGCAGTAATAAATCAATTAATAATCACTGAAAAAAAATTTGTTTCACTCCAATACGAAACCTCAAATTACTAAATTAAAATTTCATAATATTTAGAATTATAATTAAAACTCTCGCCCCTCCAAAAAAAGTTCATATTAACTTAATTAATAAATACATTATTAAAATATATACAAGAAATCAATATCTACGGATTTACCTATCATTATTAATTCAACTTAAATATTTCACAATCATAAAATTATTTAAACAAGATTTCTCTTTGAGATTCAAGATAAACTAAAGAGATCACATTACTTATTCGCCTGAAAAATTAGAAGCCACGTGGCTAAAAGATATTTTTGATTTATCGAAGAAATAAAACTTTAAAATTGCAATATTTTCTAACTTTGTATAATTGTTCATATTAAATTAATTAGCAAATATATTGTTAAAATATATACAAGAAATCAATATTTACGTGTTTACCTATCATTATTAATTCAAGTAAAATATTTCGCAAGTATAAAATTATTTAAATGAGATTTCTCTTTGAAATTCATAAAAAACTAAATAAATCGTATTTACTATTCATCTGAAAAATTAGAAGCCTTATGGCTAGAAGATATTTCTGATTTGTTGAAGAACCTGCCCTTAAACCATCATTTCGGTTTATCTATACTATTAAAAAATTTCAATTAAAATAAAATTTTTAAAATTGCGATATTCTATTAACTTTGTATAATTGTTTGGTATATCTTGAACAAACTACATGTAAAATAATTATGTTCATCTCTCAGCAGAATTAATATTGATATTTTAGTTATAGGTAAACAATGCATTGACTTCTATAGCATCTATAAATAAATAATATTTTAAATTTTTTATAAAACTGACAAATATGATAAAACATACGTATATAAACTGCATCAATAATGATTAATTGTAGAACGTTTATAAAAATTTAAAAAAGGCCAAAATCTGTGGGAAATGAATACGGTCTTTAAAAAAAAGATTGTTGATATGAAAAAAAAGGAAATGAATTAAAAAACCGGATTGCATTTGGAAAGACTATAACACAATTTAATATATATATATTTAAAATACAAATATAATTCCTACACTTGGTGTTTAAATTTAATATAGGAGATTTGAACTCAGAGTTTCAAGCTCCTTTTAGCTATCCACTCTACCTCATACATGACTACACACTTGTAAAAAAGATAAGATCTCCAATATACATATTTCATATTGAACCAGCACTTATCAGTTGGTCCAGATCATCAGCTCCCACACATATAAAATTAGAGCTTAGATTATATTAACATAGCAAATATTCAAATTTTAAGTGACATGCTTCTATTTAATCTACTCTCCAACTCTTTAGCCATCTATTCCATTGAAAATCTTATGATGGAACACCCAAATCCTTTGTTGATGCCAATATTATTGTCTGGTCCATGTTCACCTTAAGTCACTCTACCCCTCATGCATAGGACTTTGTCCATTCAGATACATAGATGAGGGATGGGCAGGATAATGACAATTCTGTAATATTTTTGAAATACAAGCATAATTCATATAATTGTAGTTTAAATGTAATGATTATTTAAAGAGATGACTTAAGAATTGGAGAGTAGACTAAATTAAAACCTGTCCGTGAAAGTTTGAAGATATGCTATCTTAATATAAATTGAGAATTAATTGTATATGTGTGTGGGAGATGGTGATTTGAACCAACTGATGTGCTAGTTCAGCAGGAAATATGTATATTGGAGATCATTTATCTTTTTCACTTGTGTGTAGTCATGTGTACCAGTTGTATGAGAAAGAGTGGATAGCTGAAGAAAGCTTGAATATCTGTGTTCAAATCCCCTGTATTAAATTTAAATCCTAAGTATATGAATTGTGCCTGTATTTTAAAAATATTACAGATTCAGACTGCATACTGTTCATGCTTCTTCCACATATTTGTATGAACAAGGACCTATACATGAGAATTCAGAGTGACTTTAAGATCAACATGAACCAGATAATAATACTGATATCAGCAAGAGATTTGGGTCAGGGGAATGGATGGCTGAAGTGTTAGAGGGTGGAGTGAATTGAAGCCTGGCCACTAAAGATTGAAGATTTGCTATCGATATAAACCAAGCACTGATTATATATGTGTGTGGGTGATGGTGATCTGGACCAAATAATGAGTGCTGGAACAGCATGAAATATGTGTATTGGAGATCATTTATTTTTTCCCCATGTGTGTAGTCATGTGTATTGGTTGAATGACAATAGAATGGATGGATGAAGGTATCTTGAAAGTCTGTGTTCAAATACCTATACATATATATATATATACACATACATTAGAAGCATAAAGTTACCCTAGTCAATAAATAATTAAAATAACTCCAAATCAAAAACTTAACCAGACTAGCCAAGAAAATAAAATCAAAAACACAAACAATGATTTCACTGCTACAACCAGACTTCTCAAGTGTAAAAAACTACAAAACAACACCATATTTATATTAAATATTACCCACAAGTAGGGTTAGAAATAAATAACTTAGTTCTGCTTTGTATGTCCATGAAAAAGATACAGGCCACACTATTAATTTTGATGAAATTAAGGTTGTCTTCTTTGAGTGAAATGAAATAAAAAGAAGAATTAAAGAATCTTTATTATTGAAAATGTATTATTTTGAAGCAATTAACTGATTTAAAAGTTCTTTCAATATTATAAGTGGATAGGAAGTAAATGGATTTGTGAGTAATGTTTAATATAAATATGGTGTTGTTTTGTAGTTCTTTACACTTGAGAAGTCTGCTTGTAGCAGTGAAAACATTGATTATGTTTTTTGAGTTTTGTATTTGGGGTAATATATATATATACTTGTTTCATTATCACTTTCAACTATTATCAATACAATGCAGAATGAAGATCTCTCCATTTTCTATCACCACAAGCACATTTTTCCATTTGTCTTACATGTTGTTTTTTCTAGGTTTTTTACAATCTCATGGAATCCAGTTCAAAATTTCAAATGTTCATCTATTATCTCTCCTAGCACTATGTCCAGTTCAGCTCTACTTCAATCTCTTATTCAGTAAAACCTGTTGGTTCTCTCAGCCATGTATTTAGTATTTAACTTTTTCTTGTTACTCTTAAGATACATATCTCTATATTTTATGAAGTGGTATGAAATCTCTGTATTCTTCTGTCAAGAGGCTAAGTCTCAGATTCATAAGTAAGAACTGGAAAAACACATTAATTAAGAAAATTTTGTTTTACAAACACAAGGCATATATCCTTTTAATATTAAGTTCTACCAAAACCAGTTCATTCATGTTTAATTTAAAATTAATTTCTAAAAGGTTTTCATGTTTTTATATGTTATAATGATATGGACACTTCCATATTACATAATTATTCCAAAATATCAGAGAATTATATATTTCTAAAAACAGATAAACACTTAATACAAGAAACCCAGGTAATAAAGAAAATTAAAAGTTAGTGTTTTCCTGAAAGTTTGTGATGATGATTTTTAATTGTATTTATATATTGAAGTATTTTCATCATTTAATGTATGTATTGAATGCCTTTTAAGAAAAATTTAATTTTATTTAAATATTCCAAACACATTCAACTGTTAGTAATAGAACACAGGTTAGTATATGCACAACATTTGCAGTACTAGCGTAGGAATCAAAACTGGACCCATTGATTATTGAATATTGAGTTTAAAGTAACACTCTAATCAAGTGAGCTATCCTGCCAAAGGCAACAGTCGATAGAAATTTCATATATATCTCTATGAGATTCCTTATGATGTCTCTACCATTTCCTAAGAGCAAAGTTGTTTAGTGGTTTCCATACATATGTATAAGCATACATGGTTGATTTGCAAGAGTTGTTCATCATTATCATATGAGAAGCTTCTTTAAATTTTCTTCTTTAAAAGTGCTTATAGGAGCACAAACTGATGATTATAAGAGAGAAAACAGTTTTGTCTAGTAGATCATGTATGTATCAATGAACACATGTTCAATTGGAAAAATACAAAAATATTGGACAGAGAATAAAAGGTACAAGGAAAAAAAATTTAAAAAACTGCTCACAGACAATGGTGAGCAATCCCATAAATCAACCTATTGTGACTATACATAATGTATGGAAACTACTAATCAACTTTGTTCTTATGAAAAAGTGGAGAAATCAGAAGGAACCTCATAGATAAGTATATGAAATTTCTACTGATGGTTGCCTTTGGCAGGATGGCACAGTTGGTTAGAGTGTTGCCTTAAAAATCAATAGTCAAGAATCTAAGTATTTGGATTCAATTCCCATGCTAATACTGTGAGTGGTCAGGCCAGCAACATCTGAAGTAAGGAGGAGAATAACACTAACCTGTGTGTAACAGTTGAATGTATTTGGAATATTTAAATAAAGTTAAATTTTTCTAGACATTCAGTACTTATATTAGATAATGGAAATAATCCAATATATAAATACAACTAAAATTAAAGATTTCTTCATGATAAATTATGCAGAATTAGTAATACACCTTGGGAAAATATAAAAGCAATGAATTTTTTTTTAGATTTCCAATGATGTTATTATTAAAATTTAAATAACACATTACAAAAAATAAATGATTATTCCAGATTATTTAGAAAATATTATAATAAAGCAAAATGAATTATTTGTAAAAGTTGTAATAAGGAAAATGATTTTAAAGTTTTTCAAAAATAAAAACACGTTGCAATAAAATAATTTTCAGTAGCATAAATTGTTTTATAATAATAAATGATATTAAAAAATGATAGAAAATAAAATTTGTAGTAACCAAAATAATATTATAAGTGTAAAAAAGATAAAACATAATTATTAATAATAGCTGTATAATAATTAGCTTATAAAATATAGCTAATTGGAAAATAGCACATTAGAAAGTAATTGTGAAATAACCAAATGGAATTATTAGGATAGTATAAACAATAGATTATAAAAGAAAATATTTATTGAACAACAATAGCACAGGATTTTATACAAAAGTATTTCTGATTAGTCTTAATTTAATCAGAGAAAAAGTACACAAGTGGAGGTTTCAAGTACAAAAGTTAGCTGGGAGCAAACAGTAAGCAGTTGTAAATTAAATACATTCTAATTATAGTTTTGAAGAAAATTACTTGTAAATAATGTTCCACCTTGAAATTTGCCAAACAGTTGCAGAGAATTTAAAAAAACATAGTAATTCATATTAAAGATGAAAATGATTCTCTACTAATATCATAAAAAACCTGAAATTTGCAATAATTTATATCAGAATAAGTGGCTATAAATCATGATTTCTAAATGATCTGAGATTATCGGGGGGGGGGGGGGGTTTCCAACTTGCTATGTACCTATTGTCTCCTGATTCATAAAAACTCAATCTTTTTCTCTAAAATGGCAGTTACCAATTTGTAGAATCTTCATTTACAAATGTTTAAAAATAATATATACAAATGTAAATATTGAAAAGAAATATGATCACAAAAATATATATCAAGAAGGAATATTTCTAAAAAAATGAAGTTGTCATTCAGAAAGCTAACATAATCAAGAAGAATGTTTACCAAAAGAAAATTGTTCAATTATTCACATATTTATAAAAAGCAAATTCTTCTATTTGCAGGTAAATATCAAAATTCTTTAGGTAATACCATTTTCAATATATTTTCTATGTTTTACTAACATATTGACTTAACTTTGATTCTTTTAAAATCCTGTGTATTATTTATATAATTAACATTACACTTGTTCAAAACTATAAATGAAAGTTATTATTTTTCTAATACAGTTTTCAACTTAAAATATTTATATTTCACAGGCAATTTCTTTGTTTTAATCAAAACTCAGCAAAATATATATTATTCAGCATATATATATATGGGTATTGAAATATTTATTATTTCTGTGATTAAGTACATATAGCTTAATACAAGTTAGTTAATGTTAACTTCAATATTATAAATAGAACTTTGCTTTTATTAATAATTATACAAAGCATTGAAATAATTTAAGGGGAAAAAATCAAATATTTATAAAGGATAAAATTGCTCATAAATCTGTAATATTAATGAACACTTAAAAGGGTTTAAAGCAGAATCACAGAAACAGATAAAGTAATAATAGGAATTCTCTGTACTGATCATTTAAATGGCTTCTAATAGTTACTTAAATTTTATTTAGATTCAGCAAGTATTGATGAAGATATGCAGAAGCTAGTTTCATAAAATATATATTGTTACTACATTGAAGTAATAATCTTATTAATCTATATTTTTAGATTAACAATTTTAATTGGCATTTAACAATATTTGATTAATATTTTGCACTATTTATTACAGTCATTTTGTAAAATGTCTTATTTTATAATATCAATGTAAAAATATACAAATATTAGTCTTGATGGCAATATTAAACATGAATCTGATTTTTTTCCATCTACCATAAAGTTGTTTTTATAATAACATGTTCAAATACATATTTTTAGAATACAATAGGATATTTTTAAATCTATTTAAAATGCATAATTACTTATTCTAATTTTTGATCTTTAATACTTATTCTAATATAATAAAGTATGTTTAAATATAATATGATAAACTTAAAAAATTCTTATTAACATGTAGCTTTTATTTTGAGACAAAGCAAGTAATGAGGGGAAAGGTAAATAATATGATAAAATCATAGATTTATTTATTAAATTTGCCATGGAATATTGTTTTCCGAATTCAAAGCTTTGAAGGTGTTTTGACAAATGTCAAATTATGCAATTATAATAGATTGTTATAAGAAGACAATAGACATGCAGGAATAAGATTACTAATTTTTTAATTTCATATGGTATATATACTAAGAAAAGATTGTTCATACTTTGAAATTTATCTACTAGCCATTTAAATGGTAACTATATTAAATAATACAAAATTTGGTATAAACGTCAATAAGAGATAATCATGTGACTCATATTTTAACTATCCATTTTATAACAAATTGTTTAATTCAAGTACTTGGTAGATTAATATCAAACCAATATCTCCAGGCAAATTATTTACAATTTTATTTAGCAAAGGCATGAAAAAAAATTCTTAACACATTAAATAGCTTAAATTGTGATTTTTATGATAAAAAAATGAAAGGCCATGAACATTTTTATATATATTGCCAATAATAGTGATACCAGAAGAATAGTATGAAATATTTCTGATGTAATTTAACAATGTGAGACACTTTTTTACATTTAATGGGGAAAACAATATGTTAACCAGTAAGAAGCTTTAAAGTTGAAAAGCGATTGTATTTCAAAACCAAATATAAACTTAAAAATACTTGCTTCTTGGAGATGACATAGTTTCTTGAAAAGTCAAAATTACATTTGCAGCATCATATCTACAAACCTCATGATGTTTATTGAGATTTTATAATTAAATACATTCAATAGTCCTCTGCTTCATATGTTTCAAGTATTATGAGTTTGAAATTAAAGATAAAAAAATCTAATTTAATTATATTTTTCATAATAAAGTATTATTATTGTAACAGAAACTTAATTACAAAAAATTTGTGAAAATTATAAAAGTCATTTTAAAACAAATATTAAATAGAATACCTAAATATTTTATAAATATTACTAGAAAATGTATCAGCCATTTATATCAAATTTAATTTCAAGATATTAGTTTTTCAATATTTATTTTCTTTGTAAATTTGTCTCCCTTTGTGAAAATTAAGACAAAAGGTGCTACATTTGAATATCTGTTTACCTGCAAATAGCATTTTGAGGTTATGTATAAAAAAGAAGTATTGGCCATCAAATCTATAGGTGATTTTATTATTATTAAAACAGGCAAAACTTTCCATACAGTAGTGCCACACAGTGCAAGGCAGAGTAATCAATGGCTGCCAGAAGGCTTGTGCATAAAATCCCTATCTAGTGCCTACTCAGCCAATATCACCAGACTAGTTTCTGGCTTGTGGCCTTTGTCAGTGAGGAGCCTTGGATCTGAAAGCACTGCACCTAGATCTTAGGATCTAATGCAACCCTCCAGCAGCCACCTTTTATCTCTACTTAATTACAAAACTATGAGGATAAAATTGAAAACACAATAATATTTTCAATCTAAGCTCATTAGCTTATATAGTAGTCATATAGTTCTAAACTCAGTTCAATATTCATACATTTTGGTGTCTTTGGTTCTTTAATAACCATAGCCACTACTATTCTATTAGGCAGGATTGGTGTTAAACCACTAAACATCAAATGATCACCATTTCTTATGCTTGCTCATAACTGTTATTAAACAGGCAAAACTCTCCATACAGTAGTGCCACACAGTGGTCATATAATGTTTAGTGATTTTTTTATTATTTACCATTAATGAATAAATACACCTTAAATATTTATAATAAGACAGTGAATACATTCATGAGATTTGATTGATATACAGTGCAGTCCAAAACCAGACAGCATTATATGTTGATGAGGTAGCAAAATTGTATTTATATGCTATTATTTGTTATCTTTAGTGAATTTATCTGAATATATTTATTGTCTTAAGTATATCTCAATATAATATTTTTAGATGCATAACTCTGCTGAAAATGTAAAATTGAAGAACTGATTAATAACATATCAACTTGTTTCAATCCTTGAGTGCATTTGTTGACTTTTTGCAGCAAATTGAGTAATGTAAATATAAATTCATGTTATATTATTAGTATTTAAAAAATTGTTAACTTTATCAGTTTTTTTTTTTTTTTGCATTTTATAAAACATTGACACTGAAAATTATAGCAGCTATTTATAGTGGCAATAAGCATTTGATAATATGTATTATAATTAGGAAACATATAATGTACAATTTTAGTTCTCACATATTGAAATAAAGTAGAAAACAATAGATGTTGATTCACAGTGAACATCTATCAAATATCCTTTTTAATCTTACCATTAAAAGCTGTTGATAATCTTTATATTTCTATTTTTCAATCACTAATCATGTTGTAAGTCAGGGGTAAGCAATTGTTTTGGCTTGGGGGTCACTTTGTGTAAGCAGAGGTTAGCAGAAGGCCATGGTGGGGCTACTTTGTGGAAATAAAGGTTAGCGGAGGGCTGCACCTTTTTTCCTGACACAATAAACACCCTGCTTTATTCCCTGTATTGCCAAAGAAATATTTGTCAATTCTTTATTAAACACATGACATTCACCATCAATTTTATGTTTTTTTGGAGGGTTCATGGTTTCACTAAAGTTGGAAATACTATTGCAAAGACAAAATTGAAATTAACTAGATCAACCGGAAAAGCACTCTGCATCATATCTACACTACGCATGTGTATTGACATGACTGTCCTAGTGGAAAATATGAGAGAAATCTTCGGTCATGCATGGGAAGGAAATCTTAATTCAAAGCAGATTTTTCAGACTGTCTTGGCAGGCTGCATATGGCCCCCAGATTTCCCATCCCTGTTGTAATTAGATTAAATGAAAAACAAAACACTTCACTATTTCTACTAGAATCTCTATGAGGTTTTTTGTCTTTTGTGCAGAAGAATTGCTTAACAATTAATCGGACACAGTCCCAGGATAAACCTAAATTGTTCAATTTTTGAAAAAGCTAAATTTACTTTTATGAAGTCTATTGTCAATATTTACCATCTTTTTCACTTATAATGTAAAGTCTGTTAAAAAAATAAATCAAAATTTTGTAGAAATCAGTGTATTCTCTGTTAACCAATTTATTACACATTTAAGTTTAGTAGACCTATTATTTTTTTATATTAAGTCTTATAAATATTTTTTTTAGTTGGAAAGATTGAATGCTCTATTGAATGGTGAGTTTATATTGATAAACAGTTTATAAATTTGGTTTTAGGCACTCTGAGATTCTTATCTATTTGTGTACATAAAATAAGGATGTCATTATTTGATAAAGTAGAAAAGCATAAGATAAAACTGATTTTGCAAAATTTATAGTAGTTTTTGTCAATTTAAATGTTTAGTATTATTTCTTTATGTCCAAATATTATAATATTTTGACTGTAGAGTATGATTACATTGTTTGCTTCATTTTTTCAGATTTGTATTATTCCATTGCAAAATATATTAAGAATTGAAATAATGTCATCCATATTGCTTTAGGATATCTGTTTGACTGATAGTTTGTTAGTTGATTGACACAATTGTTTAGAATGTTTATAAAGAACAGCAAAAGAAAAGTTTTGTAGCTGACATTACTGGAAAAACCACTAATTACTACTTTAATATTGAACAATTCAAAACAAAGCAAAACTATAGTGATCATGTGATGTTTAGTACTTTAATACTGTGGGGAATCTTTTGTTTAATTGTTAAAACAGTACACTTCTGATATGATGTAAGTTTAAAAATTACACAAGTATGGTTGGAATATGAACACTGGTTGATTAAGCAGAATGCAATGACTGCCACTCTGTAAAAGACACTTTGCAAAACAAATCAACCATGCAAAATTTTCTTTAAAAAACATTATTTTCTGTCACCAAGCTATTTTTTTAAAGACTCAAAGATCTGCTAATAAAAAACTAGTTGAAATGTAGACTTCAAAGACCAGTCTTCAAAATGTTCTCAATTGTTTTTTTTTTTTAAACTTTATCCAAGAATAAATATGGCATCTAAAAAAAATAAAACTATTAAGAGAGCCAAATATTTTCAAAATAGTAAATATTATTAATATTAATTATTTTTATTATCAATATTAATTATTTCCATTACAAACCAAAATACTAAGAAAAGGATGATTTGTTTATCATTTCTGGAACAAAGTTATTAATTTCCTTATTATTACCATTCAAATAAATAAGCTAGCTAAATCAAAAAAAGATTATCAAAACTTGGAATACTTACAATTGATTAATATATATTTACAATAAACTTTATTGACTTATTTTATATATATGTCTGAAAATTTATTGCACTTGCACATATATATATTGCAATGGTATAAAAGTGAATTGATCAACTATTATTAAGAAATCTGTAATGGAATAAAGTTGAATACATTGCAATTAATATACTAAATAGCCCATTATATTTGATTACTAATTTAATAATAGTATAAAATAACTATATATTTCAATTAATAATTTTATTATATTCTAATTAAAATACCAAATGATATTAGCATGAAATATTTGCAAAATAATATTTAAAGAATATAAATTATAAAAGTATTAATACTGTTGTATGCCGATTTATCAATTCAAGATAGATAAATATAGTAACTTAACCAATTAATGTTTTTCAAAACATTCTCTTAACTTTTGTAATGATTAAAATGTAAATAAATAAACTATTAAAATAAGGTAATAAATTATAAAAATATATAATTATTTATTTATACTTAACTAGCTAAATATTTATTATAAAAATAGCATTATACAGAGACATTTTGAATATGTGATCAATAAATTAAGAATAATTACGATATACAAATTGAATTAATAAAGTAAAATTTATTAACATAATAGATAAATATAATAAATAAATCATATATAAATTGGTGAATGGATAAAATAATTTTGATTAGAATATTGGATTATAACTTAATTATAAATAATATAAAAGTGTTGTTAAAAATGTCTACCTTATAGATCTATGAGATAATGCAAAAGATGCACTAATAAACCAAAAAGAAAATATTTATTTTTATGAAGAATAAAAAATAAACCTTTAAAATATATATTAAAAAATAACTAAGTCTGTCTTAGTTTGTTTCTTACTTTTCTTACAATTATAGATTGAAAGTGATCAATTTAAATATAAACTTACACTTTACACACAAGTACATAAATTATACAGTATTCTAAATATAATTTGTATGTACTTCTGTTTAAACTCTATTACTTTTTAAATGTATAAATAATGAAACAAATAAAATGTAATTTTAAATCCTATACAAAAATCAAGGTTAATATCACGAAATATATTTAAATTTTGTTTTTAAGATTATCTAATTTTCTTTTTGATTAGTTTATATTTATGTAATATAGACAAACACATATATTCTACATTAAACAAATCTATAAGTAAATAAAGATATATAATAACAAAACATACAATCTGGTTAACTTTTCCAAGGATTGTTGGGCATTTTTTTAACAGGTTATTCAATTAAAATATTTATTAAGATATAATAACAATAAAAAAAATACTCATAAATCCTAAAATTTCTTAATAATCCATATGTAAAACAAAGTTCCTTTAAATAAACACTATAATTGATGTTTCTCTATATTTCTATGATGTAGTTTAAAAACAGAACTTTATTCAGTTAATGAAATATATTCCCCAGTGAATCCTTGTAATATTAATATTTCTATTTTGATACAAATATTAGCACTATTTAATCCTTTGATGAAGTGAATCCTTTGCTAAGCTTAACTACAATGAATTACAATTCATATCTTTTTAATTATTGTATGGCAAATGTATATCATTAAAAATCAGTCAACACTTAGACAATTCCAGTATCAATAATAATCAACAATTTCTAACTGTTGATCAATGAGAGTATTCTATATTTTTTACACTTTGAAATAATTTCTGTTCATGATGTTTTTAGATTATTTTTTATTTAACCATTCATTATTTAACTTAATTCAACTATTAATTTTTATATAAATCACAATGACTTATTTATTAAAATGGCATGTAAAGAGAGAGAGAATTCAATCTCAAAACGCAGGCTTTTATAGCTCATTGCTAATCACAACACATTGAAATCATTATCTTGAATATTATTCCCATAATTTTACTCAAAAATAAACCTTTCTCTATTATAAGAAGTCTAAATTTTGCTCTGATAAAAAGTGTTTTGAATGCAGCAGCATTCCTAAATTTAAAATATCTTTTAACTGTTAAATAAATAATTTGTAAAATAATAATACAACAAATTTTTAACTTAAAATACATCTTTTAAAATCATAATTTGAATAAAATAATACTGTTTGTACATCTAATTATTTAATATAAAATGTTTTATAATTGACTGCAGAATGGAGTTTGCTCTTAACTGAAAGGAGACCCTTTTATTTCTCTTGGAGGCCTTAAAATAATCAAACAGGGCAAATTCTTAATGTTCACTCTATACATTCTTATCATTGCAGCAATTATTACAATGTGATTATTTAGATAACATAGAAAAATAGATGGGCTGCTCACCACCATAAATTAGCCAATGTGGAGAGTTTATTAGCTTTTTACCTCTGAGTTTAAGTCCAATAAACACCACAGTCCTTCTTTTCAATTGCCTGATAAGGCAGAATAAATGTGTGTGAATACAATTGTTTTTCTAATAGATATATACAATCATGATAGACAAAAATAAATTATGGCCCTTATTTCCAGGAGACTGTAAAGTTATCATCCAAGACAACAGTAGGTGGCCAAAAGTTGTAGAGTGCTAACAATCCCCTGATTGCAGACCTAGGCTATCATTTGATGATGATTCTTTATTTAGTTACTTACAACTGCAGATCACTTTCAAGTGAACGAAGATTGCAAGAATTGGATGAAAAACTGTCTCATATTAAATGGAACATTATTGGGCTTTGTGAAGTTAGAAATGAAGGTGAAGAGACAATTGATTTAAAATGTGGATATGTAATCTACTATAAAGGCACAAATATTGGAATTATAAATGGAGTATGATTCGTTATAAACAAAAAGTGGAATTGATGGTGTACCAGATAAAATGGCAAGAATAGTTAGTTATTCAACATAATATCAGATACCAAATGCAGATAATTCAGGTTTATGCCCAACAAGTACTCATGGAAATTAATTTTGGCCTTGGGCTATAGTCTGTTTTCAACAGATGCAAGTCTCATACAACTAGAATGTCTTCATGACCTTATAAATTTTCTCCAAGAAAGTATCTAACTTTACTTATATATATAGATAATTTCCAAGATGGAGTTATTCTACAAGAAGGCAGTTTTCCTAAGTTTTATGAGAGATATCTAATGTATATTTCTTACTGTCATGAAAAATTGATTAAGTTTTGTGAGAGGTATCTAATGTATATTTCTTACTATCAAGAAAAGTTAGTTATTTCTTTCTCAAGTCATTCCTAATCTTAAACTGCAATTATTTGTCTCTCCTTTTTATTTGAAATCTGTACCATTAAGTATTAGATTTCTCAAAGTGCAGTCTAGGTAAAATGCATGTACAAACTATTATACAATATCTATGTGTTTTTGCTATAAACTTTGTTCATATGTTTGGTAATCAGAAGAATGCTTAACATTTACAATGTATATATAATTAGATTATAATTAATATTGTCTACAAAAGTGTTGTTTCTAAGATAAAAATAGATTTTCAAGTATAAGTGTGAATAAACTTATACTATATTTAAAATTACATTCTAAACTAGAAATCCTGCCAAATAATTAAGATATGTTTATTTATTCTTAATATAGTAGCGAACAAAATTATTCAAATATTTCAAGTTGACAAAGATGTGTGTAAGAAGTATATTACTTTTCTTGTCAAAAATGTATTTTGTCATTTTGAACAAACAGAAACCGGACCTTATTTTGATACGCAATTTATTTTCATTTTGATTGCGACGTTCAGACACATGTCAGCAAAAAAGCTAAAAATATAATGATAAAATACACAGCATTAATATGTTTTAACTTGCCGACTCTTTATTTCATAAATTTTACTATTTAAAGAATAAAATGTAAAATTTTACTTAAAACAAAAAGCAATATTTTTTAAAGTTTTCATTATAATTATTTAATCTGTAAGTTCAATTCATTAAATTTTTTAAAGTTTAAATACAAATTGAGTAACAAAGTACATAAAATGTTAAAGATACGATAAATGTGAAATTAAAGAGAATTATATAAAATTAAATACGTTGTCATTTGTCTTTATTTATATTAATTTGATATAATATGAGATTCTGTATCAATTATTTATGATAAAAGTAGAAACGCTAATACCATTAATTAGCTTAATAATACCCCCCCCCTCACCCTCCCCAAAAAAAAATTAAGATGAAATTTCTCAAAAAATAATAATATTTACATTGTTAACACAATATACATCAAACTTCCTGCATTCTAAATTATTTATTTGGTTAGAGTTTATCAAATCATTTTTAACTAAAATATAAATTTTAAAGTGGATTAAAAATTTATATCAAAAATATGTGATGGAACAAAATAGTAATTATTCAATATATTATAATATCCTTTATATATATTTTTGGAAATAAAGAGAAAACAAACTCTTTGTTTAAATAATATATATTTTCATTGTTTTAAAAACTGAATCACATTAGGTAAATAAATATCTGTCACTACAAACATCTGAAAATGACTTAATAGCCTGCTCATACAGATAAGGCATTTTCTAATAACTGAGAGATCACTATGATTCCTCTTGGAGACCTTAAAGATACAGAGCAGGTCAAATTGCTAATGCTCACTCCATACATTCTAAAACAGACAAAATTCTCCATACAGTAGCGCCACTCAGTGCCAACCAGAATAATCACTGGATGCCAGAAGGCTTGTGCATAAAATCTCCATCTAGTGCCTACTCATCCAATATCCCCAGACTAGTTTCTGGCTTGTGGCCTTCGTCAGTGAGGAGCTTTGGATCTGAGAGCACTGTACGTAGATCTTAGGATCTAATGCAATCCTCTAGCAGCCACCTTTTATCTCTACTTAACTACAAAACTATGAGAATAAAATTTGAAAACACAATATTTTTAATCTAAGCTCAATAGCTTATATAGTCATATGGGTCTGAACCCATTTCAGTATCCATACATTTTGATGTCTTTGGGTCTTTAACAACCATAGCCACCATTATCCTATTAGGCAGGATTGGTGTTAAACCACTAAACATCATATGATCACTATTTCTTATGCTAGCACATATCTGTTATTAAAACAGGCAAAACTTTCTATACAGTAGTGCCACTCAATGCCAACCAGAATAATCAATGGATGCCAGAAGGCTTGTGCAAAAAATCCCCACCTAGTGCCTACGCTAGATGGGGATTTTATGCACAAGCCTTCTGGCATCCATTGATTACTCTGTTTGGCACTGTGTGGCACTACTGTATGGAGAGTTTTGCCTGTTTTAATAACAGTTATGTGCTAGCATAAGAAATGGTGATCATGTGATGTTTAGGAATCCATACATTCTAGTTGTAGTTATTATAACTGATTATTCATATGATATATGAACATGGATGGGCTTCTCACCAACATGGATTAGGTAGTATGGATAGTTTATTCACTTTTTATCTCAGAGTTTAAGATCAAGAAGCATCATGATGATTTTTTTTCAGTTGATTGATAGCTCTTAACCAAAATATTAGTTGTTTTTTTTTCAAAAGCAGAATGAGTGCATGTGTGAATGAATTTTTTATCTAATAGATATTTACTATCATGACAGACAAAAATAAATCATGGCTGTTATTCCCAGAAGGTAGTAAATTCACCAACCAAAGTAGTACTTGGTGGACAAAGGCAGAGACTATTAAGAATCTCCTGATTGCAGATCTATCCTGAACATTTGAACATGATATTTTATTTAAATATTTACAACTGCAGATCATTAAAAAAAAATGAAAAAAATAGTATTGAAACCAATATAATAACTTGTGATTGTGTAAATTTATATCACGAATTATCTGCATTTTTTGATATGATGTGGGTTTGGGTGCAATATTTGAATTAGATGATATGAGATAAACATATTTTGCAAATATTATGACCCAATTTCGTTTTTTCTATGTTTTGTCTGCATTTTAATAATAAAAATATGCAAATGCTAAAAGTAAAGATCTTGACAGTATATATATATAAACTTAGGCTGATTATAGTTACTGCAATGTAAATTTCAAAGCTGAATATCAAATGCAAAGAGAGGTGACAGTTGATAAAGCTATTACTAAATTTATGGTCATAGTAGTATGAAGCAATATGAGCCTTTAAAACCTATAAAGATAGGATAAATAATACTACCTTAGGATAAATAATACTACAATGCAGTGACTCTAAACTACTAACTTATGTACCTCAAGCTTAACTCTATAATGAATTTAGTATTTCATTTATTTTTAATTTTATTTTGTATATAATGACTATTTTAGTAACACAATACTTTTTAATAAATTACAAATTGTATTGAAGTTCTTTATTATAATATTCAAATTATACTAATTATTGATCAATATTAACTACTTATTATTAGGGATGACATATTCATTGCAAACTCCTATATGGAAATATGTTTTGAAGGGCTACTAGGAAAAATGAAAGATACTGTTTTATTTTACAAAGTATTCAAGTGATGGAATGTTATTATATATATATTTTTTATAAATTTTATGATGAATCCAACTAACCTACTAACAAAAATATAATTTTAAGCTGTATGCATGATAATTTTGAATTTATGAAATAGTATGAAAGTAATTATTAGAAATATTAAATTTTATTCTTTTTTTTATATTACTTTGAATATCAATGATTATATTTTTTTTCAGCTTAATTACATTCTTTGGTGTTCTGTGTATAAAACAATATATATTATGTCATTTTTGAATAATACAAATGTAAGTTATGATAAAATTTGTGGCTTAACATAATTTTTTAAATATTCAATATGCCTGCTTTGCCAGGTAAAAAGTTAATATATATATATTTGCAATTGCATTGTTATTAAAAAATAAAATATATAATCTTTATAAATTATTATAATCATATTGATGTGGTTACAATGAAACAATCTAAAAAAGCAGGTATATTTACAAATTAAAATTTATAAATAAATTTAATATTGAACTTTTACTTTACTGATATCAATGATTGTTTTTAAAGTAAGATTGTTATAAATTTTTGATTACTATTAAGATTATTATTTATTTATATAATATTATGTTTTGGTTAACTTTAAAATATTTTCAAGTCTCTGGGGGCTATATGTTTTCATTAGATATTTGTTGTTTTATAGTTGTATAATAGAACAAAATACTATGATTTACATTTGTGCATTATCATTTAATGTCATATATTTGTAGTGATAGTATATTAGTAGAACTTAATATTTAAAATATATATGCTAAATATTATTTAAGAAAATAAAATATATTGAACAATATAGCTACTATGGTGATAGGATGTCAGTGTTAGAAAAGTCACTATTATTAAAGACTTATATAGTGATTTTATAGATGTTAAACAACTAGTTAAAACATAATATATATTTATTTTTTATTAAAGTAAATTTATGATTATTTTAGAAAATCTTTCTTTAATGATATTGACATCATAAAGAACATTAACATTTAGAATATAAAGATATACATAGGTTTAAAATTTTATTTCATAGTTAAAATATGTATCTGAGAATATGTGCTCTTTTTTATTCATTTATTTATCTATTTATTTTTTTATTATTATTTTAATCTAGTTAAAGTATATTTTTATTTTATTGAAATTCATTTGATATTCATATTTGTTTATTAAAAATAAATCCTAGATATGATATAGAATAAAATATCTTTATCTAACAACAAAATAATATATGACAATAGCTGTAATATAATCATATAATCATAACATATAAAAGCTCTTTTCAAAAATTTTTAAATTTTTGCCCTTTTCAATATGTCTTGGTTAACTACAAAAATAACCTATATTGCATACATAGTGATATCTACCAGCTTTATATAAAATTAACACAAGCCTATAATTTATGCCTTAATATCTTTATAATAACACGTTATATAACCTTCCATTCATTTTTCGTTATCCAATTATTAGTTAAATTAATTGATGTTTTATAAATGTTCATACAATTATTATAATATCAAAGAGGTTTTGCTTTTTAAAATGTTAATTTTCTATTTAAGTAGAAATTAATATAGTAATATTTTTCTGTGTTAGTTATATAATTAAATTCATAGATACAATAGAATGAAAATATTAATATCAAAATATTTTCTGTGATGCATATTCTATTTTTGATTATATTGGTTATGTAAATATATATATTGTATATATTCTATTGTTGTATTAAATAAAGTTCTTATTAAATTTAAGAATAGTTTTTTGTAAATATTTTCATCTAAAATTTAAGTATATTATTTTTCTATTTACATTAGGATAATACTGTAAATGTATAGAGAGGATTAAGCTTCAGTCTGAGCATTCTCTTTGGCTACTATATAATTAGAATAAAAATTTAGTACTGACACTCCCCAATATACACAATCACCTGCTTATAATCAGTTTCTCTTGAATGAGCATATATTTTTTTTCATGTAATTTTTTTACTTTTGTAAGGGATTACACTATATATTTTTGCAATTGTTTATTATTAAAAATAAAATATATAAACTTCATAGATTATTATTATGAAATAAATGTGTTTACAAAGAAATGATGTCAGAGAAACAGACATTTTTATAAATTAGAATTAATATTTATATTTATATAGAACTATAATTCTATTGGTGTCAATGAATGTTTATAAAAAAAAAAGATTATTATAAACTTTTGATTATACTATAAATTAGGTCATGTGACATATGACTTAATTTCTTTGTAAACTTTTGATTAATATTTAGGTTTATTTGTGTTTTGTATATTTTTATGTGTTTTCTAAAATCTGATGGCTATGTTTTCCTTAGATATTTGGTGATTTATTTTCATATAATACAGCAAAGCACTTGTGACTTACATTTTTGCATTATCATTAGAAACTATATTATTTATAGTGACAGTATATTACCAGAAATCCATGTATAAAGCACTTATGTTTATATAATGAAGTAAAATATATTAAATAAAGAAACCACTATGATGATGTAATGAGAGTGTTAAAAAAGTGGAATATTATTAAAGCTGATGTAACTCAATAAATCATATTAAATAATTATATCTATATTTAATTTTTATCAAAGCAAATTTTATGTTTCTTTTAAGCAACCTTTTTTAGTGATATTGGTTATCATATAATGATACACAAATACAACCATCTATATTTCTCCAGAATATAAAAATATGCATAATTTTAAATTTCTATTTTCATATTTAGAATATGCATGTGAGAATCCTTCCTATTCTTTATTCATTTATTTACTTACTTATTTTTTTTATTGTTATTACTTAAATGTAAATAAAAGATATATTTGTTTTATTGAAATTAATTTTTCTTATTTATATATTTTATCATTATATTATTTAATATATCCTATGGTCTAATAAATTTTAATTTATGTTAATTATTCATGAGAAATATAGTTTATTTATTTATTTCTTATATGTTAGTTATCTGAATCAGTACTGCTAAGAATTTATAAATATTTTGCTTAGCTATATGTTGATTGGGTGAATTTAATATTGGGTTTAATTTTATTATTTAGAACCCAGAAAATTTATTTTCCTTTTATGTTGTTACAAGTATGTCAGCGATTGTTTTTGATATATTACATCATCCTTCTTTACAATGTTACACTTTTGGTGCCTAAACATCAACAAGTGATCTGATAATTTTTGAATTTTTTTTATTTATTTTAATGTGACTTTATATATAATGGTATTTTTTTTTAACAATAACAGTTTATCTCATAATATAAATTTATTTTGGATGTATGTGTAATATTTAACAAAAATAATCATAATATGTAAGATAATATAGAATGTAATAAAAGATAGAAATATAAAGCACATTTATAAATAATATTAATTATTTTTATTATGTATAACTTGTAAAATGATGTTTTACTTTAAGACAGTCACAGAACTACAGATATCTTTGGGCATATGTTTAGTGATTGCAATAATTTAAAAACCTTTATTAGTTTAAATTTATTTAAATTGTATATTGGTTACTACAAATAATTCATTGTTATATAGTTAACTTTGATTATAATTTATAATACTAATATAAATTTGTTGGGAAGGTTGGCAAAGGAAAGTTTAATTTTATTGAGATATATCAAGGAGATGTTAGAAGAATATGGAGTTGATTTAAATACTAAGTTTAATTAATTAAAAGCTAAATTAAAACACACCAAACTTAATCAATTGTACATGAAATTTAAAAAAATAAAGCTGCTGCAGATATCAAGATTAATAAATTGAAAAGTGATTCAGATGTTAAATTTATGAAATTCAATGTAAATTCAATGAAGCAAAAGTTGAATATAAAACTTAATCTGAATGGTTAGAAGATAAGATTGATGAATCTAAAATTACTATTTAATCTTAAGATAATTGAGATACTAGAATTTAATGGGTTACAAATTAAACTTGTAAATATGCAAACAGAACCTAAATAATTTATGAAAATTACTAAAGTTATTAATAATTATATGGAGGATGATTCTTTGAATAATGGTGAAGAAAAATTTACTAACTAAAGGACTAGAGTTAGTTAAGTTTGTTAAATATGAAGTTGATAAAGTCAATAAATCTTTAGCTTAGTAAACAGCAGCTATTTTTAAATTCTATATAAATAATGAATTTTCTCAACTATTGATGAGATATAGAAAGTAAAAAGGTTTACATGAGATTAATTTGAGATAAGAAAGATATTATGAATTTATAGAAATCAGCGAGAGTTATAAGAAAATGAGTTTGCATATTTTATTATGTCATATTTTAAGTCATTATAAACTTAATATTAATGAAAAAGATTATTGTTCACAAAATATGAAAGTTATCAAAGCATAGTGAAAAAGTTTGGGTCATCTCATTTCCTAAACAATGAGGATAGAGTTAATGTTACTTATTTAAATCATCTCCAAACGTTGGACTATCTAGCTCATTTGCATACGCTTTGCATACTGCTTTGTTTCCTCGCCCTATTTCCTCATTCTGCACCTTGCATTGCTGCTATGAATATGAAGCAAATAGCCTCGAAAGCACTTAGCATATAGTAATTTTTGAATCTGTATAGCTTCTCCTTCAAGTGTTTCATACGCTTTTTAATTTGTATTTTAAATCATGATAGTAATAATTTAGAAATTAGGATATCTTATAATGATGTATATAATTGCAATTTTATCACTATATTAATAATATTAAGTATTTATATAGGTATAATTTATTGATATAAAAATAATGCATGACATGAATAATTATGAGTTTAATAGTAATATTTATATTAATTTTTTCTTTGGTATGAAGATTGCATATTTATAAAAAGCAAAGAAATTGATCATATTATTAATAATATAATACAATGTAATTGATTAGATTGAAAGTTTACAAATTAAGTAATTATGACTTTTATTTAGAGTTCATTTTAATCATAGTTAGTTTGTTTAAAGAATCATTTATATAATCAATTTATTGGTATAAAGAAAGGGCTGGTATATTTCAAAAGGGCCAACAGCTGTAATGCAGAATTCATTTATTATCTTGTGTTTATTCATAGAAGAAACACTTGTAGAAATGTATATACATTAATTAATCCATTTGTGAATAAATTTATTTAGGTTACCTAATTTATACTTAATTATTTGGTGAATAAATTTAGTAGGTGTATTAATATCTATTACTTTCATTTAAGATGGATATTATACTATTTATTGAGTTTCCAGGTTAGTGACTCACAAAAGCACAAATTGAAAAAAATTTATAATTTGTGGGAGGAACAATTCAAAATAATAATAATAAAAAAACAATTTAGATAATGAATTTATTTATAATATAATAATAATATACAATTTAATGCTAAAACTAATTTATTATATAAGTCAATTTTTTTAAAAAGTAAAATATTTAAGAATTAAGTTCACCGTTTAAAGGAATAATAAATATTATTAGCCAAATAAAAGTTATATATTTATAACTATTTTGTAATAGATAATATGGAAATTAAAATTATATGTATGTAACACTTTCATGTCATGGATTTATTTAGATAGTTAGTTCAATTTAAACTATATAGTATGAATTGAATCATATATAAATTATTATGTATATTTATAATTTTCCATTCATGAAGGCTAACATGTTATTAGATAGAAAGTAAGTATAATGTTTAGAATAGTCATTAAATATCTGAAAGGTCCTATCTGATCTTACAGTTAATACCAATTTATAATTATTCAAAATTTCAATAAGCTAAGAAATTTTTTTTTTCATGGGGAGAGATAAATGTAATATAGAAGAATGATCTCTGTTTAATAATTATATTATAAAAAAATATTATCATAGTCCAAATGTGATTTTAATAAAATTGAATATCTTATAAGACAATCTTTAAAATTTATAGTAAACCATTATATACAATAATAATCTTTTGCATTTTGAAAACTTACTAGTAGAAAACATTGGATTCACAGTAAAATGATGGCAAGCATTAATATTTTATTTAAATATGCACACTGTCAGAAGTTAATAAAGTGAAATACTGTTATGGAATAATCGAATTTTCATTCATCAGAAGATAGTATTAGCTAGCTTTTTAAATATAAATGCATTAATGAGTTAAATAACTATTTTAAGATAAATATAAATTCATATTAAAAATATGTTTGTAGATATAACATAGACACATTTGGTACGTATAATTTATAAATATAGTAAAATATAATGTGATGAATTTCAAATCAACCGCTAAGCACACTTCACAGATCGCTACAGTATGATTTGAGGGTATGTAGAATTCAAGTTGTCCTAAGTCTTTGCATGAGCATTCGAAGTACTTATTTTTCAGACGATCTGGCATAGTTTTAGATAGTATTAATTGTAAGACAAAAGACGTGCTTCCGTACACATATTTTTAAAGTTAAATGAAATTCAAAAGTGTACATTCCAGCATTATACAGAATAATCACACGTAAAATGTATTTTGCGCAGGGACAGCTACGAGACTTTCAAAGCATCAGCTTGGCTTGATCAGAGGGGAATTTTAAAATCGAATTGTGTTTTGTAAATTGTTTTAAAATAGTGTTGAAATTTTTTTTTTTGATCAGACATTAATTGAAAAAATGAAATATTAGATTTTATTAAATAATTTTGTTTTTCAAAATGTTGTGACGGACAATCCTTCGGATCGGCAAAACCATCAGATCCCCCTCCCTGCGAATTCCAGCGCTATGCATTGACATGTATAGTGTTGTATCAGAGTAGTGTAAAAAAATTGTAAATCAGCCCGGTACGTTATATCTATTGGTTTTTGACTAGCAACAAAGCCATCAAGCGGTGTGCAGGGACTAATCCACGATAACCATTTATTCTTATCTTTTTTTAATTTTTTTGTAATAAAAAAAGTATACAGTATATATATTTTATCCATCTAAAGAGTTTAAAAAAAGAAAAAATTAAAATTAAGTTGTTTTTTTATTATGGTGTAAAAATATAATTAATAAAAAGAAAGTAAAATTATAAAAGAATTTTTCGTTTCAATTACTATTTGGTAGTTTTCGTTTTGTGAAGAGATAAAGAAATGTTTTTTCTTCTTTTATCAAAGGTACAGATTTTTAAGAAATAATTTTTGTGTGTATTGATTAGATAATTTATTTGGTTGATTAACAAAAAGACATCTGGAAATTTAATTTTAAAAAATTAGCAATAAAAAAAAAACATGCTGACAGCAAATGTTCTTTTCAGACATACTGCTATAAATTAGGTTATAAAACTAAAGATGGATATTATTTTTCTGAGATTTGTTCTCAGATTATAACAGATAGAGAACAGAATCCTTTATTGCTAAGTCAAAAAAAAAAAACTTTGGCTAAGAAAGAAATGAAGCTTAGTCCTGAAACTCGGGAAAACATTATAAAAAGACACCAATAGTTTGCAGAGAATAGATATTGCTACTGCATTTACTATAAATTCTTGCCTTGCAAAATATTTTTATTTTTGAATAGTTAAAGAAGTTAAAATGAAGTAGAAAAGCTCAGATGTGCACAAGTTCCTTTTCCACTCATTAACATGTAAGCCTGTACTTCATTGTTCTACATTCATGTCTCTGTCTAGTAAGAAAAAATATTCTGTAAAAATTACCAATAAATCTAAATCCTTGTGCCTCCCTGATTTATAATTTTACTCCTGAAAAGTACGCCACTAGCCTGAAACAAATGCATCAATTTCGTTTTTCTAAAGAAAAAAGAAGAAAAAGATATACTACAAAAGTAAAACATTTTTTTGTTAGAACTATTGAAGAGAACTTAGTTCCAGATATTTTTTATTTAATTAAATCAATGTGCAATGTAATAGAGAAAATGATACAGCCCTGGAAAGTAAGAATTTATTTTTATTATATTGTGAACCTATCTAATTATATAGCATTGTTTTTACTTTTTCTTATATATTAATACAATTTATGAAGTAAGCAATTTGTTTACATGTTTAATGCTGCCATATTTTTTTTAATGTAAATGCAATTGATAAATAAATAACCTCACATATCCATGTGCATGTGTGCTAATTATTTTATATTTTTATATAATATTATTTAATCTTTTGAAAAGTCAACATTCTTAAACTTATTATTCTTATTTTAATATGTGTGTATATAATTATACATCTACATGTAACTCAAATAAGAGGGAGAGGGGATTTTTATTAGCATTGTGTATTGTTTGAGTTTAAAATGAATGATTGGGTTTTTTATTTAATGTATTTATTTAAAATAATAAATTAGTTACTATACAGAGTGAGCATTTCACAGTAAATGTAAATTATAAATTTTGTTTTGTCTATTTTTATTCTATATATCACTAACCTTAAGGATTTACTGAGCTTGAATGTGGGATATGCTGTAGAAAACTGTTGGTGGCTGTGTCTATAAAGTATCTGTTTAAAGGAGATTTTCGTTTGATGAATGGAAAAAGTGATACATAATTTCATGTGATTCCAGGTTTATAAGGTACTTTATTGATTGCAAGTTTTGCTAATCTTTCATAGGGATTGATATCAAAAGAGTAATTAGAAAATATAAGAAATTATTATTAGTTTAATCCTCTTTTAATAATATAGATTTTTATGTTCAGTGTCATTTTGTTTAATGGTTTGAAATAATATCATATGTGGATGTGTGTTCATCACATGTAGCATCTTTAATAATGTATTTGATTAACTAAGTTAATTGCAGATTTCATTGTTTGGAAATGTATATGATCCTTTATAAGTCTGGAGTTAGTAGTATAAAGTTACAAAGTAAAATGAGGTGGGAGTAAATAATGGTATGTTATATTATATGTCCTGGAGAATGTTGCAGTACTGAAAATCGAGATGCACATTGTGGTAGGTCCTGAACAACATAAAAATTTGTGATACAGTTAATTAATGGTACACATCATCATCATAAAGCCTAAAACAATATAGAAGGTCTGATATAGCTTTAGGTATAAAATTTAGATTAATAATATCACAATGAGTGGCTTAGTTTAAAAAACATAAGTGGTGGACAAAAACCAGATATTCTGTTCATGTTTAAAATTTTGTTTGTTGTTTGTTTGAAGATATACATTCAGACTATATAAAGTATGAGAGGAATCATAATAAATAAATTAATATGTTCGATTGGGATGGGATTGACATCAATGTAATAAATATCATATAAAACAGATAAAAGATTTGAATATTTTAATGGGCAGAGAATTTATTAAAAAATGTTTTATTTATTTTGTTAGTTGGTATAGTTATATGTGAGAAAGAAAAATCCAGTGTACTGTTGTTCATATTGTAACCGTATATAATGTGCCGTTACATTATTTTAAAATGAAAATAAAAAAATCGTAAATAAAAATTGATTTATTAAAAAGAAAAAACTTAACTTAAAAACTGAAAATTAAAAGTTGTTTAATGTATATATAGATTGCACAGTTGTCCATCTGTGCGATCTATATATATGTTAAACAACTTTTAATTTTCAGTTTTTAAGTTAAGTTTTTCTTTTTAACAAATCAATTTTTATTTACAATCTTTTTATTTTCATTTTAAAATAATGTAACGGCGTATTATATACCGTTACAATATATTGTGCCATTACAATTTGGTCACTAGACAAATTTATAGTAATGTGCATGTAGAAAAGGTAAAACAAAATCATCATCACGATTTTATATAACCATAAAGGAAGTTGTAGGGCATACAAGTTTAAACCCTACAAGGTCCAATTTCAAAAGCTTTAAACAGAAAGAATGGGACAACAATTATATGCTTTATTTGTGTGTGTGTTGATAGAAAGGTAATACACACATTTAAACTATTTAATATTTAATTTTTCTTTAAAAAGCAAAGTTATAATGCATACATATAGGCAATGTATGTGTAAATTATTTAATTGTTTTATATTTCAAATATTAAACATTTTAATTTTCTTTAAAACTAACCTATGCTTGATCAATTCTAACATTTTTTTTCTATACTTTTATTTTGCTTTTCTTTAATTATAAGTGGGATTTAAAAGTTACAGATTTAATTAAATAATTGGGTTATAATTACTAAGCTAGCAATTATAGTATTTAAGGTTAGTTTATGAATGATTTGAAAGAATGCAGGATGTGTGTACATTACATACAAAATTTTACATTTCCTAAATATTGAAAGAAAAGGAAGTATTAAATCTGTTAAATTATTTTTTTTTGTACAATTTTTTTTTTGTTAAAACAGGAAATCTGTTTAATCAGATATCGATCTTTGTAGTAAATTTTTTGTAAATGATTGTCACTTTGGAGCTATAATTTTTGAAATTTGTCTTATCAAGATCTAAAGAAGGAAGCTCAAAGATTTGAAGTGTTACCTGGATGTTAAAAAGAAAGAAAAAACAAAAGAAAGGAAATAAGAATTGAGTCTATTTTTTTTTTAAAACAAAAGTGTCTGGAAAAAGGATTAAACTTTTCAGTTGAAAAATACTTTGGTTGAAAATAAATTAGAGATCTAATTAAAACAAATTTGTCCAAAAATAGCAAGTGATGCTATCTCTGATTGGTTAAGTTAGCTAAAAATTGGATATAAAAAGCTGTCTTAGATTATTGTTGTGATTGATTCAGATTATTAAACTATAATATTGAACGTTGAAAATATAAGAGATGGCGGGCTAGAAAAATTATATGTATATTCCATCGGGTTCCGGACCATCTGGGGAAGCTGCACATCACATAGGAAAGAAAAGATGTGTCTAAAATAATATTCTACACCTTTCAACTGACCAGATAAATAAGATGTTTTTAATAGAAGAAAGAAAGCATTCACCTGCATTCAAAGAAGATGAATTAATCTACTGATAAATATTAATCATCAAGTCCAATTAATTGTTACAACAACTGATTTTGAACTCAAGAAAATTTACAAATGGGAAAACAACTGCTGTATTTCATCCACATGCTTGACAAGAAGAGAAGAAAATTTACTATAATGATTTCCAAATTGTCCACTAAAGCAAATAACCTCAATAGAGTCATCATCATCAAATAGTTATCCACCTCAAGAAAGAGATTGTTCCCAGTAAAACGGAAATGGTAGCTACAGAAATATAAACATTATACAAGACAAGTTTGAACCCTTGGAAATTCGCTACAAACAAAAGATCGGTAATATGACTTTTTATATCTATTTTCTTTATGATATCAGTCTTAATAAACATTTTAGCAATAAAGTGGTATATTTTTATTTAAAGAACTTTTAAAGACTATTCAGATCGATTAAAACAAGAATGTCTTACTAATAATAACTTTGAGCTTCATAAATGACCTTGAATGTATGAAAATTATTTGTTTATTAATTTTACAGTTATGAAATATGAATATGTAAAACAATTTTTTTTTTATGGTATTATGATTTTAGTTTTAACTAATATATTATTATTTTGGTTTTAAATAATATTTTGTTATCATGGGATAAAACACGCACATACATAATAATATTTTTATATGTGTATAATTGGAAGTGAATGTGGAATAATGAGTAGTATTAGAATATTAGATTATTTTGTTTCAAGTTCAGTATAGATTTCAGCGCTTGGAAGGGAGGGGGAGAAAATAATTTAAAACTTTTTTCTAAAAACTTGCTCTTTCAATTTTACTAACATTTTTTTTTTACATTCTATTTACATGTTGGATTTTTAAAGTATGTGTGCTAATGAGCAGATAATATTTTTTTTTTAAATACTTTTCTCATGGAGTGAAAATCATGGTCAATGTGACGTCCAACTTAATACAAAATACATTTGAAGGGAAAGGGGGAAGAACTTAAAATTAATCTGAGGATTGTTATATAATCAATTATTATTATTATTATTATTCATGTCAATTTTCATATTTATCTAGAAATTTTTATGTATATGTTAGAAATGTAGTAATAAATATTAGTTTGTTTTATTAAACGAGGCGTATATATTTCATTAAGTGTAGTCTTTGTTAAGTGTGATTATTCATCATCATCAATGGTTGAATATTAGTTATTTAAGATATAAGTAAATATGCTAAAATTAAGCAATAATTATGAATTTCTTTATAAAATTTAGTTTTATGTTTAGGCTTAGTCCTAGAGCTGTAGTTGAAACCCTTGTCATTATTGTTATTATTATCATCATCATCATCGTCATCAACGTTTTAATTAATGAGCTGTTTAACTGTTTAAAGGCCATAAATAAATATTGATTTTATAATATTTAGTGATTTCTTAGTATTATTATAACCACATCCCATCATCTATTTCATGCAAGGATGAGTGAATTGCCATCCTAAATTAGTTATATATAATCTGAGCTAGTGAACTTATAAAAATATTGAAACACATTTGTTATGTTAAGATCTGAGAAATGATTTATGTCTAATATACTCCACTTTGGTTTAAAGATGTTTTACTTTTACCTAACTATTAGTGCTTATAGTGATATGGCTCAAAAAGCAAAATCTCTCATTTTTATTAGAAATAAAGTACCAAAAAGGGATTCAAACCCGGTACATGTGAAAGGTTATCAGATATAACCGTGTCTAGATTCAGATAATCTAGTGGCGCCCTGCTAGACCATATTCACTTAGTATTTGTTTAAACATGCACTTAACATCAAACCAAGAAATGAAAGTGGATAAAACCTACTGCCTGTATACCTGAGTTATATTTTATTGAATTATTAGTGTACTCACTTCACGTGATTTCATATAATACATTGCTATAATACTGGTTATTAACAATTTCCCCATAATTCTTGATAGTATTAATAATTTACTTAACATCTTAACTCCTTTACTTATGATCATTCTATGGACAACTCAGGTATGGTAATATCTTTTTATTTGATACCTTAATTTTGGTTACAATGGCGCCCAACGTGGGGCCCGATATTTTGCCATATACCTGAAAAAGAGAGTATATAGAATGATGGGAGATGTGTGGTTAAAAATAGAGAAATTTTTTTTTAGTAAAATTTTTTTTTTTCAGTAAAAATTTTTTTTTTTGTCTTACAAAATTTTCTTGGCCAAACAGTCTTATTTTAGATGATGATGTTTAATATGATTTAATTTTTCATTGATGATGATAAAATGGGTACAGCCATAAAACAGTTTTTTTTTTTTTTTAATTTTTTTATCAATTTTGAAAATAGAGATGAATATCACAACTTAAGACAAAAGTGAAATAAATAATATAATTTTTTTTGTGGAACATTAAAATAATTTATTGCCAGATAGGAAAAATTTTAAAATGATTGGCTCTTTATTTGACTGGCATAATTTTAGGATATATAGGTCATTTACAAAAATTATTTTAAAAAAGGATTTTCAGGATTATTTAAAGAAAAATGAAAGTAATTTGGTAAGGAATCCAAAAGATGTTTGTGGATGTATTAACTTCATTATACCAAAAAGAAATACCTTACAAAATGAAAATATAGGACTAGTAGCAAATGACTTTTCATCTTTATTCAATTTAAATGTGGAAGATGATATTTATAATAATAGTAGTGATAATTTTAGTTATGAGACATTAATTAATGTTAATAATGAAACTTTAAATTTTAATCAAATATCTATAGAGACAATTCTTTTATTTATTGCACAACTTAAAAACAAAAGAAGTGTAGGTATATATAACATACTCTCATTTGTTTACAAGGGATGTGGACAGTTATTGGCTCCTGTATTGAAGCATTTATTTGATTTATCTCTGAAGTCCAGTACTTATCTTTCTTTATAGAAACAAAAGTGGTACCATTACAAGTCAGTAAATACAAATTTAATTATGATAAATGATATAAAACACAAAAATTTGATCAGAAAAACAATTAGATGTTATGTATGTGGATTTAAGTAAAGCCTTTGATAAAGTGAGTCATGGGGATTTATTATTAAAGTTAGCTGCATATGGATTATCTAAAAATTTGATTGAACTTTTTAAATCTTATTTATTGAATAGGCCTCATTATATTTTCTTTAATAATGACTGGTCAAATTGTATTTATCCTCTTTGTGGCGTGCAATAATTAAGTCCGATTTGCTCTGTTTTATAAATAGTAAAAATATTCTTTGCTATGCTGATGATATAAAAATATTTAAAACAATTTATAATTCATCAGATCATTTAGAGTTGCAAGATATGTTAGAATGTCTACATAGATGGTGTATTAAAAATGGTATGATTATAAATGCTAGCAAATGTAAAATTGTAACATTTACTAGAAAATCTGGTAAAAGTTTATATAACATTAAATAATAAGCATATTCCCTGAGATATTAGTCATAAGGATTTAGGGATAATTTTTTCTGCTAATGGTTTGTTCATACAGTATGTTTCATATAGTGACAAAAATGCATAACATATTAGATCCTATTTTGAGGATAATAAATAATTTTGATCTAAATACTATATTGATATTATTTACTATTATAGTGATTCCAGTATTTCATTATGGATCTATTATATGGAATGCAGATACAATTTCACATATTAATATGATTCAAAATGTTCAACATAAATTTCAGAAATGAATAATGTTTAAAAAGAAATCAGGAAATTTAAGTAATAAGTTATTTAATTGTCGACTTGTTAGTGACCTGTTAATATTGCAAAGGATAGTGAAAGGGGAAATAGATATTTACGAGTTGGAGATGAAGATACAATATAAAATCCCCAAGATGAATGGTAAAAATACAGAACTATTTTATATACCACATTTTTATTCTGAGTATTTAAAAACATCTACATTGGTTAGATTATCAGATTTTTATAACAAATATTTTAAGAGCATAGTTATTTTTCATTTGTCAAATACACCTGGGTCTCATTTTATATGGTATATAGGTTCCACAGAAAACCCGCATTAAAAAAAAAATCGCACAAAAATAGACTTAACTTACCTTGAAAAATAGGGGATAGGGTCTGTAATTTTCAGAATTCACATAAAAGCAAAGCAACAATGAAAAATTACTTTAAAATTCACATTAAAAAATAAGCAAATAAAGTATGACTGATAAAAAATTTCAAATATTTAAAAAAAATTAATACAAGACAAACTTTTTTTATTAACTACAGTATTTAATTTTACATTATTCATACATATTTTAATCATTACCACTAGCATTCATTTGTAAACTGGTGAAAAATCAGATTCGATGTGATGTATTGTGGATTCTCCTAAACGAAGTCAAGAATCTCTCAGCAATTATGCCCAGAGAAACCTGTTAGCCACTTTATTTTTATTTGTGATGTATAACTAGCGCAACTTTCAGTCTTGTGCTGTGTTAATGGTTTTCTGTTTCTATATTTAAAAAATGAGTTTGCAATCAAAACAAAAAGATTATACATTATCATTAGAAAAATTATTTTCAGTTTATAAAATCTTCATTTTTTATTTTAAAAATCTAAAAGATTATTTATTTCTGTTATATATAACAAAATACATTTTAAAAGTTTAAATTTTTTGAATATTTATTGCGATATTTTTATATGTAAGTATAAATCTATTATTATTATTATTATTTACTCATTATTATAAATAGGTTATTTACATAGAAGCTACGATTCTAAATACAGCTTCAGGCCATATTCACGTTAGTTGCTAATATAACATTACACTTTTTTTTAAAAAAAAAAAAGTATTTCAAGTGAAAATAAGTTATTAATAATTTAAATTTCTTGATATCTAATAAACGTAGTGAAATATGAAAGATATTAAGAAGAAACATGAATCGCATAACTTCAACATCACATTAAAATAATCTGCATAAAACGAGACCCAGGTGTAATAGCTTTAAAAAAGCAATTCAACAGTTATGAGACCCAGGTGTAATAGCTTTAAAAAAGCAATTCAACAGTTATTGAGCTGTAATAACAATCAAATGTAAACTTTTTGGTCTTTGTTATACTGTATGTGTACATGTTAATAAACATTGAATTATTATTATTATCATCATCTTTCAAAGGACTTTATTCAATAACTTGAAAAATGTTTACATAATTTTTTATACATTATTCTTGATTATTATACACACAGACAATTGTTTATTAAACAGGTAGAGGTAGTAAAGTTCACATATATACAGTTAGTTGTTTTAAATACTGATCAAAGTTCAAAAGTTCACTATCATATGTTTTTCCAATAATGGCAACTGGTATCTTTTTTATTTGACATTTCTAAATCTTTTGTGATTTTTTCTACTGCAATTACCTTCAAACTTATAAAAAATAGGAATAGTCACAAACTGGAATAGAAACCAGGTGTCAATGAATGTTGTGTGATTTATTCTTTTATCTTTTTCACGTATATTATCCAGTTTATTTTTGAATGTGTTAGGGTGCCTTCTTGGATTATTATTGTACATGAATTTACACCTTGTACACCATAAGGCATAGAGAATGAATATACTGATCCTTATTTCAGCCAAATCTAGTTTTTTGAATGAGTCAAATAGGCAATTCGTATTTATTCTTTTATTTTTGAATAGTGTGTTTATTATTGAATGGATGCTATTTGGTTCTAGACATGAGAAAAAATATGATCCCGTGTTTCTGAGGCAGAGATTACATAAATTGTCTACATTTTAGCAGTTCCTTCTATATTTTAAAAAATGTTGTGTGGGTAGCGAGTCAAGGTTAATTTTTAGTAGAAAATCAAAATATTTTGGTTCAAGTGACCAGAATTTAAATTTACGGCATAATTGCTTATTGGTGATATTAATTATAGTTTTTACATCAATTTGTGAAGGATGTAACAGCAAATGTATTTCCCAGTATTTAAATTTATTTTGAGGTGGTTTAAACTTCAAATTTTTTATAAATAGTAATGATGCAAGTAGTGTCTTCAGGTATCCTTGTATAAGAGGTGATTTATCTGTGGGGGTGAATTTGCAGGCTATTTGTAGATATAGGAATTTTTGTGCACATACAGAGATTATGTTTAATGTTTTTTGGATTCTGAAGGTATGAATTGAATGAAGTCCCAGACCATTTTGTGACAGTGATTTTTTTAGCCGTTTTACAGATATTGAGACTAATTCCCCCCCCCCCCACAAGAGTTTCCTGCAAAGAGAATCTATTTTATTAGTAAATGCTTTAGTATAAAATATTGTTCGAGTATAATAAGTGATTTTTTATCATGATTAACATATTAAAAAAGTGCTATCTTTGTGTACAGTGAAAGTTAAGCTTTTGTTAGTGAATTGACTATAAGTTTCTACTTTATTTGCAAGACTTTTTTATATAAGTGATATCATAGGTGAATGACACAGATAGAAATGGAACCCAAGAAATGGGTTAGGTTTACCTTTAAAATATTTTGTTATACTGCTGCCAGTGAAAATTTGTTAGGCACAAGATTTCTCCATGTTAAATGTTAATTTATATTCATTTGTATAATTGGAAAGTATTTTTAGAAGTTTGGGGATGTGTTTTTGAGATGTCAAAAAAATTGCTAATCATCCATGTAAGCTATACATGAGATGTTTGTATGTAAGCAGGGTAGATAAAATTCCAGGTATTTCATTTTCTGTGGTTTTAATTAGGGGATCCTTGTGAAATGGATTGATGAGGTACTATTGGTGGTGAAGTTTGTAGATGTAGGTAGTCTTTTGGTACTGTATATTGTTCTAGAATTTTCAGTAGTGTATTTATTGGTATCATGTCAAACACTGCTTCTATGTCTAGTTTAACAACTATATGAGTATACTTTTTGTTGTTTCTTACTGTTTCTATATTTGTTTTGAATAGAAAAGCTGCCTGTCCAGTTGAAGATTTCTTTTTAGCAAATTGCATTTTTGATTGTTTTGGTATAATATATGGTTCTATTTTGTCTTTAATTACTGATTCTATTATTTTTATTCCAAGAGAGGACATTGAAATTGGACGTTTGTTATTGATGAAACTATTTCTTTTTTTTTCATAAATGGTACAAGCAATATTTGATAAAGACTTAGTATTCTATATATGTCTTTAGTTAAAAAATTTATACGGTTAGACATGTACTGAGCTGTAATTTTATTAAGATGTGAATATACAAACTTGGGAATCCCATCTATTCCAGGAAGGCATGAATCTGGCATTGATTCTATTTTTTTGTACAAAGTCATTAGAAGCAAATTGAATTTCTTTTTCTGGTCTACTGTATAAAAGTTCTGATGGATCGAGGGGAGGATTTTTTTGAAATTTATCTTTAAAAAAAGAAAATAATTGCTCCTACATGAAATTCCCACAAACAATATGTGATTGTATTTTTATAGCTGATGGTATTCGAACTGGAGAGGGGTGACCTAATGCCCATCTGATGTAATTTCTGGTTAAAATGTGAGGCTTGTTTAAGTATACTTTTCTTTTTTTGTGGCAATATATTCTTTAAGATGTTCTGAAATTGATTGGTATGTTTTTTTAATGCTACTAATCTGAGGCGATCATAATTAGATTGTGATGTTGTAATAATTTTTTTTATAAGTGTCATCAATAAAGTTTAAAAGTTTAGTTGGAGATGGTGTAGTCCTGGTAAGATGGTTAATATTTAATGATACTATATTGACAAATGCATGCATGCTTGGTCTGGGTCCATTTGCATACTTTTTATCTTGTGCAGATAGATAGATAGATATTTCTAAGAAGAGAAATTCTGGAGTGTGTGATGGAAAGAGAATTCTGATGGTTCTTCCAGAGATACTATGACTGTGGCATGATCAGATAGAGGGGAGTTCTTTAAAAAAATGTTCATGTTATGCAAAGATGGAGAATAGAAGACTAGATCTATTAATGATGAAAATCTTCCATTATTAAATGACACAGCTCTCTCTGGCAGAAATCCTCTCCCACTCATCATGCAAAATGACAGATGATGAAGCCATTTATTGATAAAATTTCCATATGACATATTAAAGTCCTCTATAAGTAATACTGGATGTGAAGTGTTCACAAATTTGGAGTTCAGAATTAGAATTAATCTATTTATGATGATGGGGCATGGAGGGATATATACAATTGCAATGTTTATGGTTATAGCTTTGTGGTGAAAAGAGATAATTAGTATGTGCACACCAATATATTTTAAATGAGTTGAACAGTCAGTTTTTATCAATGATGATGCCTGTATTTGAAATAGCTGTAAATCCTTTGTTATTTAGTTTGTTTGATGGATTAATTTGTGATCCACTGTAAATTTTTGTTTTAAAATACCAAGAATGTGTGTTTTAACAATGTCATACCATTTAGTAAGAAGATCAATTTTTTCAATAGAGTTTAACCCTCTGACTCTGACATTAAAAACTCCTATATAAAGCTTCATTTAGTATGTGTTAATTTTATATATTAAGCATTGCAGTCTATAACAGATTTTAATTGTATATAAAAATTAATCAATAATAAATGTGAACAAAATACCATATTGGCAAATAGAAAAATATAATTTTGCTATATATGATTGTGTACTGGATTCTGAATTATATCACCTGATCTCATTTGCTTTATTGTTATTGTTTTTGTGTATATTGTATTATCAATATTGGAATAATTATCGCTTACCTCTTCCATAGGACTATCTTCTTCTGAGGATAATGATGTGATATCAGAAGTTTTTTGATATCGAGCAGTTTCAACTTTTAATTTCAGATGATGCAGGAGATATTTCACCATCGCTACTTTCATATTCTAAGATCTTTGCTTTTTTCCATTTTTTTTTGAAGGACAGTCCTGTTTTTTTCTTAATTGATGAGTGGCAGGAACTACCTCTGTTGGATAGATAGCGTGTCTCCATTATGGCCAGAGATGTTTTGTTAATGGAGGGGGGGGTGAGGTTATAATATCAACCTGGGATTCTTTATTTTATTTTTAAGCACAATTGATTGTGGTATTATTTTTCCACTATTGCTAATACTAATTTTTTTATTCTCTTCTGATATTTGCTTCAGAACAAGAAATTCTTCACCTACTAATTCAGCTTGTTGACAAGAGTTAACTTCTTTTGGACATTGATGAGTGGGGATGCTCTCATATTGCATTTAGTGTAGTATAGCTTAGGGCAGTTTCTGATTAGGTGACCTCGTTCTTTACAATGAAAGCATTGTGGCTCGAGTTCGTTTATAATTAAAAAATAATGTTGTCTCTTGATCTGTTATTTGTGTAGTGATATTTTCAGGATATATATTTTCTTGCAATTTCACTCTAAATGTATCGCTGTTACTGAGTTAGGTACTTGTATGTTTTTAATGTACGTGGGCTGAAAATTTACCACCTCTCCAAATGGCTCCATTAGTTTAATGAAATATACACTGGAATAATCAAGGTATTTTTAGTAGGTCTGTAATATGGTGTCTCTATTAGGGTTAACTACAATTAAGGCATATTGATCCAAAGTTTTAACTTCTTTTTTGAAATTTTCTTTATTTTCCTCGTTTTTGAATTCAATTACCATATAGCATGGATTTTGATGGTCTATGCATATGATCAAATTCCGTAGATTTTTTTTTATTAATGACTTCAAGTAATAGATCTTTAGGAAATCTATAGAGCGAACAATTCCTATCTGTTATTGCTATTATTATTAAACTGTCCATAAAAAAAAATGTTTGAATGAATTAAAAAGATCTTTAGGTATGGCCTGGTTGAAAACTTCTGAAATTTTTTCAGGTTGTCATTGGTCCAGGCTTCTTGTGTCTTAATAGTTACAGTATCCATTGTTTTAGGTGAAAAATCTAATTTCAAAAGATCTCCAATAATTGATCGATGAAATCTGACTAAAACAGTGACTTTCAGTGTCCATTTTAAATATAATCTTATGGGATTATTATATTATTTTCATTTCAGACAATTGAATTTCTCCCTATAATTAATGGCAAAAATAATTTTTATCTATTTTGAATTATAGATTGTAGGTAATACACTGGTTTTTTTTAGCACAATATGATGTGATGTAGCTCCTCCTTAAATGAAGTCAAGAATCTCTCAGCAATTATGCCCAGAGAAACCTGTTAGCTACGTTATTTTACATTCCCCATTCTAAGTTTTCCCATATTCTGCTCCATCCCATTTCCACAACATAATCTTTGTGAACTCTATGGCCTTTATATCTACATCCCCCTTATCTTTTTCCAAACCCAGAATAAAAACCAATAATCCACTTTCTGTATAATCACCTTTTTCATATTTATTCTTCCATAACTTCATTATACGTGCCCTTTCTGTTTTCAAGTATTTACATTCAATTAGCAAATACTTAATATTTTCTATTCCTTCCTTACATAATTTACAGACTAAATCACCGATATTTTTCCATTTACATGTATATTCTCTTGTTGCTAAGATCCTGTTCGAGTCTTAAACAATAAACTACTTTCCTTACTATTGTCATATATTAACTTGCACCTAATATTCTGTTTATTTCTATATATATTTAAACTCTTTTTACTCTCCATACTAGTTCTCCATCTTTCTAACTCCCTATTCTTATTAATAAATCTATTATTTTATCCCATTCCTTACCACTATAACACTCAACAATTCTCCTAACACAATCATCCCATCTTTTGTACAAATATACTGATATAAATTCTTTATCCAAATCTTTTGATACCACATTACCTTTCTCACCCATCTTATTGCCTGCACTTTACTCATAACCCAATTAAATACTATTTTGGCTATTCTTTTATTATCCATAAACTGCAATCTACCAAACATTTTCATTTTACTTTTTGCATCTCTCATATGAAATGTGATGTGATGTGATGATATGATGTACTATAGCTTCTTCTTAAACGAAGTCAAGAATCTCTCAGCAATTATACCAAGAGAAACTTGTTAGCTATTTAATTTTACATTCCCCAGTCTAAGTTTTCCCATATTCTGCTCCATCCCATTTCCACAACATAATCTTTGAAAACTTGACCTAATATCAAAGCGACCTCTGGTGGCCAATCTATTATTATTATTACTATTATTATTATTATTATTATTATTTATAATGGCAGTGTCCATGGTTTTTGGCATGCTAATATAGACGCACAAGTACATTATATAGATGTATGCTAATGTGGATGCATGAGTATACCAGGTATGTTTGAGTATATTAAATAATTATATCTTAATGTGCAGGATTAAGATAAAATTATTATTTATATTTTGTGATATTTTTATGTGTGTTTATTTATTTATGAAGGTGCTGAGTTCAGATAACTAAATGGTGTGCTTATTTTATTATTAATGATATAATAATTGAGTTTTGAAATATCATACAAAAGTATAGAAATATATTATGTGATATATCTAAATTTATTTAGATAATGTATGAATGCAAAAGTATGCATATTGTATATTATGTTTTTGAAATATCATGTTTAATTATGAATATATTATCCTAGACCATATCTGTTTAGATACAAATTAATATGTTGATCTCTGAATTATTTTATACAGAAAGTATTTAAATGAAAGTGTTATTATCTGAACTATTTAAAATCATTTGTCAATATAATATTTGAACCTTCTTGATATTATATTGAATATTTTTTTGAAATGAAGTTTAGAAATAATTTTATATCAAATTGATAGAGCCTATTTCCAATGTTGAAGGAAGTATTCCAAGTGTGTACAATTAATAATAGTGGTTCAGGATAATAGTTGGAGCAGAAATGAAATCCCGAGTGATAGGAATATTTGAATATAAATATTATCTATGGAATATAGCTTTGTGAGTTGATAAATAAATATAGTTAACAGAGTCCAGTATATTAGATGATTCATAGTCAGTAGTGTTTCTTTCCCCAGTGCTTAGTTAGAAACCATGACATGAATTTAAGACAGACACAAGAATATGTGGCCTTAAGCACTGCATCCATGATATTTTTTATTACTTGTTCAGATTATTGTAGCTTTTGTGTCCCTCACTTTTTATCAATACTGGATCTTGCTTCATAACTGCTATAGTTTATAAATGTTTTGAAGAATAATGGATAGACTATAAAATGTTAGAATTTGTTGAAAGCAAGAAGAGAAAAAGATTTAGTACAAATGCTGTTTATTTAATGCAAAGTAAATTTAATGGAATGATTTAATATTCCTAATAATAATAATAATACTAAAAGAGATCAAGAGAGTATCAAATGCATATTCTGATTATGAAAGTATAAATGAGAGTGATATCAGAAAGATATTAACAATAAGCATGTTGGCATAGATCAATTTTATACATGTAATTAATTTTAGGTTATTTAAAAATAATGTTTTTTCTAATGAATTAAGTAAATTAAGGTATAATAAAGTTATAGATTTATTATAAAATTTATAGTATATTAATTATAGAATGGAAAACCTATAATTAACTAACATTTTTCTTTATTACAAATATTTCAATACACTAGCTAGCATTTAATTGATAATAAATAAATAAATGGGTAATCTTTTTTTTTTCTTTTGTAAGATTTTATATTTTCATTTTTATTTCTATAATAATTATTATAATAATATTTTTATGAGATACTGAACAACGTAAAATTTTAATTTAAGAAGTTATCTCATAAACTATATATATATATTAAATTTATTAAGCGCAAGCAGATGAAATAATAATAACGTGAAAGGCTAAAACCTTTCATCTGTCGAAGGTTTTAAACTATATGTATGTAATTTGTGCATTATATATATATCTTTGAAGCAACTAAAGAAGTAGCAGCTGATAAATGATTAGCCAGAGATAAAGACAAAGAAACAAGAAAGTAAAAATGATTTATGCATTTATAATATGTTTGTATAGAAATGCAATGTGATTTTGGATATGTTTCAGACTTTTTGTCATTTTCATAATTTGTTATTTAATCTAGTATTAATTAAATATTTGCTAATACATTGAAGTATTTTAACTATAATTTTTACTAATTCAGTAGAATCCTTTTATAATATCTTTAGTATTCCATCTTCTTTGCGTTATGCAGGATGTAATTTGGGAAAACAAACTTTTGACAGTCCAGTATTTAAAAAAAAAAAAAAACATTCTTTTATAATCGATCTTTCTATTTTGAAATTTTTTTTTTTTCAAAATAATCTTTATTTGCACAAAAAGTAAAATATACATTGTAAAATAGAATTCATGTTTACGATCATGACTGAAGCATTAAAGACTAATTAGTTATTAAATTAAATGATGATTACAAAATTAAAAGTAAACTTTTAGGTTATGTTACTTATCAGGGGTGATCTAATTTGGCATATAAATCCCATGGCGTGTAAAGTTTGAGTGTCATGAATAAATAATATACATGGCTATTGCTAAATATTTAATTGACTCCATGTTTGCTCAGCAAGGCTAGACAGGCATGTTCTTAGATCACTTTCTTTAGCTTTATATAATAACTTTAAGAAAATGTCTTCAATAGGACCGGTCACCTCACTATCAAATAATACCTTACATCTAATCTTCCATATGATAAAATTTATGAAAGTGGCCAGGCGGATGGAGCCAAAATTTCCATTTTTGAATGCATCATTAAGGTAGACATTTGAAGAATTGTATCCTGTAATCCTCTGTAGGCGATATTACATAACCGAGTCCACCATTCACATTGATAGAGTATGTGTTCAATGGACTCATCAAATCTTCTACAAATAGTACATATTGTATCAAATGTTATATATAGAGTACATAAAAATACACACTCTTATCAATGTATCAATATTGTATCAATGTTGTGTCCCCTCTGATTATAAAGAAACATCCCAGTAGGCAAGGCTCCAAGGTTGACCTTAACCAAAAAATCCACAAACTTTTTTCAATAGTGATTGTCTTTTTGTACAATTCTTTTATTGACAGATAGATAGTCTATCAACTTAGGAATGCATTTTATTTTATAGGATATACAGTAGGCAAGTTTTAAGATATTTAATTGAAGTCTGTAAAATTAACTTTTAAATTAATTCTTAAAATAAACAAAAATAAATTTATTACTTTAAAAACAAATTAGAAATATACTTTAGAGAATATCTAATTTTTTAATCTATAGATTGCTTTTAATATTTAATGAATAAAATGGTATTTCAAATATTTATACATTTTATACTCAATACAGTTTTTTTTTACTTCTTTATGAATGACTTGCTGACCATTAACAATCCAAAATAATCTCACTCTATTCTTCCATGTTAGAATAAATAATAATTTTAAACGTTGCTTCGTGTTTATAATCACTTGCCATTATGTTTATTTATTAAGACCAATTTGGCTTCAATTCTCAAGCTAATTTAAATATTTCAGAACTTCTGAGATAACTGTTTCAAGTATGAGATTTCTTTATATATTATCACATACATACAATGCTACTATTATATCATCCTGTTGTAACAACGACAATCCAATTTGTGCCTTATATACTAAAACCTTTATTTTATTTTATTACCTAACATAATATTTTGATTTATTGCTGATTCATATTATTTCTTGTTTACTATATTCAGTAATAATCATTAGTAATCCTTCTAATAAATCATTTATTCATTTTTTTCAGTATTAATTGTTTAGAGCTTCTAATTCTTTAGTATATTTCTTTTTTTTTTTTAATAAATATTTTTGACTTGGTTTTGATCATTAATAATTCAATTATTAGTACTACATCTATCTAGTGTATTCTTCCATATATGTGCAGTTTTACATACTTCTTGCTTTCTATTTTTATTTAGCTCATTATGAATATTTGTTTTATACTTTTGGTATTCTATATCAAGTTATTATAGCTTTATGGATATCTATTTTTACTGATACAATAAAATTCAATAAAGTTCAATATATTTTCACATAAAAAATCTCATCATTGATAATATGATCAGTCATCATATCAGAGAAAGTTTAGTGAGCACTTTATATTTTCAGAATATTCTGCTTTGTTAACAAAAATATTGATTCATGCTTCCTATATAAGTCAATATTATTTAAGAATTGTAAGCTGTGGTACAGTAAATATAATCATACATTATAATCATGCACCCATACAGAATGCTATCTATCATGAATTATTTGTCTGATATAAGAGTGTGAACATATTAAAAAACAAATTTAGGGATTTTCTTTCTGCATATGGAACATGAATGCACTAACTTCCAACCTTTGATAATCAATAACATTATACAAAAAAATATTAATACTCAGTTTCTAATAAATCTTTGAAATATCCACATACACTTGCAGATAATAAAATTTTTTACCAGGTATCTTAATTTGATATAACTTTTTAGAATATGTAAATAAAACTTTGATGTATAAAAGGGTTTATTTTCTTTTGTCCTACCTATATATTTCTTTACTGCACAGATTCTTAACATTTGAACTACATTGTGGTATTTTCATAGATACATTAATAGGTTTCTTTCATCATGGATGCTTAAAATTTATTTACATGACTGCTTTTTCTTACATAATTTAATCATACTTATATCTTAACTGTTAAATCTTTGTAAGGGTCAAATAATATACTTTCATGTCTTGTTTCTTTTTATTTACTTATTAATGCTTGGATTTTTATCTTTATGGTTGCCTTCTAAAGGCTAGATAAAATATTTTCATGTCAGAGCATAGTATTATTCAAGATCTTATTTTTTGTTGGCCTTGCATTATTTATTTATTGTGTTATAACTTTGACAGAGTGATTTATCATTGTCAAAATTAAATATTATGGTTATATATTATAGGGTTTTTTAATAATAGATCCATTGTCCATAAACATAAATCCTTGTGAAAAATAGGTCAATAAGATTAAGGCTTTTGATTTCTCTTTAATTTATCTACTTCATATTGATTAATAATGTCAAACTACATAAATTTCTTTTCCATTTTTCATTTTTTATACGTTCTTTTCTTTGTTTTCATGCTTCATACTTTTTATTCCTGTTCTATGTAAAATAATTTTATATTTACTTCTCACAAAGCTTGTAAGAGCTTTAATGTTTAAAGTTTTTTTATGCTTTGATCCCATATTCTTATTAATTTTATATTTCTTTATCCAGTGAACAGTTATTAAATATATTGTAATCAATTGTGAATATGATTCTCTCACAAGTTTTTATCATTTTTCAATTGCTAAATATCCCAAATCAAATTCTGGTATTTAAAAAAAAATTCTGCTAAATTTGATCTTTTATCTCTTTTATAATTGTACTTAAGTCAACTTTCACAGTGATAGTTTTACTGATCAAGATATTTACAAATAAGTTTTACTTTCAAAATCAAAACTTTATTTACACATTAGAGTGGATACAAAAGCAATCAATGTAAGATAAAACTATATATACAAATAAATGTGGTATGCAGGCCATGTATATAGAAATATCAAAAGTTGTATTAAAACAATAATTTAGTCTTAAGAGCAGCATAAGAAACTCATGATGGTTAATTAATACAAGTATAAATGAAATATAACTAAATCTAAATAAAATCAAATATTATATTAGGGCCTTAAGGCAGTGTGTCATGAGCTTAATTAGTTAGGAATATAACATAAGTCAAATCTATGTATAAGGTTTCGAAATTCCATTGATAGGCCTAAGAATTATATGAATTAAGACTCTAGCCTCATCTGGCTCCAGGTTTGGTCAATTAGCCAAGGCTGACAAGTTCATTTATTCTCTTTAATCTTGTAGAGGGATTTGAAGAATCGATTAATCATCGAGTCATCACAGCCATGATCAAATATCATGCTACATCTGGCAGTCCAAATTGTGAAGTTAATGAACGTAGCCAGTCTTATAGTTCCAAATTGACCCTTTTTAATTGCTGCATTAAGAGAAATGTTAGCTGGGTCATTGCCATTTATCCAGTCTAATGCTATATTACTGAGATAAGTCCATGAATCACATTGATCCAGAATGTGGCCAATTGACTCTTCCTGTTTGTTACATAGGGGACAAAGGGGATTGATGTTGTAACCCCTTTGGTAGTGTAGAAAGGCCCCAGTGGGGAGTGCTCCAAGGATGATTTTTATTAAAAAATCAACAAATTTTGGACTCAGCTTGACGAATTTTGTTAGTTTGGAAAATTGAGCAATTCCTACATTAGCGGATTTAGTTTTTCTGGCAAACATTAATCGATAAACTTCCCAATATGAGAATTTCCCCTGAAAAAGGGAACCCAAAGATTGGAAATTTTGAAAAATAACTGTAACTTGCTTTTGTAGCTAAATGCTTTTTAATCTTGACAAAGGTTGATCGGTAGGCTCTATCTTTTCCTTGGGGAAGGGGCACTCCATATCAGGATTGGCCTTAAAAATCTTGAATAGTATATTATGAGTTCATTGGAGGTAAAAAAAATTTCAGCGAGTGAAGGCTAAGGCCATTAAAAGTTTGGGTTTTTGTAATATGTTGAGGCTGATGATGGGAGTCCTGCCTCCCTAGCAAAGTTTTCTGCATAAGGTTACAATTTTTTGGGTAAACTTGAATGTGGGGGGAAATCCTGCTAGATAATATGTTATTTTAGGCAATATTGTAGCATTAAGTAGTGCTACCTTCCCCAATAAGGACAGGTAGACCTTAGATAGTGATGTTATTGTGACCTTAGCTAATAAGGAAGCTTGTAGTTCTCTTCTCATAATGGATGGGGGGGAGGCTAGGGGGAAGCCAAAAAATTTCTGAGGGGGGGGCTTCAAATCCACCTGGTATTTGCTTGCCTGATAGAATTGACTATATGGCTGATTTTGTTCTGTTTACTCTGAGACCAGATTTGTGAGCATTTCAGGAGTTCCTCAAGCCTAGTGAACTCATCCTGAGAAGAGAGGAACACCACCACATCATCCATATAGGAAATATGGTGAATGTTATCCCTCAGCATAGGGATGGCTATCCCAGGAAAGACAGCCTCAATGCTTAGCAGTAAGGGGTTCAGATAGGCTGTGAAGAGAAGAGTACTTAGTGGTGAGCCCTGAGAATGGAAATACAAGGCCGAAATCCTGGAGCCACTCTACCATCGAGAGAGAGAAATACCCCCCAATTGTGAAGTAGGTTCTCTATCATCTGGAGATATGTTGAAGGTACCTGGAGTTCCTCCAGAACACTAAGCAATACTTCGACTCTGATGCAGTCAAAGGCCCCAGCAAAGTCAAGTTGAACTGCAATCGGTTGGAACATTCTTTTTCCACTAACATGATCTATGAGAAGGCGAAAGTGGCTGATGGCATCGGCAGTTGAGCTCCCTTTCTTGGAAAATTGGTATGAGGACAATTGATTATGATGTTGTTTTGGATATCCTCTTTAATTAGACCTTCAATTGTCTTTACTAATAAGGGCAACATCGAGATAGGTCGGAGGTTGTCCAATTGATGTGGGGCTTCCCATTTCTTAATAAGGGGAACCATGGCAATTGGACACATTCCATCGATTCTCTGGGTGCCTTCAGCCAGGTCAATTATTCCTTTGATTATCGGGATGGTAAAGGCACTAAGGTGTATGAGTACAAACTTGGGAATGCCATGTAGGCCAGGATGAGTTCTATCCGGGAACGATCTTAATTTTGATAGGATCCTTTTCAAAGATCATTTTTTCTTAAGGTTTTTTTCAACAATCATCTATCCTAATTTAAAACAAATATTTTTAAAAGTAATTATATCAGTTTTACAATAGAGTTCACTCTTGTGAACATATTTGTATAGAATCCTCATTCAACAATTTGCCATTCTGAGAATCATCTAAAATTTTCACATTACTTTAACTATTTTCTACAGTATATAAAGATTTGACCATTTCTATATATTTCTGTCAATGTTTCTTTATTTCTTTAAACCACTTATTTAATTTTTTAGATGTTTTTATTAAGTCATCCACATTTTTATCAAAGTTTCTTTATTTTTTTAACCCATTTATCTAATTTTCTTGAACATTTTTATTATTGTCATCCTTATTTTTATTGGAACATTCTCTTTTTTTTTATTGATGTCATTCATCTTTTTTTTAATGTCATCCATAGTTTCTTTTATTTGCTTAAGTAATTACTATATTTAAAAAGTTTACATTTTCTGTTTTTTCTCTCTATTTCTGGATGATTTTGTTCACCTTGAATTTTTATTGGATTTTAAATAAATGTATTTTGTAGCATTTACTATGGAAGCCAAGACTTTACATTAAAAAAAAACAATCAAGAAACATCACATTATATCACACATATGAAAAATATATGTAAGAATAACAATGGATGATCAAAAATAAAAATACAAGAAAATAAATAGCTACCAAAATTAAAAACAAGAACTAAACGATTAAAATAAATTTGGTCTTTATATGTCATCTTGAGAAATGACCATAGATAGACAATGAAAATTCTTAAAAATGATTTCAAAATATTATAAAAGACTTGATGTGACATAGTTGGTTGATGCAAGAATGTTTTCTGGATTGTTGTAAAGAAAAAAAAATATTTGAAAACATTGAAGTAAACATTGAGCAATTTTCATTTTATAATAGTCTTATTCTGATAAAATTTCTGGAAAGATGTACAAATAATACTTATGACAACAAATAAAAATAATTCAACAACTGCTATGTCATATAATGCCTGTTAAAAATTTAAACAAAATGCATCCTACTTAATTGAAATATTGAAAAATGATAGAAAGATCTTAAATGTTTAAAAGGACATACACTGAAAGTTAAAATGCCTGAAGTTGATCTAGTACAAATTAAGCAGAATGTCAATTTCCAAGTGTAAAATTAGTGTCAATATTTAAACCAAAATAAGTTAATTAATATGCTAAACAAATATATTGTAATAATAAGTATTACATAAGCTCTGAAAAGCATAATTTTCAATCAATTTTTAACAAAAAGGATAATGATTTTTTTTTTTTTTAAAAAAAAACACTTTTTATTTTTTTTATCAAAACTTATAAAAGACAATTGAATTTCTTATAACAGCTTTTTTATAATGTGAATATTTTTTCATAATTCTTTATTGTCACATCTGTGTCCATCATACTCCCATATTAATTACCTAAAATCTCAGATGTGTCAAATTAATTTCACTATTAATTATTAAGTCAATAAATATAAGGAACTAATTAAATTATAAAGCAAAGATATTTGATGTAAATAAGCAAATACAATGGCTGTAACAGGTATTTTTGGGTATGACATATCACTATTTTACCAAGTATGGTAACTATATTTTTGTACTGACTTAGCGATTTGTCGAATAGCTACATTTTGATAGCAGAGTTATGAGCTATTTATGTAAAAATTAAAGTTATTAATCTTATTTACTTTATTTGTATTTTTTTTTTGTCATACACAATTTATTATTAATTGCATAAAATCATCCTCACATTTTTTTCCAAAAATGCAATTTAAATATGATGGATAGCAGTTTTGATTTGATTGAAATTAGCATTCATGAAGATTTTAATCCAAAATTGATTGTCTGAAATCTTAGGTAATATTTATACTGTACACAATTTAAAATTTAATATTGATAGTACATATGTCCAAAAATTATTTTTAGTTTTATATCGGATGAAATTTACATTTTTTTTCTTGGGTACTATATTTTTTTATACATAAGATAATATCTCCATTGCTCTGAATATCTAAAAAGAATTACAAGATGATTTAAAATAGAGGAAGCAGAACAAGTGTTATTTTTAATATTTGATATTAATTGTATAAATTTGAAATCAGCTTACCCTCTTTGTTCTTTCCTTTTTTTCACTGAAAATATTTTAGATTAGCGATGGTAGTAGTTTCGATTTGACAGAAAAATTTTAATTCAAAATTAATTGACCAAATATTTTAGCTAATATATGTACTGTACATTTTAAATTTTATGCTGAATAAATTTGCTGTTGATTTATATTCTTATACCTAATGAACCTTTTTATTTTTTTGCTTTTGTAGTCATTAATAGATCTTTACTTTGGATATGTTATTAATGAAGAACTAAATGTCTTGTAAAAATACTGGATGAAAATTAAATAAAATATTGTATATTCATTAATCATATTTTAGGCTTATAATCAAAATATTGAATGCAGCACTATAACAATGTGTTTTATGAATAAAATATGTGCCATACAATTTCAGCAAGAAAGTCATTATTTTGCTTTTGGATGACATGAATTTAATATTATTCTATGATGTCATCAGTGTTATAAAATGGCCACCAAAATTTTAAAAAAAATTTTTTTTTATGATTGATGTGATAAATAGTTGACTGTAAATCAAAATAGTAAGTACAAATTGATGATAATATTGGCTGGCCATCTTAATTGTACCTATCAAGATCTTTCAAAGTAATGAAAGTGTAAAATGAAAGATGTTTTCATCATTTCATTGCAAAATATGTATTTAAAGTAAACTTTTTTTTTTAATATGAGATTTTCATAACTTATTGATTTGTTTTTTTATTTCAGGACATAAATTAAATAAACTAAAATAAATGAATTGTTGATGGGATTTACTGATCACTTAAATATACAACTAATCATTGATGACTATAAGAAGGAGAATAATTTTTACAAATATTACTTTAGTAAAAAAATTTAACATATGACATATTTACAGTAGATCAAATAACTAATACTTTACTTATAATTATTATACAAAAAGTTTGTATCTATTACTTGTATAACATGTTATAAGATAAAAACCAAACTAAATGAATTATGCAGAAAGAGAATCAAAGACATTATGTCACAAAATCAAATTAAACAAGATTTTACTAAGCCAAAATATGAACTAATTAATAATCTACAAGAGGAATATGATAAATTACATCAACAAATTTAGTAGAAAATCCTAACCAAAAAAATAAGAAAGCTAATCTTTAACTTACAATTCAGATCAAAACCATTGACTAACTATGGCAAAATTTATATGCCTCATACAAAAGATATTTCTACAATGGTAGAATCTCAAAATAAGCTCATATCTGGTACACATGTTGATGAATTTATTTTTAAAATGTTAAAAATGTTTGCTGAGGCTAAAGTTAAAAGAAAACACATATGAAAGCATTATTATAGGTGAGGATACAGAAAATATAACCAAAGAAGAAATACAATAAGTAATTAATAAATTAAAGCTAAAAATAACTTTTTCAAAGGATAAAATCATTTCAGCTTTCATAGACATTTACATTATGTTTTGATATCAGCAATATGGAGGTTTTATAATCAGATGGATTACAAAAAATGATTCATCATCATCATCATTATCATTAATCACTATCAATCCACTGCAGGATGAAGGTCTCTCCTAGTTTAATCCATCTTTTCCGATCTTTAGCTTCTCTTCTCCACATCACCCCTGTACACTTTCTTATTTCATCCATCCATCTCACATGTGGTCTCTTTCTGGGTTTTTTACAATCTCTTAAAATCCAGTTTAAGATTTTAATCATCCATCTATTATCATCTCTTCTAGAAATATGTCCAGCCCAACTCCACTTCAATCTTTTAATTTTTTCAATGAAGTCAGTAACACCTGTTTGTTCTCTTACTCATACATTGCGTTTTCGATCTCTTCTTGTTACTCCCAACATGCATCTCTCCACACTTCTTTGAGTGGTCTGGAATCTCTGTATTGCTCTTCTATTAAGTGTCCAAGTCTTGGATCCATAAGTAAGAACTGGTAAAACACATTTGTTAAAAACCTTCCTTTTCAAACACATAGGCATATTTCCTTTTAGTATCAAGTTATTTCTACCAAAAGCACTCCAACTAAGTTTAATTCTATGATTAATTTCATCCCTTATGTTTCCATCTGTATTAATAATCTGACCAAGGTATTTGTAACTGTTAACTTCTTCTAATTCATCATAATCAACCTTTATTTTCATATTTTGAGCAAATCGATTAAACATTACTTTAGACTTTTTAACATTTATCTTTAGTCCTATTTTCCTACTTTCATCTGATAACTCCTGCAACATTTCCTGCAGCTCTGAAGCATTATTTGCAAAAACAACTATATCATCTGCAAAATCTAAATGACTTAAATAATCTCCATTTACTTTCACTCCTTTAGTTTCCCATTTTAATCCACAAAATACTTCTTGCAGCACTGCTGTAAAAAGTTTTGGAGATATGGAGTCATCTTGTCTTGCACCTTTCTCAATGTTGACTTTCCCAGTATCATTATAAGCAAATAGTTTATACTTTGTGGCTAATTATGAATCAAAATATATAAAATGCACTAACACGCACAAGCACACAAAGCTAAAAACAAATAAAGCAAAATATATATTATTTTAATATCTATTCATTAAATGGCTAAGCACTTTCAAGGTTCAAGCCCTCATAATCATAGCCATATTACAAAATATAATAAATTGACTCGGAGTGATGCAAATTTATGCAAATGAAATAATTATGCATTCCATTTCTTGGATATTTTGAAGCAAGAGTCTTTTCTATTGATGGCGTCACCATCTCTAGATATAGAGAAAGCTTCTTTTATTTTTATTTTTAGATCATGCCGCTCTCTGCATACCACCACTGGATTTCCCATTTGACAATCATGCCCAGGTGAAGCACAGTGCTGTGCAAATACTGAACTATAAGCGGTGTCCAACAAAGCTTTATTATATGAATAAATGTGTTGAGATAGCCTAGTGGAGAGAGAGGCCCTAGTCTCACCATAATATGATGATCTACAAAATTTTTCAGGGCAGGCAATATCATTATGTAATCTAATTGTTGCTGTTGCATTTTTATAAATATTCTTTAAAATATGACAATATCCTGGATCTATACCTTGATGATCCAATGCTTTAATCACTGAAGAAATGTTTATAGAATCAAATGCCTTTTCATAATCTACAAATCCAAAACATAATGGCAACTCATATTCATTTGTCCTTTCTATAACTTCTCTCAATACCTGGATATGATCTACTGTACTAAAACCACTTTTAAATCCAGCTTGTTCCCTTGGTTGGTGGAAATCCAATGTACTTTGTAGACGAGTTGTAATTATTTTGGTAAAAATTTTGTATAAAACTGATAAAAGGCTGATACGTCTGTAATTTCTAATATCTTCTTTATCACCTTTTTAAAATATTAATATTATTAGTGCATTCTTCCAATCATCTGGTACATCTTTATCACTTAGACATTTGGTATATAACTTTGCTAAAAAAAATTCTATTTCTTCACCTGCTTCTTTTAACATATCAATTATAATTTCCATCATTACCTGGAGCCTTTCCTTTCTTCATACATTTAATTGCATGTTTCACTTCTGAATTTAAAATTCTGGGCAATTCAGAAGATGTAATAGAAATAGGAGATACTTGTTCTTTATTACTATATAATTCTTGATAAAAGTATTCTACCCATTTCATAATGTCATTTCTCTTTTTAGTAATAATTCCATCTTTTTTTTTTTATTGCAGATATAAATTTCCTACCAATACCAAAATGTTGTTTTACATTCTTGAGACTTTTATTTTCTTCTACAGCTTTCCTTGCTAGTTCACAGTTATACTTTCTTATATCATTTTCAACTCTTTTCCGTACCATTTTACAAAATTCGAGATATTCAATTCTTTTTAATGCATCATTTTTGTATATCTTCATATTCCTTCTTTTCTTCATAAATTCTCTAGTCTCAGTAGAAATTTTATTGGTCAATTGCTGCTTTTTTCTACCAGCTATGTTTGTTGCAGTTTTTAAAAGTGTATCAGTTATTGTCATATTAATTTCATTCAAATCTGAGTCATGTTCAAAATCTATTAATACTTGAAACCGATTTGTAAGTTCTAATTTAAATTCATCATAATGTTTCTGAAGATTAGGAATATCAACTGTAAAAATTGTTTTTCTTAATAATTTTTGTCTCTCTAGTTTTGCGTTAACACGTATCTTACATCTTACTAATCAATGATCACTTCCTGTGTTAAATTTATTAAGAACATTACAATCTTGAAATATGTATTTTCTGTTAGTCAAAATATAATCCAATTCTGCTGTACCTTCATTTGGATACTTCCATGTCCGTTTCCTTTTAACATTTTTTTTTAAAAAAAAAAGAATTCATAATATAAAGTTTTTCTTTTTCAGCAAACTCCACTAGTCTATGCCCTCTCTCATTTCTATTACCATAACCAAAATTACCTACAGCACTTTCATCTTTCATTTGTTTACCAATTCTAGCATTAAAGTCTCCCATAACAATTTTAAAATGTTGTTTACTCTGATCGAAAGCCTTTTGTACATCCATATAAAAATATTCTACTACTTCCTCACTATGAGTACTTGTTGGGGCATAAACCTGAATTATCTGCATTTGGTATCTGCTATTAAGTTGTATAACTAATCTTGCCACTCTGTCTGATACACCATCAATCTCCACAATGTTATTCTCCCACTTTTTATTTATAAGGAATCCTACTCCACTTGTATTTCCAATATTTGTGCCTTTATAATAGAGTAATGTCCACTTTTTAAATCAATTGTCTCTTCACCTTTTCTTCTAACTTACAAAGTCCAATAATGTCCCATTTAATATAAGACAGTTCTTCTTCTAATTCTTGCAATCTTCCTTCACTTGAAAGTAATCTGCAGTTGTAAGTACCTAAATAAAAAGTCATCATCAAATGGCAACCTGGGTCCGCAATCAGGGGATTCTTAGTACCCTCACCTTTGGCCACCAACCGCTGCCTTGGTTGGTGACTTTGCAGCCTTCTGGGAATTTAATAAGGGCCATGATTTATTTTTGTCTGTCATAAATTGTATATATCTATTGGGAAAATATCATTTACACAAACATTCATTCTGTCTTATTAGGCAACTGAGAAGAAAGACCATGGTTCTTCTTGATCTTAAACTCAGAGGTAAAAAACCAATAAACTCACCATGCTGGCTAATGCGTGTTGGTAAGCAGCCTATCCATATTCGTATACTATATGAATAATCACATAGTAATAACAGCTGCAAGGACAAGAATGTATGGAGTGGACATTAGGAATTTGCCCTGCTTGGTTTCTTTAAGGTCTCCAAGAAGAATCAAAGGGTCTCCTTTCAGTTAATAGCAAACTCCTTTCTGCAGCTAAAAAAAAAAATTGATTAGCCAAACATTAATAAAAGAATAATGTTTAGTGTAATAAAATAAAATGTGAAACAGATGCCAACCTTAAAAGTCTTAAGTTATATCTCAATGAAAAATACTGACTCCAAATATTAGGTAGAATATTATGTAAAAGATTATATCAGTTTATAAATAAAAAACTCAACTGCACATCATGCTATAAAAAGAAAAAAAAACCAGTGAATGCAGCTTTGAAAAGTCAAGAAGCAAATAAGTATGTCAGTAAATCAAAAGTGACAAAATATTTTGTAATGAAAAACAGCTTTTGATTTGGTAAATTGGATATACTTATTTAAAGCCTTAAAACAATTTTTATCAAAATATAGATATTTAGTTAAGGCAATAGAGAACTATATTAAAAGCTGAACCTTAAGTAAGAACTATATGAGATACTCAGAATTTTTTACTCCAAAAAAGGAATACTGCAAGGATTACCATTAGTTGCCCTACTCTTTACTATATACATAGATCAGATAGTCAAAAATATTGACAATCAGGTGTCAGGTGTGTATATTCCTCATTTAGGTAGAAGATAGTGGCTATAGCTCTTATTGATGGTGTAATAATAATTTTTCAAATTGTATATAATATTCAAATATTTATGAATAACATGAATAGTTTTCAAAGAGAAACTGTATTCTCTATACAATCATTAAAATCTGCAGCATGCCAACTAGCTACAGGTAGAAAGTTATCATCTAAATTTCAGGCAACTCTATTATTGTTTTTAGGAATTCCACTTTATAAGTCAAATACAGATATGAATCAATAATTAAGATGTTAATTGATAAAAATCTATAAAAATTAAATATTTCTCATCAATTAAGCTTTATGAAATTACTAAAACAAGAATTTCTAATGTTATTGCTATGGAAGTTCTAGGTAGTTATGCACAATGGATGAGGGTAGTAAATAAATAGAATCAGATAGCAGAAGACTATATGTGGGGGGCAATCCTCACACATACTGTCAATTTCAATATTACAATTATTAATTGGTCAAAGAGGCTTCAATTTTATTGATTCAAAATTATATGTATCATATGTAAAACCATGAATGTATATCAGTATAGCACAAAAATTTTAGTCCAACATCACTATATACTAATTTAATTAATGAAAAAGACAGAATATCATTTTCTGGTGACTTATTTATAAGCTTATAAAGATGTGCAGGATGACTCAAACTTAAGTAGCTTTGTTAACATTAAATGCAATAATTTAAAAAAAATAATAAACAATATTCAGTATCATCATCATCAACCATTATCAGTCCATTGCAGGATGAAGGTCTCTCCAGGTTCAATCCATCTTCTCCGATCTTTAGTTTCTATTCTCCACATTATTCCTGCACACTTTCTTATTTCATCCATCCATCTTACATGTGGTCTCTTTCTGTGTCTTTTATAATCTCTTGGAATCCCATTTAAAATTTCAATTGTCCATCTATTATCATTTCTTCTAGCAATATGTCCAGCCCAACTCCACTTCAGTCTTTTAATTTTTTCAATGAGGTCAGTAACACCTGTTTGTTCTCTTACCCATATATTGCATTTTTGATCTCTTCTTGTTACTCCCAACATGCATCTCTCCATACTTTTTTGAGTGGTCTGAAGTCTCTGTATTGCTCTTCTATTAAGTGTCCAAGTCTCAGATCCATAAGTAAGAACTGGTAAAACACATTTATTAAAAACCTTCCTTTTCAAACACATAGGCATATTTCCTTTTAGTATCAAGTTATTTCTACCAAAAGCACTCCAACCAAGTTTAATTCTATGATTAATTTCATCCATTATGTTTTCATCTGTATTAATAATCTGACCAAGGTATTTGTAACTGTTAACTTCTTCTAACTCATCATAATCAATCTTTATTTTCATATTTTGAGAAAATCCATTAAACATTACTTTAGTCTTTTTAACATTTATCTTTAGTCCTACTTTTCTACTTTCATCTGATAACTCCTGCAACATTTCCTGCAGCTCTAAAGCATTATTTGCAAAAACAACTACATCATCTGCAAAATCTAAATGACTTAAATAATCTCCATTTACTTTCACTCCTTTAGCTTCCCATTTTAATCCACAAAATACTTCTTGCAGCACTGCTGTAAAAAGTTTTGGAGATATGGAGTCACCCTGTCTTACACCCTTCTCAATGTTGACTTTCCCAGTATCATTATGTAATCTAATTGTTGCTGTTGCATTTTTATAAATATTCTTTAAAATATGACAATATCCTGGATCTATACCTTGATGATCCAATGCTTTAATCACTGAAGAAATGTTTATAGAATCAAATGCCTTTTCATAATCTACAAATCCAAAGCATAATGGCAACTCATATTCATTTGTCCTTTCTATAACTTCTCTCAATACCTGGATATGATCTACTGTACTAAAACCACTTTTAAATCCAGCTTGTTCTCTTGGTTGGTGGAAATCCAATGTTCTCTGTAGATGAGTTGTAATTATCTTGGTAAAAATTTTGTATAAAACTGATAAAAGGCTGATAGGTCTGTAATTTCTAATATCTTCTTTATCATCTTTTTTAAATATTAATATTAATACTGCATTCTTCCAATCATCTGGTACATCTTTATCATTTAGACATTTGGTATATAACTTTGCTAAAAAAATTCTATTTCTTCACCTGCTTCTTTTAATATATCAATTATAATTCCATCATTACCTGGAGCCTTTCCTTTCTTCATACATTTAATTGCATGTCTCACTTCTTCATTTAAAATTCTGGGCAATTCAGAAGATATAATAGATATAGGAGGTACTTGTTCTTTATTACTATATAATTCTTGATAAAAGTCTTCTACCCATTTTATGATGTCATCTCTCTTTTTAGTAATAATTCCATCTTTTTTTCTTATTGCAGATATAAATTTCCTACCAATACCAAAATGTTGTTTTACATTCTTGAGACTTTTATTTTCTTCTACAGCTTTCCTTGCTAGTTCACAGTTATACTTTCTTATATCATTTTCAACTCTTTTCCATACCATTTTACAAAATTCGAGATATTCAATCCTTTTTAGTGCATCATTTTTGTATATCTTCATATTCCTTCTTTTCTTCATAAATTCTCTAGTCTCAGTAGAAATTTTATTGGTCAATTGCTGCTTTTTTCTACCAGCTATCTTTGTTGCAGTTTTAAAAGTGTATCAGTTATTTTCATATTAATTTCATTCAAATCTGAATCATGTTCAAAATCTACTAATACTTGAAACCGATTTGTAAGTTCTAATTTAAATTCATTAGAATGTTTCTGAAGATTAGGAATATCAACTGTAAATATTGTTTTTTTTAATAATTTTTGTCTCTCTAGTTTTGCATTAACACGTATCTTACATCTTACTAATCGATGATCACTTCCTGTGTTAAATTTATTAAGAACATTACAATCTTGAAATATGTATTTTCTGTTAGTCAAAATATAATCCAATTCTGCTGTACCTTCATTTGGATGCTTCCATGTCCATTTCCTTTTAACATTTTTCTCAAAAAAAGAATTCATAATATAAAGTTTTTCTTTTTCTGCAAACTCCACAAGTCTATGTCCTCTCTCATTTCTATTACCATAACCAAAATTACCTACAGCACTTTCATCTTTCATTTGTTTACCAATTCTAGCATTAAAGTCTCCCATAACAATTTTAAAATGTTGTTTACTCTGATCAAAAGTCTTTTGTACATCCATATAAAAATCTTCTACTACTTCATCACTATGAGAACTTGTTGGGGCATAAACCTGAATTATCTGCATTTGGTATCTGCTATTAAGTTGTATAACTAATCTTGCCACTCTGTCCGATACACCATCAATCTCCACAATGTTGTTCTTCCACTTTTTATTTATAATGAATCCTACTCCACTTGTATTTCCAATATTTGTGCTTTTATAATAGAGTACATGTCCACTTTTTAAATCAATTGTCTCTTCACCTTTTCTTCTAACTTCACAAAGTCCAATAATGTCCCATTTAATATAAGACAGTTCTTCTTCTAATTCTTGCAATCTTCCTTCACTTGAAAGTGATCTGCAGTTGTAAGTACCTAAATAAAAAGTCATCATCAAATGGCAGCCTGGGTCTGCAATCAGGGGATTCTTAGCACCCTCCACCTTTGGCCACCAACCGCTGTCTTGGTTGGTGACTTTACAGCCTCCTGGGAATAAGTGCCATGATTTATTTTTGTCTGTCATAATAATTGTATATATCTATTGCAAAAATATTTATCATTTACACAAACATTCATTCTTCCTTACCAGGCAACTGAGAAGAAAGACCATGGTGTGCCTTGATCTTAAACTCAGAGGTAAAAAGCCAATAAACCCAGTACATTAGCTAATGTGTGTTGGTGTGCAGTGCATCCATGTTCATATACTATATGAATAATCACCTAGTAATAAAAGCTGCAATGATAAGACGTATGGAGTGGACATTAGGAATTTGCCCTGCTTGGTTCCTTTAAGGCCTCCAAGAGGAATCAAAGGGTCTCCTTTCAATTAATAGCAAACTCCTTTCTGCAGTATATTCAGTATACTTGGGTAGAAGTATCAGTGTTTAAGGCTATCAAAACTTTTCACAAAATATATGCTCCATAATGATATATCAAAATCTGATTAAAATTTGTAGCCGACCCTACCAGTGAAGGTTTATTTAAATATTTGGCTAAAAATGAATTTGAAGCTTTTATAGATTTTTTGTAATATAAAAGAGAAAACTCTTGTTCCATTTGTTTGAAGAATGTGTATCATTTAAACTCTTAAGATCAAAAGCATTTCATGCTCTATACATAAATTTTAAGAGGGATTTAACAAACAATATTAAAAGATTTAATTTACATAATACAATGGTTTTGCTTTGTGCTCTAAAAACTATATGGCAACAAGATCTGAAATGATTTTTAATAATAAAAAATATAATTGGTTAAAAAAACTTGATAATGATTAAAATAAAGTGTCTCAGATATCTCTGCCAAAAAAAAGTAATGGAAAAAATTTGGTCAAGTACTACTTGTCTGTCTCCATGTAAATTATGGAAATAATATAAAAACAAAAAAGTATTATTTAATTAAAGAAGAAAAATAAGTATGAAGATTTGTAATTTAGAATTTAAATATAAATAATTATTGTAAAAATGTATATAAATTTTTGTTTTTTGCTAATAAAGATTTTACTCAAAATTAAAATAATAAAATACATAAATGATAATATGGCAAATAATATATAAGAATATTAATTACTTTAAAATAATTCATCAGAATACTATCAACTTTTTAAAATAGTAGATCATGCAGATTTTTATATTTTTAATGTAAAAAGAATCAAAAGAATTATTCTCTTCTTTTTTTAAATTTTAAACATATATTAATAAATATTTTATTTCAATTAATATTAGTTTTTTTCTTTTCTGAGCTAAGGTAATACTCGATTGTTAATGAACATACAGAAAAGTTTTTTTTTTTTTAATATTCGGCTTTATCATTTGGGGGGGGGGGTGATTTTCCGCTTTATTACTGCCTAGCATGCTTTTAATATATTTACTATATCGTATTCATGACATATAGAAGTGTGATTAAATGGTTCTTTATATTAGTGTTTAATCAATGATTAGTTAAATGTTCACATAATCATTTTTAATTTAAATTTGAATATTCAAACAGCCCATATTTTTGAAATGGATACACTTATTTCCTTTTTATTAATAGAAAAACATTCACTAGCTATTGCATATGCTTCTTTGATCTTTCGCTTTCTATCCTCTCTGTATGTACACTATTTCTGCTTTTATTATCTTGAATCTATGGCTAGTTTTCAGCTTGGGGTCTGGAAATATAGACATGTGTATTCTTTATCTATGAGGGCTCTATTGTAAAAATATCTGTGTTGGGCAAGTTGGGCCTCAACAATGATCATTTCAAAATGTATTTGCTTTTGCTAAAATTTAATAATTTATCTTGGAATTTTTTTTAACTTTTTTTTTTTGTTAATTAGAAAATATTTCAGTTGTTTTAAAAATGGAAAATATAAAACTTAGTTACTATATTTAATAAATTTCTGATTGGATGCAATTAATAATTGAGGTCAATTGTTATTTTTATTTTTTGCTGAAAAACCAATCATCATATGTTTTTCAATTATTTTAATAATCTCCATCTTCCTCTTTCTTTTTTATTCTTTATATAAATAAAGACACAATAGAAGACAAATGCCCCCCAAATGCTGAACCAGCACTCATCAGTTAGCCCAAGTCACCACCTCTCATATATATCTTTATTATATGAAGAGTATTTATCTATGTAAAATTGTCACATCTTTATTTACAACCACCAAACTTGCTCCATTCACAATCTCGATTTCGTACACTATATGTTTTTGTTGATTTATTAAAAATAGATTATAGTTTCTACCATAGTACCTTTTAGACTAGTTTTTTTTTATAAACTAAAGAGAAGTAGTAATAGATAACTGAAAATTATTGACAATAGTGGCTGATCAACATCATAGTCTTAAGAGCTGTTCTATGCAGTTACTGACTAACATGACCTTATCAAGAGCCTCCGAATGCCATTATAAAAGTCTAATCTTATCCATGTCTATTAGCTGTAAATACATTTTATCAAGTCTTACTATAATCTGTAAAAAAATTTTATGAAGATTTCATTTCATGATAAATTAATAACCAGAAAAATTAATATAAATAATATTTTCGGCATGAGAAATGATAAAATAGTTTTCTAGTTGCTGATTTACAGAGATTTGCGAATTCACATACATATATAATCATCATTTAAAATCATTAACAATCCATTGAAGAATTAAATCTCCATGTTTAATTTATATTCTCTGATCTCTAATTTATCATCCCAGAACATTTTTATTTCATCCACCAATTTCACATGTGGTCTCTATGTACATTTTTTATCCTTATCTGTTCTAACAATATATCCAAACCAGCTCTACTTCAATCTCTTAATTTTTACAATTTCAATAAGACCTGTTTGTTTTTGTATCCATTTTATTTCATTTTCAATTCGTTTTTGTTACTTCTACCATACATCTCTCTGTACTTTATTAAATGGTCTGAAGTCTCTGTATTGCTTTTCTGAAGTGTCCAAGACTCAGATCCATAAGTAAAGCATATTTATTAAAAATCTTCCCTTTCAAATACATAGGCATGTTTTATTTTAATATGAAGTTATTTTTACATCACCACACTATCCAAGTTTAATTCTATGATTCATTTCATCCATTATGTTTCTATCTGTATTAATAATTTGACCAAAATTATTTATAATTGTTAAACTTTATCTAACTCATCATTATTAATCTTTCTTTTCTTTTTTGTTGTTGAGATAATACAGCAAACAATCTCTTTAGTCTTTTAATCATTTATCTTAAGATATGCTTTCTTACTTTCGTCTGATAACTCTTGAACATTTCCTCAATCTCTGAAACATTAATTTTAAAAACAATTCCATCATATGCCAAATCTAAATTACTTAAATAATTCTCATTTACTTTTATTCCTTAGCTAATCCTTTATAATTCATAAATACTGCTTGTAAGCCAATACCTATAACATTTTTGTTATATATTACATGCACCAACTAATGTATTCATCCATGTTTAATTAAAATTCATAATTTAAGTTACTTTGATTAAATGTTACAATGATGAAGCTGAAGCAAAATTTTATATCACCCAACATTAACAATTAAATAAAACTATCTGCTCAATTTTAAATGTCTATTTTATATAATGCAGAAATTGATATATATATATAAAAGTGTATAATATTTATTTGATATTTATCTATGCTTATTTTAAGATAAAAATAATATCACATTTATGGTTATAAATATGTATATTTTATTATTATTTTTGGTTTGTAATTCATAAAATGTTCAAATTATGTGTATGTAAGTAAGTAGTAATTAGTTGAAACATTTTTTTATTATTTTTTTTTGTTATAGCATTTATTTTGTTTGTTTTTTTTAAAAATAAAATTAACATTTATTAAACAAAATGATTCCTTTGTTTTCTATTAGAAGGGTGCAACACATGGATACTTTTAAAAAAATTAAATAAACAATATTATCATTTTGGTTTCTAGGGGAGCCCCAAACCCATCACTGATACAACCAAGTGAAGTCAAATAACATGGGCTGCCATTGGTATTGTTTCAATTATTTTAACCATTACTTTAAAAATCAAAAATTCCATCAAAAAATAAACATACAAATTTTGTAGAATTATGCTTAATCAAAAAAAAAAAAACCCTCTAGAATTCAAATATCAAACATATTAATAATTAGAAAATGTCCAGGTTGGAAATATAAAGCAAAAATAATGTGACCAAAAAAATCAAATTACTGCTGCAAATATATATAAACAATATTTTTGCATAGTATTATTAGTAAATGGTTATAAAGATGTTAGCTTAATCATGTGACCAGAACAAACAAATCAAATAAATCCTGAAATCAAAATATTAACTATATTACTAATTAGGAAATAAATAAAAAAATAAAATATTTGATGAAAAAACATAAATTAGCAAATATTTAATGAAAAAAATATAATAATAATTGTTAGGTCATTAAAATTAATAACTAAATATTAAAACAAATAAAAAATTACTAAAACAACATAAAAATTCCCACTTGGTATAAAAAGAAAAGGAGTAACTTTGACCTGTCATTTTTTAGAGCAGTAAAAATAATATTCAATTAAAGAATCAAACAAACTTTCAAAAGTTTATAAACTTAAAGTAATACAAATGTTTGCATCAATGAAATTCTAAAATGATTACAAGAAAAGTACTTTATGTTGATAATTTATAATACCAGTAAATGCTAGCTAGAGTGGGGAGAGGACAGGTCTCATCCTATCAAGCATTTGAAATGTTGACAACTAAATGTAAAGCGAGTAAAAATAACCATCAAACAAAAATTAAATATTCTTTTAATGTTTTTTTTAATTTTTTTTTAAATTAATATAATTATTAGCAAACTGTCTGGTCCATATAAACGAAAAATAAAATAAAACCCAGAAATATCATTGAAATATGTATCATCAAGAAAGTCAAAAATTTCAAAATCAATATTTGTTAAATGAATAATATTTCTGTAGTATAATTTTCATTACATTACTCTAGTCTAATGAATGGCATAGAAATTTTTAATATTTGGTAAATATCAGTCCCAAAAATAACTTGCTAGAGTAATCACGATTTTAAAATTTCCAAATTACTAACTCTAGTCTATATAAACTATTAAAATCCTAAGATATTCAAAAAAATGTGAGGAGGAGAATTTTATAAACAATAGATTAAGCATTTATTTTTATAGCGCTATGTTTTATAAATTGTAATACATTAAAGATCAGCCTTTTCAAGATTTGCCCATATATAAGCATTTGGGTTGGAAAGAATAAGTGGATTCATTTTATTCTTTCCCAAATACTATATCTTGTGTTGAGAGTGAAAGTATTCATTTATTATTAACACTCGTAAAAAGCGCATGCACAATAGCTTGAAAAGGCTGATCTTTAATGTATTACAATTTATAAAACATAGCGCTATAAAAATAAATGCGCATTTACATATGTTTAAGTTTCATTTGAGAGTGACATTTAGTAAATTCTAGATAATTTTGTTGACATCATTTGTTCAGACATCGTAAACAGTAATTTAAAGTGAGTGGTCTATCCTCACGCTTTCACTTCCAGTACTTAAGATTTGCCCATATATAAGCATTTGGGTTGGAAAGAATAAGTGGATTCATTTTATTCTTTTCTAAATACTATATCTTGTGTTGGGAGTGAAAGTATTCATTTATTATTAACACTTGTAAAAAGCGCATGCACAATAGCTTGAAAAGGCTGATCTTTAATGTATTAAAACAATAGATTAGTAAATAATATTTTATCAACAATTAAAAAATTATTAAGTACTTAGTAAATATTAAAATTAATAAATAAAATTATTATAAAAACAATATGCACCACTGAAAAAATTAAAAATTATTTAATATAATCATTTATAAAATATTTCAATTTATTGCTATTACATTAAAAAATATATATGTTTTATCCAGGAAAAAAACACATTTTTTTCATTACCTCAAAACATACAAAAGTTTATCTCACTCACCACATGCCCTGGAAGTAAAAAATAAGAGGGTAAAAAATCAATGATTACCTGACACAGGCAGGAGCGACTTTGATCTTTATTATTTAGAGTGATAAAATAAAAAAAATAATAGGCTAACCTATGAAAAAATAAACATACTTATGGCCATATAATAGATTTTGATCAAAAATATTTTCTTTAATGATATTTATTATATCATGTTTGTCAATAAATAGATATGTAATGTATAAATCTTACATATTAAAACATTATGGATATTTTGTTTTATGTAATTTTCATATATTAAAACATTATATATATTTTGTTAAACATAACACAAAAATTAAGAACTTTTGCTCAAAGGATGAAAATTTTCAAAAACTATAGTAAAAGAAGACTATTATTTATTATCCAAACATAAGTAAGTCACGAATAAAAAATAAAATGATGAAAACATATTGTAAAAATATATATTATTACCTAAAAGCTGCAGATTCATTTCTCACTTGGAGATCAATGAAAATAAAATTAAAAGCTAAACCATACCTTTTCAAGGGTTCGACTTTGTCCTCAATGACTTGGTCAAAATATTTTAAAGTGGTAATAAAAAAAACTTAAGTGAGGTGAAAAAATAATACCATTCATTTATAGTCACCCACGCACTTGTACAACTATTAGTTATCAATCTAATAATTATTTATCGATTTTTTTTACTTGTGTCTATGTATCTATCAATCTATTTATTATATACCTGTCTTGTTTTTATTCTTTCGTTATACATTTATATCCTTCCTAACAGTCTCTGTTTGCTTTTTTTTTTACTGGTCTTCTATTTGTTTATCTATCCATTTACCTGTCTCTCTATATGCTTATCTAAATATCTATTTTATTTATTTATCTGGTTTTCTACCTATCTAATTATTCACATGACCAGCCCCATTTAACTATCTAGCCAACCACCTGTTCACTATTTATCTATTTACTTATCTGGCTATCTATCTATTCACCCATACATCTATCATCTGTCTATCTATCTGTTTTCTACCTATCTATTTATCTATTTTTCATCTATTTATTTATTTATGCACGCAGACATACATTAAACCAATTACCCATTATCCAAATCAGTCAAATATTTATAATAATAAAAAAGTAAAAGTATTTTTTAAAAAAAATAGATAAAAATCATAAGAAATTTATTAAAATTATCACCAAATATCAAAATCAAATTATAAAAATTTTGAATAAAATTATTTAAAGAGAATCTGAAACTATGGAATCCAAAAATGATAATAAAGTTATAAAATTTTAAAAACTAATATGAATCCTATAGAAGACAAAATTAATAATTGTTTAACTTTTGATATTTTAAGCAGCAATCTATTTTTCTATGAAACTAAAGTTACAAAAATATGCAAAAAAAATTGAAAAGCCTTTAATTATCTGTTCCAAAACAATGATGCCCTTAAAAATCATTCAAAAAAGAGCAGTGAAAAAACTCAGGCTAATCAACTGGTGGTTAGTAAAATATTTATATTTCCTTTACTCTCAGATTAATAATAGCTATATATATAATCACTAAACAATAATTAGATATCTAATTGGGCTGCTAATGCATATATTTTTCTACTTAAACTTTAATCTCAGCAAAAGTTTAAAATTTGTTGTAAGCTTTTATGGAATTTGAAAGAATTAATTGATTACAGATGTTTTATTAGCTATATTTCTCAATTTACTATATACCTTAGTATATATATAAACATAAGTATATATAGAGCATTGTGGCATAACATTTAGTATATCAGCCTTCTATGTTTTTAATTTAGATTTTAATTCTTTTTGAAATTTGGAAATCCATACTTCATAAGGAATTGAAATCCAAATATCAAAAATAATTGGAAGTCTAAATTAAAAACATAGAAAGCTGATGTACTAACTATTATATCACAATGCTCTTTATATATTTGCTAAAGTGTATAATAAATTGAGAAATATAGTTAGAAAATATCTGTAACTAATTAATTCTTTCAGATGTAATATTTCCATAAAAGTTTACAATAAATTTGAAACTCTTGCTCAGATTAAAGTCTAACTAGGAAAATATGTTTACTACTTTTTTAAAAAGTATTCAGGTAACTCACATTCTAGCTTTCCTAATAAATGAGAATTCTTATAAAATACATTCATATAAGAAAGAATGCTCTGGAAATAATTACACTGAGAAACAGCTTAAAATTTATTACAAGCTTGAAGAAATAGACCAAAAATCTGAAAGATATGATTAATTACTAATATATATAATATTCAAATCTATATATATATGTATTAAATACAGTAAAATTAATACAAATTTAGTTATTTTATTAGAAGTAAATTTTGACTATATATCTTGTAGTCTCTGTCAACTATATGACATTGAATAATTAAAACGAGACATCCATTCATAACACCCATAATTCAGTTCAGTTTTCTCACAATTCTGTTATTTTAATGTTTAATGATTGCCGATTCATTAACATTTGATGATTTCTTGAAATTAATAGCTCTTATTTTATATTTATTGTGGCAATGTTCAATTTGAATAATTTTTTTATTTTATAATCAAACATTAACATAACAGAATTGTGAGAGAACTGAACTGAATTGAATTGAGGGTGTTATGAAAGGATATCTCGTTTTAATTATTCAACATTATATAGTTGACAAAGACTACAAAATATATAGTTGAAAGTACTTCTAATAAAATAACTTTAAATTTGGGTAAATTTTACTGTATTTAATATATATAAATTTGAATATTATGTATATTTTGGAAAGAATACAGACATCAAACTTAATTTATTACATATACACAGTGATGATATCCAACTGGTTCGCACCAGTTCGCGCGAACCGGTTCTTAAAATTAAAAAAAAATAGCGAACCGGTAGCTAAATTATCCGAAAATAAATTTTATTATTATCCTAAAAAAGAGTTGAATTAACAAATTACTTAATTATTTCCAACATTAATCTAGAACATTATTTTTTTTTTTTTGTTATATCTAATGTAATAATGATTCTTTTTGAACAGATTGGCTTCAAAATGCTTTCCCCAGAATAATTCGACTATACGATATTGCATTTGGAACGGGAGATATGCGCGATGAAATTTGAGTGATTAAGAATTGTTCTGCAAGAAATAATTCACAACAGTTTTGTTTTAAGTAATTAAATCCATTATTTATCGCATTTCAAATTAGTTTCTTTAAAAGCATACAAATAAAAAGTGTTATTTTATTAGTGATAAAGGAACCCATATTTAATTTTTACACAAAGTAATTAAGAAATTAATTAACTATTAGTTTACTTACATTTAACAGAGGCGTTCTTAAAATTAAAAATTAGAAATAAATTCGGCACAAATGTATTTATGTATTACCAAAATTTTTTTAATGAAATTTACTCTTGCTAAAATTATTTTACTTTAAAGATAAAATAACTTCATTCCAAAGGACCTATCATTGCGAAAACAAACAATAACATAAAAACATTGGACATGGTTTTAAATATTTATTTAATTTTTATTTTTTATTTAAATACTTTATTTCTTCACTTACATATTTATCATGCAAGATTTGTTTTTATTTGATTAGTAAATTTAAGGGATGATCAGTGTAGTAAGTTTATATTACATTATTTTCATTTAGTTTGCTATATCTGATGTAACAATGTGACTTTTTTTAACAATGAGTTCATCATATTTTTTTCTAGAATAACTTAAAAAGATGATATATATAACAATAAATTTGGCTCATCAAGTGGCATGACCCGTTTTCAAAAATTTTTGTTCTTTTTTTAATTTTAATATTTTATTTCAGTTTTATGATTTGTTACAACTCATTTGTATTAAAAATCAATTAATTAGATGTTTTTTCCTAAGGTGAATGTAATACAAGAATATAATAAAAATAAACCCTTCACATGAAATGAAACAAAAATGCCAAACAATATCAAACTCCTTCATAAAAGATCCAAGAACTGATACAGAATCAAAAACGATAGTAAAGGATGATATTTTGAATCAAGTTTTGTTTTCTGTTTCTTCTGATGCAACAGAAAATAATGTTGACAACACAAATAAGCTGTCCAGTTCCAAAAATACAAAAGTTGCATATAAAATAAATGTAGATAGTGACTTTCCTGGCTGCTGGAATATGAAATAAGCCAATGAATTCAAAGAAAAATATTGTGGTTTACTTATTATTGGAAAAAAAAACTTGAGTGTGATAAGTATATCAAAATTGAGTCAATAAAAGTGAAGGCAGCTCATGGGTCAAAAGAATGGAGAAGTAATATTGTTTCAAGTGGAAAAGATAAAATGGTTCAACAAGCCTCTCTTCAAAAAAATAAAGAGATACTTTTCATCAAAAGCACTCCAGATATGTGTGATGCAATTGAAATAAAGTGCAAAAAATGCAATTTTCAAATTCATAGACAAAGTTCATGTAAAGTTTATGATCTCCATCTGTAAAATGTTCAGTACGGTTTGCACTTTAGCAAAACGAAACTGACCATTTTCTGATATTGAACATTTGATAGAATTATAAAAAAAGAATGGATTAAATATGGTAGTGGGACTTCATTCTCAATTCCTGGCTGTCAAAATTGTCGAGCACATTGAAAAATACATTAAAAAGAAAGTGTTTAGAAAAATAATAGATCAGAATTTAAAGGTATGTTTATAATTAATGAGGCATCAACAATATCATGCAAACCAGTCATTATTTTTATTAAGGGTAAAGATGCAGATTTCTCACCAACAATTTTTGTAGATTTAGTGGAATTATAAAACCAAGATGCTTAAATCATTTACATTGCTCTACTACAAAGTCTGCAATCACTATGATGTGATAATCCATATTTGAATAATAATTTAATTGGATTTTGTTCAGATGAAATGTTAAAATAAAAAAACCACCATCCTGAGATTATTATTTGGCATTGTTTGAGTCATCACCTTCAGCATGTGCTGGAGGATTTTATCAAAGACATAAAGCAAATGAATCACTTTACAGCATTTATTAATGAAATATGTAAAATCTCCCATCAGTCTAATAAAAACCAAATGGCATTGAATAAAATTTCAACCAATTTGGGAATTGGAAATTCTAAAAATTTGTAGAGATTTTGACCCAAGATAGACAGCATGCCATCATAGAACAGCAGTTGCAACATGGTGAGCCTATTCAGCACTATATGATTTTTTTTTCTACTATAAAAAATTTTCTGGAATGGCTAAACATCTTGCCAACAAATATTTTATGAGATCTAGCTTTAAGAATCAATATTCTGGAAGAAATTGCTTTGTTGGTGGATGCTATTCAAGGAAGAAGTGTAAATATATTGCATGCTCAACAATTGATTAAGAAAACAATTAAAGCATTTAAATATCTCCGAGTGAAGAGTGGTAGTCATGAAAAAATAATAAATGAAACTATCTCTTCTAAGGAATTCCTGCATATTAATTTTGTTGAAGACAACAAATAAGTGAGTCTTCCCCATCAAAAATTACTAAATGTAGTGATAACAAATATGGAATTAAGATTAATGGATTGTAATAGCATAAGTAATAATATTCATGATAAAAATCATAAAATCCATCAATTGGTTAAAATTGTGAACCCAGATGCTTGGAATCTGGAAGAAGCCATAGTTCTCTGGAAAGAATTTGAAGAGAAATTATCAGATTTTTACAAAGCATTTCACCATGATATTTCAGTTAATGATTTCTGTGATTATGTTGAAAATATTTTGAGAAATCATCTGAAACATGTTGTACATGAAACTATACAGAGAGCTAAAAATATAATGAAAACCAAGGCTGAATGAAGGTTTTCTGTGGTGAATACAATTTATTCAGATAAAAGAATTCACCTTGAAGTGAAAAATGTGGCAAAATTCTTCTAGTAATAAATTGGATAGGTCTTCCATTAGATCACTGGGATTGCAGTGACTCAGTTTAAGTTTGGCTAAGAAATCACAATACCACTGTAGTCAAAAAGCAGCATCAACATGAAGAGACATATGATGTGACTAGAATGTCAATATGGAAAATCTTGCCAAATAAATAAGTTTTTTATCCAATTGAAAAAATGCTTTAATTCTCTTTTAATTCCATAAGTGAGATTGCAAAGTACATCATAGTGTGCATGTGCACTGCAGCACTTTTTTGTGTATGGGGGGGGGTCATGCAAAATTTCTGAGAAGTCGCCAAAAATTTTTAGGTATGAAACCAAGAAGTGATTTGCTTCCATGCTTAGAAAAAAGGAAAATAAACAGAATAGGTTCTTAAATACAACCTACTTTTAGAGAACCGGTTCTTGGAATTTTGGGATCTCATCACTGCATATATATACATATATGTAATAATATTATTTGATGTCTGTATTTTTTTAAAGCAATATACATAATTATATAATTGAATATTTATAAATACAGTGATTAGATAATTAAAATTTTTATCCACTTAGGAGTGCTTTTGATTATCCTAAGTGAATACAATTTTTAATTATCTAATTACTGTACTGTATTTATAAATATTCAATTATTTCAATTATATAATTACATATGTTGTAGCAGTAACCAATGGCAGTAAAGAGAGTACACAAATTGCCTAACACATTGAACATTAAACATAATAGTAACAAATAGATGGAACATGAATAGTGAGTTTATTTAAAGTACAACAGTAAAATAAAATCCAAAATAAAATACTCTCAGGACTTATATTACTGTGGAGCAGAGAATAAGCAAATAAATCCTTTACATTATTAATTTATCTTAAATATAATATGTAAATTTCTCTGCATTACTAAAATTATTTTCTCCATCCATGTAATAAGAATTTATAATGTTATTTAATTTCTCAAGGATTCTCTCACAAAATTCATTACTTGTTTCAACAAATTAAGATGTGAATGAATGATAAATAAATGGTTGTGATAACATACTTATGAATGATTATGAAAAGCAGATTAATTAGATTAAATTAAATGTATTTCACTACCATGTGTGACAAACTATATATTAAGACATCAAAACAGGTTATATACCATCACAATAATGCTGAAAGAAATATATAATTTGTAAACTTTAACTAGTATGTTTTGTGTTTTATTTTAATCACAATGCCAACATTAAATAGGTATTACTTTATTAATTACCTGGTTTTTTTTTTTTAATAACAAAGAATAGTGACTTGCTGTCATTCATGAAGATATATTTTTATGAAATAAAATTAAGTCCAAATGATCAGTGTTCCATCATAATTACTCATTTTAATAGTTTGCTTCTCTTTTAAAAATAATTCTCCTTACTAATTATATTATAAAATTTTATCTTGGTTTTACTTGAATAAGAATAATAGAATTTTTGCATATAAATAGATGGTGTTATCCTAGATATTATTATATTTAAGTTTCTCAGTAGACTGAAAAGTGTTCTGAACAGATGTTTTATGATTTTACTCCATTATAGTTCTAAAAAAATTATCATGTAATCTCCAATTACTTCCATGGTCTTGAATTATTTAGAGTGAAATCCATTTGTGTACCTACTCTAGAAAAGTTATTTTCTAGTAAACTAGAATTCCATAATTGTAAAGCACCCTTTTAAAAAAACTTATAAAATAATAGTACACAATGATATTAAAATAAAATAAACATTTCTTTCTATTTCATTTATCATATGCTGAGGTGGAATTTTCCACCTCATAATAAAATATTGTGATATATTGTATTAATTATAATATTTTTTGTTACTTTCTAAATTTATGTATAAAACATCCATATAACTTTAGGATTTATTGATATAAGTAGATTGATAACACTATCTATAGAATGCTTGTAAATCTGCTTGAATTAATTACATAAAAAAACATTGAAATTTTGTTTAATCTTTTAACTAAAGTATAATTACGCATTGGAATGTTAGTGTGTGTGTGTGGAGGGAGAATTATGGATAGAGTTTAATTTAAATTTGTAACTGGAATGAGTCTAATTACACATGAAAACAATTGACAACAATTTGATAAAAAAAATTACGGTTAACACTTTAATAGGGTTCAACGCAAATTCGCATTGACAGCTTTAGATCACTCTAACTCAGCCATTTTTTGAGTTATGGTGATGAATTTATGCTAGTCTTAAAGCTTAGAGCAAGGCCTGTGTAAGATGCTGCCCTCTCTTGAATTATTTTACAAGTAAAAAATCAATACTAGGAGTGTTTTAAGTTAACAAAAGAAGAAGACCAATTCTGATTGGTTGGGCCATCCATTCTCGGCTCTTATTGGCTGATGATTCCAATAAATATTTTTTCACCGATGAAAATGAAAATATATGTTTTAGAGTGTTTTTTTTTATTATTTTTCATAAATATTATAAATTATTTTCATAAAATCTGCTGAAAATATAGTTATTTTACAAAAGTAATAAGGTTTTATTAAAAAATTGTATACTTTACATGATTGTAAATTAAAAAAGAAACCAGCAATAGCAATAATTTTGACATCCTATCAAGAGTTTAGGTTGCCCCAAGCTGTTTATTTGATTTTCAAACAAAGATTAATGTTTTAGAATATTTTTCTGGCATTTATTTACATATTATAATGTATTTTGGTTAATAATATGCTGAAAATATAATTATTTTGAGAAAAACGCTAAGATTTTACTAAAAAATTCTTAAAAAATTCGTAACGGTAAATCTGGGAGGGATATAAATGACATTTGCATTGCTTGTAATTTGCTCATAATGTTTTCTTTGATTTTTCCGCTTTTGAATATTTCTATAAAATACAAATAAAAATATATTTTAGAAAAAACTTTCGTTTACTTTTCTAACATTACAAATAATTAATATACTTTTTGCAAATGAAATTAAAATTAATATATTAAAAGATGAAAATATTTCTATCAAAGAGTTTGTGAATTGACGAATTAAAAAAGTTCAGAGTTTTACTCACTCAGCCAATAAATAAAGGGTACGATGGAAAAGCAAAGAGTTTAAATTTATAAATCGGATGAGTCTAATTACACATGAAAAACAATTGACAATAATATGGTAAAAGATTATGAGTAAAAAAAAGCTATAATTTTCCTTCCTATTTCATTATCCATTTAAGCTAAATTTGGAACTAGAGTAGAGTGTGAACAGACTTGAACAGAAAAAAATGCTACAAAAGGAGAGAGAACGAAAGCTAATTATTATTACTATGGTATTGTGTAAAAAAAAAAAAAAAAAGACCCTCACGATGATGTCTGGCTAGTACAACTTACAGTCTTCCCAGGAACTGCCTTCATCCAACTGACAATATCACAATGCCTTTGTGCTATGGTGCATTATGCTCTAAAGAAGAGTGTGAAAGTTTACACCGACATCAGAGGAAACAAATTACTATATTTACATCTAATTTAATACATTGTAATACTTACACACACCTGCACATATAATGTAATATATAAGGGATTCAAACTCAGACTTTCACACGACCCTCAACTTTCATGCCATCTCATATTGCTGACCCACTTGATCACACACATGTTGAAAAGATAAATAATCAGATTTTAAATTAAATGGATGGCTGAAGAGTTGTGGGTTGGAGTAGTTTGAAGCATTAAAGTAGGAAGAGTGGCTATCTTAATATAAAGCTGAGCACTGATTGTATATATGTGTGAGATGGTAATCTGGACCAACTGATGATTGCTGTTTTAGCATGAAATACATATATTGATGATTATTTATCTTTTCAACATGTGTGTGGGTCAGCAATATGAAATGGCATGGAGAGTTGACGGTCATGTAAAAGTCTGAGTTCGAATCCCTTATATATATACATCTGTATAGTATCTTCTCTCATTGGAACTGAATGTATAAGTTGTAAATGAGAGTGACTTTTCTAAAAAAGAACTGTTTTGGCATCCTCATCATTCATGAACTCATGATTATAAATTCATCATGAGAGATTATGCATGATGGACAGTGTTGTTTGTACAAACTTGGGTAAACATAAGAATGCAATAAGTGCGATATAGACTTATTCTATAATTAATAATAAATAACATTATATTTTTCAATTGGTGAATTAAATTTAGAAAAACTATATAGCTAGAACTGAAAGCCTATGTTTTCACTAAAGTTATTTAAATAGATTTTTATTTTTCAACGAGTGAATTAAATTTAAAACATCTTTATAGCTAGTTATTTAAATTTTTTTTTACTTTTCTTTCTTTTCCTTATTTATAATTATTTAACAACAATCAGACATAATTATATATGACATAATTATTTTTGTTTAAGCAAAGTTAAATAATTTGATGTATTTGTAATCTCTACTCTAATTGATTGATAAAGTATATCAGATGGGAAGGGTATTGTTTCAACGTTCTTGTATAGTTAAATCATAATTCTAAGTAAGCATTCTAAATAGAAGAACTGATATTTTATTTAATTATCAGTTGTAATTAAGTATCTCTAATAAAAAGTTATATTTGATAATTCACATATACTTCTCAGGAATAGTTTGTTTGCTTGGAAGAAATAGCCTTTGTCCCAAGATTGAATGTTGTGGGGGACTGTAAAAAAAAGAGAGACAGTAAGTCATTGTATTTGATATTTTAATAGAATGAGTTGCTTACTTCCATAGATTAAATAAAATGATATTAGAAAATCTGATAAAATGTTTGATTACTCTTAGTATTATCTGATTAGTTTTATCTCAATACTATAGTATATTAATATTAATTAAGAACCTGGGTGGTGTTTAATTATACATACAGGATAACTGGTAAAACAACTTAAGACTAAACACATAGATAGAATGAAATAATGAGATCTTAGGTGATTTGGTTCTAGGCATATTACCTAGTGGTCCACCACATAAATCAAAAACTGTAAATAGAAGTTTGGGTGCCCAAAGTGAAGCTACTGAACATAAAACATCCTGAGAGAGAGAATTAGAAAGAAACAAAGAAGCAGCAAGAGAGAAAGAAAAAATATGGACATTGGAAGGCTGGTTATATGATGAGGTGGTATCTGGGATAGTTGAGATTTTAAAAAACAAGAAGAAATATATACATTAATAGAAAAGATAAATGTTATAATGGGATGGGTAATGACAAATCAATATCAACTCCAATTTCAAAATATCTCAATTAAAATTATTTAATATAAATTTAAAATGCTTAAGCATAATATTTATGAAAATATAAAAGTATAATATTTAGGTAATGAGCATATAAGATATAAGTAAGAGATATTATTATTTTAAAATATATATGAAATTTTCTATATTAAAAGAGCATGAGATCCTGAAATCTCCGTGAGAGCAGCCAGCTAACTCCCTAGAGCAACTATAAGTATAATTAACCATACATCAACCAACATTATAAATAAGCACTAATCATCCATCACCATGAATGATCAACAATGAAAATATATCAAGTCAATCTTGTGACTAGATTTGAAATGAGTCTACTATAGACCAGGCTAACTACTGAACTCTTATGAGCTTGGACAATTATTTAAACATTAATTTGGATGCACCAACTTAAGTGCTAATCCTAGGATAAACAATCATAAAAACAATAATATTGGTATATTAAAAACATGCGGATCATCATCAATGCTCTGTCTACTTAGTACCAATAATGCATTGGTGAATTATAAACTTAATTTCTAATAGACTAAATTAAATAAACAGTAATGCATGGGCTTTAAAGAATATAATCTCAGCATACTGGATGCCTTTAAGCACTAAATATATCCCCATTTATATAATCAGGCAATTATGCCTGAATCTAACTCAGAGAACATAAGCTCTGTAACTGCTACTGTGATGCAAATATAATATTCTAAAAACCATTACAATGAAGTCACTGGAATAATTTTCATAATTGAATACAAGTTTATTAATAACAATAAGTGAAGTTAAGGTCTCTAAAATAAAGCTATACACATAAAATTTCTGATTTTGATTAATGTATATAAAAACTACATTTGTGATTTACAAAATTACTACAAAATTCAAATTATTACATTGATTTACAATACCTCTTAATGGGTTTACATATAACACATATATAGATATGTACACAGACACATGTTTTATAACATAAAAATGACTACATTTCAATTGACATTTAATAAAATTAATGAGATGATTAAATTTTATATATATATACTTGATTAATATACAAAATTCAAGTTACCATATTGTGGTTTACATATATGTTCCTAATAGGTTTACTTAAAACACATTCAGCACACAGACATGTGGCTAATAATTTCTGAACATATTTGAGTTGTCATAAAATAATAAAATAAATGATTAAAATTTACATATAAGTGTCTATCTGACAATAAATTGCTGGATATTATTTAAATCATCATACAAAATACAATAATTAAAATTTTCAGTTATCACATTTTAATATGAAAAACTTATATTCAGTTTATTTAAAACACATATATAATCTGCACATATAGTACAGTGATTGATTTAATATATAAATGAAATGTATCTATCATGTTTGAATTTATGAAAATAATAAATGACATTAATTTTTATAACACATAATTAACATATGTTTGTGCATGTAGAAAAAGTATGTGCACACTGGAATTTACATCATATATTTTAACTTGTCATAATAATAAAATTATTAAAATGTACATTTTCACAATTAAATTCTTTGTTGAAAGTATATAACATTTACATATACATGAGTATATTGAAAAAAATAATTTGAGTCAATTATTAAATATAAGTCTACTTCTTTCTTTTAAAAAAATGAAGTCAATCTTGACAGGATTACTGTTGATTGAATAACTAGAAACATCTTTAAATTTAAAAATATAGATTTTAAATATTTTCACTTATTCTCTTGAAAAAACAAATATAAAATTGTCTATGAATTAAATCTCTATTTTTAGATGATTATCTTAAATAAAATTATTTACTTGTTCTTTAAAATGTCATTTTAAGGAATTACTCAAAAGAACTTATTTAAAATTTCTACATAATTATACACCTGTTACATCTTTCCATTTTATTTAAGCATTTCAAATGATAAACCTTATCACATGTGGTACACTATACCACATCATGCCTAACTTCCTTCTAACCATTATATATACATTGTGGTATACAAATACAATCCATATTTCTTATTTTTCAAGTCTCCTATATTTAAATTTATGCTTCCCTACTACTATTCAAACCCTTTTATACAAAAGGAGAAAAACGTTTTTTAATGACAGTCAATAAACACATGCTTCCTAATCTTATGCAGCAAACATTATCTTCTTTCTCAAATCGAAATTTTTTTTAGTAACAAACCTACTAAAACACCAACTAATCTTACATACAATTTAGTTTTAAAATCTCCTTATAGTAAACACACACACAAAACAAGTTATATTTTTCTTTTATATTAAATGATGTAATGAATCACTCTCCAAACATTATCAATATTAATTCGGATCTTTCCAAATCCAAATAAATCTATCTTTCTTCTCCCCTATTTTATTTTCACCTCCACACACTAAGCAAAAAAAAATTGTTGCAATAAAATCTTTCCAGTTTATATTAAAATATAAACTTTAACTTATCTTGCTGAAAAAATCAGCACAGCAAGGCAGTCAAGTTCAAACTCTCCTTATAGTAGTGCCACCAAATTCAAGCCTTAATAATCAATGGATGAAAGAAAGTTTATGCATAAAATTCCTATCTATTGCCTACTCATCCATTATCTCCAGACTAGTTTCTAGTTGTAATTTTTGTCAATGAGGAGCCTTGGATTTGATAGTACTGTACTAGATCTTAGAATCTAATCTTGTATTTGATAGTACTGTACCTAGATCTTATGATCTAATGCAACCATCCAGCAGACCTATTTAGTTAATTATAAAGCTAGGAGGCCAAGATAAAACATAATGATTTCAATTCAAACTCATTCACTTGAATATATATATATACTCATGTAAATCTGAACTCATTTCAGCATCTATATATTTTGGCGTATTTGATTTTTCAAAAACCACAGTCAACATCATTCCATAAGCAAGATAGTTATAAACCCATCAAAACATCATGTGACCACCATTTTATATGCTTATACAGGCTATTAATAACAGCAAACTCTCCATATAGTAATGCTGCCATTATTAACAGTCTGTGTAAGCATATGAAATGGTGATCATGTGATGTGTTGATGATTTTACATTTATCCTGTCCATGGGATAATTGTGATTGTGGTTTACCAAACACCAAAATCTATAGTCACTAAACTGAGTTCATATTTATATGATTATACAAGTGAATGAACTCATTTTGGGCTCCTAGCTTTATGGCTACCTGAATGCATAAAAAGTGGCTGCTGGATGGTTGCATTAGATCATATGACTCTGGGTACAGTGCTGTCAACTTCAAGGTTCCTCACTGATGAAAACCACAAATTAGAAACTAGTCAGGGGATATTGGATGAGTAGGCAATAGATAGATTTTATTCACAAATCTTCTTGTATCTATTGATTACTAAAATGTACCTGGTGGCATTAATGTATGGAAAGTTTGCTACTGTTATCAATAATTTGTGTAAGCATATGAAATGGTGATCACGTAATATACGTAAAATCATATTAAAATACGTCATTTTTTTAAATACTCATTTGAAATAAATTAGATGATTTTAGAATTATGTATTGAGTATGTAAAAATTAATGCTTTTTATTTATACAAAAACATATAAACACAGTTATATTCATATACATGATTTTAACAAGAATCAATTTATTATTTATTTTAAAGGTTATTTTTAAAATGTATACAGTAATTAAAATACAAGTGCATCTATAAATATGGATTTTGTCCTATTACTGATATAGATATAAAACCATTTATATGCTTTAGTCAACATTAATCTTAAAAATTATCGTGCAATAATAAAAAAAAATAATAATAATACTTCGACTGCTAAAAATACATATAGCTACTTTACATTAGGATCCACTTTAAAATCAACAAATAATAAAAAGGTAATTCATTTTAATTAATTTATATAATTTTAAAGTTGAAATTAAGCTAATTTTTATATATATATAATCAATTTCTAAAGGGTTCCGAATTCACCTACTACAATATATATAAAACACATTTTTTACATCATGTCTATTTGAATATTTATAAAGACTTCTGAAAAAGGAATATATATATACTGTAACGGGATATATATATGCGTTACATTCAAATTTTAATAGTAACTTTTTTTATCTAATACAGAATTAAAAACAAACTGTCAAAATGCACAAATAACGAATTAGTAATTTATTAATATATTAGATTGATTTAAGTATTAAAATAAGCTTTAAAAAATAAATAAATTATAGAATTGAAGCAAAGATTCTAATCTTTAAATAAAATATATAATAAAAACCTTTTTAATAATAGTGAAGATTTTTTTTTAATTATAAAAAAATTACAAACAGATCTTTAAGGCAAAATCACAATTAAAGAAATGATTACGAAATAGATAAGAGTTCCCGCCCAGAGATAGAGACACAGACCTCAGTGGAAAAATTTACTTAGCCATAAACACAAAATCTACTTGGCCACAAACTGAATTAACCAATAAAATATAAATAATGAAATATGTTTGATGAATCCGTGCATTCCAGAGATAAGGTGCCCGACGACTATAAAAAGGAAAATCCAAAATATAATTAATTAGTTGGAGAGTTGGAGAATCAGAAAATTAAAGTTTTGAATTCATCTGTAAAAATAATTTTAAAAGTTATCGCCATCACCAAAAAAAAATGTAATTAGCTTCATCGTGCTTCCTTCGGTGCATCCGGCCGAAGGCAGCTTTCATCTCCATGGATCCCAGGATCAAACCACTGGTACCATTTTCAGAAAACATCATAAATGCGGCTTCATAAATCGTCATCACCCGCAAGAAAAGGGTCCTTGTGTAAATTAGATCTTTGTCACGAAGGAATAAGCACAGGACAAAAAAGAGGTATAAATTTATAAATGATCAACTTAAATATAAACTATCTTAAGCTTAAAATCTTTCGGATTTTATTTATGTCTAAAAAAAAAAAATGAACTATAAACTTTCTTTCCTGAATAAACCTGCACTTTCTGTATCTTTTATAAACTTTGCAATTTTAAAACTCTGATCTAAAGTTAAAACGTAATCTCTTCAAAATGTATTGTATTTTATTTTTGTTTATTCATGTTTAATTAATATCTGTTTGTAATGGAGCGGGGGTTTGCGATTGCAAACTTAAATTTAAAAAATAGAAACACATCGTTATTTGTGCATTATTAAATTTAAAAAAAAAGTAGGTTATATAATATTTGTAGAAAAAAAAAAAGTTAAAATATAAATGTTATCTTAAAAATGATTTTAAAACCTTAATTGAACTAAAGATTTTTTGTTTTGAATTAAATTAATAAAATGATTTAAATGTTAGTTGAGTATAGATGGCTGCTAGACTAGTTTAAATATGTTACTTTTAAAGAGGGTTTTGATTTCGGACTATTTGTTTCGTAGTTGTGTCAATGCTGGTGGAGAGATATATGGATGTTTATATCAATGTAATGTGAAGTGTGTTAGCACCTAGGGCTACGAGTCCAACTGAATGCATGACCCCAAAGAGAGGTAGTCATATCGTTGAAATGGACACAGAGGTATTTTCTGTGCTATTGACCCATTCCAGTTCGATGGATTGAGAAGATAAGTCGGCAAGATAAGACCACTCTCTCATCCATACGCAGCATTTTTCTCTTATTATTACATACATGATTCCTTCACCAGATAGAAGCACATTCCTATACTGGTTGAAGCTCATGTTTTCTCCAATAATATCACGTTGTTCAGCTGCACATTCCTGTCACGTGATTCTATGCTAACATGTTCATATTGCATTGGTTGCTGATATATATCTGGAAGTGAGCATTGGTGTGGCTGTGGACTTTTAGCCCGGAATCAATTGTTTGAAAGTCTTTTAGGTGCATGGTCTGAGTAGCTCATCTATACTCAACATTCTAAAATTTAAAATTAAAGTTAAAAACAAATAAAATAATAATGGAACAGAATAAAACAAATTTCTTCTTGTGTTATAAAAAATTAATTTTTTTAAAGTTTGTGTGTTATTAATTATATACGTAAATAAAATCTTTTTTTGTGTTATAAAAACTGACAGTGCTTGCTTTTTTTATTCTTTGTTATTAAAAATATATTTTAATAAATATATTAAGTTTCTGCATCTACTTGAGCTAGTGACTTGGGCTGACGGCCGTGATCTTAACAGCGCGTATCTGTCGACTTTATAAATTTTCTAGGTTCAAAGTGGCCTAGTGGTGCTCTGTCAGCAGATGCGGTAAGGCTGAAGATTTCATCATCATCCCCGACCATTATAATACAGTATATAATTCTAAAGTCCAATGTTTTCTAAATGCAATATTAAATACCTAATATATTAATAATTTTAAATCATCTATTCATAAGATTTTAAATGAATCATGGTATTCTGGGAATATGAAAAGAGGATGGAAGAAAGATATATTAAATAATTTATACTTCAAAATAATTTGTATTTAAATGAAAGAATTAAAGTTCATAAAAGCAATACAAATAAAAAATCATTCACTTCTACATTGTTTATTCATAATGTGAATAAAAATATGTGTTCTGTATTATCTATTCATGAGGTTTATGATTTATAAAATTTTGTTTAAGAATAATGAAAGAAACTGTTTTAAATATCATAAATTTGATGTTATAAATATATTTAAATCTTCATTAATATTAAAGCAATATATATTGAGGCTATAACCTTAAAACTATGCCCCTAACTACGATAGTAGGAACCTCTACAAATCTTTACCCAAGATTAACAACTTTAAAAGACAAGAGCGGTCACTCTGATCTTCGACCTACTTTTACAGCATTTGTGAATCGAAAGATTTTGCTATCGTTAGCTTATAATAGAAACTGTGGACTTAATCAGTGAAGCATTCCATAGCTTCATGCTCTCAAATCAAAATGCTTTAGATTCATCTATATAATTAAAAAAAGTAGGTCAAAGATAAGAGTGGCCGCTGCCGTCTTTTAATGCCGAATTAATCTTGTGTTAAAGATTTATAGATGTCCCTACTGTCATATTTAGGTCCATAGTTTATTGCTTAGGTAATGAGTATGTGATTAACAAATTATTAGTTACAACTTTGTATTAATATTAAAGATAATTGAAATGTTAATTTGAAATATGAATATTATTATAGTAAACATATACTTTTTTGGTCTTATTGTTTAAACTTGACAAGTTTATCTTGATCATAAACCGATTAGCATTGAAATTTTAATTTGATATTGGTTAATATTTTAAGTTTGAACAGGTGTTTAACTTTTTTCATTTGTTATATATCATCATCAACCATTATAAATCCACAGCAGAATGAAAGTCTCTCCAAGTTCAAACCATCTCTGATCTCTACCCTCTCTTCTTCACACCATCCCTGCACATTCATCTCTTATGTGGTCTCTTTCTGGGTCTTATATATATTAATGTAGCTCATTGGGTGTGTGTAATAATTGAAGATAAAAGCGAAAAAAGATTATAAATTTATCAAGCATTTAAGCAAAATATCTAGTTACACTTTTAGTTGAAATTCAGAGAGAAATCTTACATTTTCATCCATTACTCTAATTATATAAAATACTTATTGATTTAAAGGAGATTTCTTTCAGGAGCAGTTTAACAATATATTATAATAAAATGTAATCTTATATCAATCTAATTATTCCTTTCATGGTGATTTTTTAACAATATAACATAATACAGATACTACTCATCAAGAGAATAAGAAGATATAATCAAATTTGAACTCATCTAATGGTCATGCTATTATTGTACAGGTAATTTAATATTACAACACATCTGGGTAACTGAGTTTCATGAGAAATGATACCAAATAAATAAACTCAACAAATATTCAAAAAGATGTAATCAGATTTATATATCAAATATAAATTTACTTTACTTAGAGCAATTTAAAAAAATGGTTTAGAATTAATTACTTTGAAAAAAATTATATTGCTTGTTGATCAAATAAAAATAAATTTTAAAAATATCACCAACACAGTTTTTTCAAAATAGTTCATAAAATTCAATAGACCAACTTCTTTTTAAATCTTGTTTTATATGATTATTATTAAAATATATAAATATACACCAATGTTTTGACTATTTAAGTATTATAGTTTTTATCAAGGAAACTGAAAAATAAAAATATATATCAACAAATATCAAACATTCCAAGCAATCCCCCAAAAATATATATAAAATACCCTTTCTATTACAACAATTTTAAAACCTTATCATATTTTTTATACTTTATCTAAAAATACACCCCCAAAAACATTTAATTAAAATCTATTATCTTCTTTTTTTCTTTTCCATTAACATTCTATTCAATTCAGGATTAATTTTACTAATATAAATTCCTTCCTTTATTATTCTTTCATAATAAGATGTTATACATTCCAAAGGCTTTATTTCAAAATCTTTATGTTTAAACTTAGTAATTTGATCAAAAACAGAATTTTGATTATTTAAATACTGTTTAAATACTGTTTTAATCTAGTTGCTAATTTATTTTTATAGTCCCAACATATAACATCTCTTTCTTTTTTAAAACAATTCAAACATTTTATTATATAAATGGAATTCATAATTTTTAAATTATTATAATCCCTATTATCATTAATTAATAAACTTAAAATTTTTTTTTTCTTTTTATAAAGAGGACAAATAAAAAATTATATTTATTAATTATATTTACAATTGCTTGTCTGCATGAAATGCCCATATGCATGTTAGCAAGTAATTATTTTGATGAGTGATAAAATATAAGTTAGAGATGTGTAATACTTAAACGAGATTTTATTTTAAGAATTCTGGATATGATAATTAACTAATCACCAAGCAATACATTTCTATCAAATGATACACTGGATTTCAACAATTGGTTTGCATTACAATTCTGATTAATTGAAACACAGAATAACTTAAATATCAATGAATCCAAAAAAATATTAATCCAAGTGCTGATAAAAGAAGTTATTATTGATAATGTACTAAAAATGTATACACATCTTCATAAATATAAGCCAATCACATATTTTTCAATATATAAATAATCCAAAAACTCTGCCAGATAATGAAAATTATTCTACATGAATAAAACATAATAAACAAAGCAGTGAAAATTCAAAAAACATTAATCACAAACAACAATTTGCCAAGCGCTTTCAGTACTGTATACCAGAATCATGACAACATATTGAAACTGATTCTGGTATACAATACTGAAAGCACTTGGAAAATTGTTGTTTGTGATTAATGTTTTTTGAATTTTGGCTGCTCTGTTTGTCATGCTTTATTTGTGTAGAATAATATCTCAATATATAAATATTCATACTAAAATAACTATTTAAATATGGGTGTATCACATACATACTTATCATTAAAATGGCAAGCAAAGGTAATATATACTATAAGATAAATATTAGTAAAAGTAAAATAAGTTTACAGCAATCTGTAATTCATCAAAATTATCTTGTAATTAATTTTCACATAACTTTGAGTTTCAAAACAAATTCTCGCTAATAATTAAAATTGCTCTTTGTCTATTTCTAACATACAAAAAGTATTAATAATATTGTTTATTTTTTTAGGGGGGAGGATAAAACTATACAAATACATATTATGGAGTACACTAACAATTTTTGTTACATTGAACACTTTCCTTTTTAACTCTTACATAATGAGATTTATAAATAGAACAGTTTTAGGATGGTAAATGGTTTGAAAAAAAAACATTTTAAAAGCAGTTCCTAAATACATATTTATTAATAGTTCATTTAACTAATATATGGGCATTTGTACAATTTAGTGAAAAAAAAAGTTTTTTACTGGTAAATAGGTGATTGACACTTATTAAACAATTAGCACTTACAATAATATATCAATCTTTGACTAACAATGCAATTAATTTTACTACTCTTGTTTAAATAATGTGGAAGTATTGAAAATCTCCAGTGAGATATATGTAAACTAACTATCAGTAAATATAAAATGTTAAATAAACCCACCTACATTTTATGTTTATTGATAGTTAGTTTACTTATAGCTTAATAGGGGTTTTAAGTATTTCTGCATAATTTCATCACTCAGTTTAATAGAAACAATAAAGAATAATTAAATTAATAAACAAAATTTTATATTGTGTAGGTAGCTAAAAATCGCTATCCAACAACCTATCTAAGCAATCTGAAATAATGAAATTTTTTTTTTTTTAATTGGCAGATAGAAAGATAAAAAGATTTTGCTAGAGCACTTTTGGATAATGTTTTTATATTTTTAATATTTTTTTCTAAACAGTGGAATAACTACTTACTAAGTAGTTATTAATGATGGGTAATTGTCCATATAAAAAAAATACCCACATATATATATTAGTAATACAATTTTATTACTAAGAAAATGTCAATCTTAATAATAAAAAAAGTTGTACATAGTTATATATATATGTTGATTGTTTGTGTTGTGTTAGTTGATTTGACAATCACTTAAATAAAAAAACAATAATTATAACAGTAGAAAATAAATCAATATTTCAAATGTAAGTGAGATAAAAATATTATAAATTTATTTTAGAACATGTTGTATTATTTTTTTAATGAATCAATGTAAAGAAATAATTTAAAAGCTGAAACGCTTGTTTTCAAATAATAGAAATAGCGCCAAGATAAAAAGGAAACAATTAAGAAATCGTCTGCTTTTTTTTCTTGTTGGAAAAAGAGATCGGTCAAGCTAGTTAGATCAGAAGGATTATATTTTTATATTGTTCTACAAAATAGACAATTTTTCTTAATTAATTCGACATTCGAATAAATAAATAAAAGAAATGGACAGAACATTAACCGATTTATTGATAGAGAAGTGGAAATCATTATTAATTCAAATTTTTTAAAAAAGAAAAGTAACCTGATGTTTGTTTAAAAGGAACTGAAAAAAAAAAAGAAATTAAGACAGTTAAGTTTTAGGTAAAACTGCAGTTTACAGGTCACAATAAAATTCGAAATTTGTTTCACATTTTTCTCACAAGAGTGTTTCTTGTCAAATATTTAAATAAGAAAATAATTAAAAAAATAATTAAAATAATAACAATATATCCTACCAACATTCGCAATTACTGTCCAAATTTTTCTCACCACAGTGTTTGTTGTCGAATTAGTGTGGAATTGTTACATTGTCTTGGCGCACATTTTACAAGTTTTCCAAAGTTGTAACACGTGTTTTTCAGTGTTTTTTCACTTCCAGCATAATTTCTAAAATGAATCCTTTAAATGGTAATGTAGTTGTAGTACCAGAAAATGAACTGTTACATGCTGCAGATATTCGCGTAGAAAATTGGACATCGTTTCCGTTGGCGAATGAGCTTCAAACTCTGGAGTTAGAAATGAAGTGGTTAGCAAGGAGGCGCCTGCTTAAAAATAGTACTCTATGCCAGCATTGCGGCATGCAGTGTTCTCTTATCAAACAGAAAGAATGTGGAGATGGTCACAGATGGCAATGCAGATTATGTTGCCGTCGTGTATCTATCAGAAAGGGTTCATTTCTTTTAGAAGCCATTTATCCTTCAAGACAATTATGCTTATAGTATATTGTTGGGCACATAATTTGCCACAGTGTTTTCTTGTTCACGAGCTAAGTGTAAGTTGGCACACTATAGTAGACTGGGCAAATTTTTGCCGCGAAGAGTGCGCAATATATTTTCACAGACATCCAACGCAGGTCGGTGGATTTGATGATAATGGAGCACCTAAAATCATAGAAGTTGATGAAACGAAATATTTTCATTGAAAATATCACAGAGGAGCAATTCAAGAAGGTCAGTGGATCTTTGGTGGAATAGAGAGAAATTCAGGCAACTGTTTCTTGGTAGAGAACAGCTGCGACTCGAAGCAAAAATACAAGAATATATTTTACCGGGGACCCACATCATTACAGACAGATGGGATGCATACAACTTAAGCACAATGTGTAAGGGTATATATTTTCACTCTGTCATCATACACCAGGAGAACTTTGTAGATCCTCATGACTCTAATATCCACACACAAAATGTGGAAAATATGTGGATGAGAGCTAAACACAAGCTGAAACATCAGTGCAGGACCAACGGTACTTTATCCGAATCATGTCTGCAGGAATTTGCTTTTAGGACTCTCTACACGACTGATGCAGCCTTTGCTAATTTTATCGCTATTGTAAGTGGAAACTACAATGGACAGTAATTACGAATGTTGGTAGGATATATTGTTATTATTTTAATTATTTTTTTAAATTATTATTTTAATTATTTTTAATTATTTTCTTATTTAAATATTCGACAAGAAACACTCTGGTGAGAAAAATGTGAAACAAAATTCGAATTTTATTGTGACCTGTAAACTGCAGTTTTACCAAGTTTTATTCTCTATAAAAATATTTTATTAGACTATAAATTTATGTAAAGTTGTATATATATATAATTCAAGCATGAAATATTTTGGCTAAAGAGCATAATTGTATCGGGGTTGAAGCATTGTTCCTATCGACTATGACCATATAAAAATATAAAGATATGACTGCCGGATTGCCTGAAGAGTTGACATTTACACCGTATAAAAATCTATGGGATGAATAACACCTAACTACAAACAGACTGCCCACTAAAATACTTCAGGATACTCTGTAAATCAAACTGGAGTTCTACCAACATCTATTTAACAAAATACATCAACCGTAAGGACTTTGTATAAAGGAAAATTGTAAATTATGTTTTATTTTCTTTTGTATCAAATTGTATTTTTTGTTTTTAATTTTTATCTCATCTTATATTTGGAAAAAGCTATTGTTAATTATATAGAGGGAACAATCCAATATGGGAAAATAGCAAGAGAGTAAGGGGGAATAGGTTCAAAAGTTTTTTTTTTTTTTAATAAAGTTTACATTATTTACTTTCTACTGACAGATGTGAGATTGAAATATGCACAAACAATTAAGTGCTTCACTAAACTATTTACGGTAAGAGATTTTATTATTATTATTATTTTTTTTAAAGCCACTGATATAAAATATGTACCACATGACACGACTAATTATATATATGTTACTAATATTTCTTAAGATAAATTGAATAAATGACTAATATTTTTCTTTTAAATAGTATTCTTTATCTTATGTTCTATCATATTCTGTGTTGTGTTATCATATTTTTTCACGATTATTATATCTGAGGTTGCAGTTAAATTTACTTAGAGTTGTCAGTCTCATTGTGAATTTTTTTTTTTGTTATTATTATCATAATAGACATAGAAACTGTAAATCCATAGTGATATCCAAGTAATTTATGGGCATCATTTTTTTATATATATTTTTCTTTATTGAGATTTTTAAATATTTTTCTTTATTGAAATTTTTTTTCTTTTCTAAATTGTTAAAGAATTTATTTTATTTTTAAATATATCCTATTTTTGTTTGTAAATAAATATTATGAAGTTTTATAGATTAACAAGATCTCTTTAGTTTTGTTGATCCATAATTTGCATTCAATTAGGCACTTACATTGCATCTTATAACCGGTATTATACACATGCACACATCCACATTATTGTTTAATAAGCATGGGAGAGAACATTAAATACAGGTTATTTTGTTTAATAGATAGGATGTATTATTTTAGTTATTAAAGAAGAGTATGCATAGATACATACCTGTTAAGAGAGTCGAATGCGAATTTTTCCTGAGTTCGAATATCTGAGGCAACCTGTTAAGAGAGTCGAATGCGAATTCTTCCTGAGTTCGAATATCTGAGGCAATGGTTTTGGAAAAGAGTGGTAAGATGTGAGGTGAACTGGTTTGGATTGCAGGTAGATTTAGTGGATGATGCTTAGGCTAGTCTATTGAAGATGGATGTAATCATGAGTCAGGTATTTCATCATTTTATCTCTAGCATCCTACAGGAAGACCCAAGGTCCAACAGTAGTTAGATATGAGCTTGCTCTCTTTCACCTACATACGTGGATGAACCGGTCTGTTGCATGGGGCACTATCAACTTTGGGATATGGCAGATAAGTGCACCAGCACTTTTAGATTGGAAGTAAGTTGGTATATATTATGGAAGAACTAGCTGATTGTTAAAGTTGATCTGTGTGTGTTCAAATGTATTTGCAGGCCAGAACATCCAGGTATATCAGCTATACCGTTACATCTGGCGCCCAAAACGTGTTAGGCATGAAAATATTATAGTTGCTAGGGAGGTTTAGCCATTTGACAGAAATTTTCAAAAAAAAAAAAATTTGTTGAATATTTTTAAACTTTCTACTTGTATAACAAGTTCAATTAATGCTAAACCACTATTGTATATATGCCTACAACAAATAAATAGTATACTTAAATATTAAATAAAAACATAAGACATCTAAAATTAAAAATTAGTAAAAATAAATAAATAAATAAGTGCATATAAAGAATCAATGCAGGATCAATGGACAGAGGTTTGTAAATTAATTAAATCTAGAGTAAATTGATACTAAAGTAGAGAAGTCAGGCAATATAAAAACTAATCTAGATGTGGACAGTCCAAATCAAATAAAAATTTGATATAGAAGTTAAAGTGACATATGGTATAGTTGGGGGAAAATGTAAAACCCTGAGACAATTATCTATTACAATATTTTTATAAGTAAAAGTTGTTTAAAATAATTAATGCTATTAAGAAATAGAAAAAAATTATTGAGTATGGAGACAGAAATTTTCCCAGGATATATAAGTGGTATTGAAGTAGATAAGAGTGAAGTTAGTGATGTGATAGGTGAAGATGAGGTTAGCAATGAGGGAGGGTCTTTGCCTAGTCAAACATCTGGGGAGTCTGTTACTGAAGGCAACCATTTCCCACAGATATGTCAAGATCATGAAATGACTATTGAGGACCAAGAAACTATTGTTGAAGTAGTTCAGTCAACTGCTTCCCACAGATATGTCAAGATAATGAAATGACTATTGAGGACCAAGAAACTATTGTTGAAGTAGTTCAGTCACCTCGAATTGAAGTTTTCCAAGCTATGGAAGGTACCATCACAATGGCACAATTGGCTCAGATGATCGCAAGTTTGAACATTACAATGAAGAATATGGACACTAATATGAAGGATATGAAGGGTGATATGAAGAATATGGAATCTAAAATGGAGAATATGAAGTTTGATATGAAGGCTGATAGTGATGATATGAAGGCTAAAATGGAAAATATGAAGCTTGATATAGAGAGTAGTAAGAAGTCTGAAATGAGTAATATGAAACTTGATATAAAGGGTATGAATGAAAGTGTGAACCAATTGAAGGCTAATATGGTTACTAAAGACAAAGTAGAAAAATTAAAAGCTAATATAAATGGCATAGAAGTTAGGATGGGAGATATGGTAACCAAGACTGATATTGTTAATATGGAATTAAAGATGGACATATGGATGAAGGAGAGCGTGAATATTATGCAAACAGTTTTAAGAGAAGAAATTAAAGATGTAGCAACAAAATTGTCACAAGAAATGAAACAACTGTCTATAAGTTTGACAAGTGTTTAGAATAGTAGTGTTGAGTCGAAACAAGAAATAGGGGAAATGAGAAAAGAAGTTGAGGAGAAAGATATGCAATGTAGACAATGTTTGGAGGAATTTAAACATTGTGTCACCAGTCAGCTAACTGTTAAATACCAAGAAGTCTGTTGAAGTCAAGAGTCCTTTAAAAAGGAGATTTGTGAGAGTCAAAGGAAGCACATAGATGAAATGCATGAAGAAATGAAGGCTACCCATGCTATTTTAGACCAGTTCACCACTCAGCAAAACATGAAGATAGAAGCATGCTGCAAAACTATAGAGACACATCTACAGAAAGTTTAAGTTGTGATCTAAAACATTTAGAGGAATCTCTTAACCAAAGACTGGAAGGAATTGAATTATGAGTGTCACAAAATACCCAGATGATAAGGACACAGAAGGCTGATGTAAAACTGAGGACATAAGACAGACAAGGAGAAAGGGGTGAAGCAGAGGTTCACTGGGAAACTTGTAGCAAGGATCTCAGTCAGACATGTGAACCATGTTTGGAGCCTAATGCACCATGCCAAATGACACAAGGGATAGAAGATTATCTTTTCAACAGTGACTATGATGAGACTAATCTGAACATGTCTCAAGGCAACTTGGATGTGCAATAGTTAACACCTCATGTGAAGCTTTCTGAACCAAATAAATCACATGGCCACTTGATGCAAGTTAGCATGATTAATCAGTTTGTGAAACTTAAGATTTTCAAGGCATTGGCCACTGAAGCCCCCATAGAACACTTGAGGTGCTTAAAATTATACTTTACAGTTAATCCAAATCTGACAGAGGGAGAAAAAATCATCATTGCATATAGCCATTTACAAGGAGACGCCCTAATGTGGTGGGAGTCCTTGTTCCAAACCCCATCTACCTTTGATGAATACCAAGCCTTAATAGTGAAAAGCTTCTGGAACAGGGACAAACAAGAAGCACTGCTATATCAGCTGTTCCAGGAAAAGTATAAACCGATGCCGGGGGAAACATTAACAAAATTCTTTCGATGTCAAGTATCTAAACTGTGGACCCTAAACACATTATTTGACTGAGGAGAGATCATCCAAATCACTAGGAGGAATTTACCCTTAAAAATAGAACAGTCCCTTCTTTGCCTGAATGCTAAAAGCATCGAGCAGATAGGTGAACTGTTGAATAATATTGATGTGAACAACAGCGGCATACCTAATCGGATTCCTGAAAAGAGAAAAGAGGACCTTACGATAAATGCTATGTATTATAAAAGGAGGAAAAATAATAATAACCCCAACCCCTGAAAGGGTAAATCACCACAACAAATTCCTTCTCACCCTCAATTACCTAACCAGAATCAGAAAAGGGATGATAGAGCTCAAATAAACCATAGTGACATCCCAGAAGAATATAATAAACCGGGGTGTAGTAATTACTCCCTCAAAATTCAAAAGAAACCAAACTAAAGGAGGACTTGAGGTTATGTTCCTCACCTCAAGAAACCGGAAAATCACTGGGGAACACAAGGCCAGAAAGAGATTGGGAAATCACTAGTCTAATGTGTTCATGGGAGGATAGAACACCCAATTATGCGGTGCAATGCTGTCCCATGATAGGGATGCTGTTTGAGGGTTTGACAGCTAAGGCATTATTAGACTCTGGTAGCCAGATCTCAGTGGTGTCAGATGCATTTTACAATAAAGTTCTGACCAGTAATCCCAACATCCAGACCCTGCCACTGAAGTTGATACAAGTTACCATGGCTATTAATAGAAAAGCCAAACTGATGCAGAAACAAATCTGGGTCCAAATAGAGATCGGACAAACAGCATTCTATCATGTTTTCTTTATTCTGAAGGGCTTGATACATGAGGTCTTTCTAGGAGCAGACTTTCTCTACATGAACCATTGTGTCATTGATTTCTCTGATAAAATAGTTAGGGTAAGTGATGAGATTTTGGAAATGACATTGTACCCAAGATATGACCTACCTGAAATTGATTTATGATATCTATGATCTCAGATGCATTGATTGAGAGCAAAATCACAGACTCCAATTTACTTGGAAGTGAGGTGAAAGAAAAATTACAATCTGTCATAATTGAATTTGGCCCTGTTTTCTCCGAAATATCCGGAATAATAGAGGGTTTCCAGCAGAGAATAAAACTAATCCATGACCAACCCTTTCAATCCAGGTCGTACCCTATTCCATACCAGTATCGTGAAGAGATATCTAGGCAGCTTAATAAAATGCTAGATTGGGGAATTATTTCCAAATGTTCTTCACCGTATTGTAATCCAGTAATAACGGTGAAAAAGAAAGACGGGTCGATGAGATTTTTTTTGGATGCTCATCAACTAAACAAAATTACAGTTCCTGACCGGAACATTCCATCCACGATTTATTCGTAAGGTTTGGAAATAAGAAAGTATTTTCTACTTTCGATCTAACCTCCAGTTATTGGCAGATTGAGCTCCATCCAGATGATCGCCAATACACTGCCTTCCGATATGAGGGTTTTACACACCATTTTAATAGGATGCCATTTGGATTGATCAATAATGGGGCTGGTTTAATACAATGCTTAGATCGAACCCTATCACTAGAGGTCAAACAGATTGCAATCATTTATGTGGATGATGTTATCATTGCATCAGCCACTATTGAAGAACATCTTCAACATCTATATTTGTTTTTCAAAGAGTGCTATAACAAGGAGATTAAGATCAACTTCAAAAAGAGCACATTAGCATGTAGCAAAGTTGTCTTTCTTGGTCATATTATTGAATGCAATGGGATGAGACCTCATCCTGACAAGATAAGTGCCATACAGAACTTTCCAAAACCCACAAATAGAAAGCAAATCAGGTCATTTTTAGGGCTGTGCAACTTCTATAATCATTTCTACCAGAAGTCTCAGACTGCATGGAACCATTGCTGAAATTAATTCGAAAAGATGAAAGATGGAAATGGACTGAGGAGCAAGATAAGGCTTTTGAAGAGATTAAAACAGGATTATTACAGCAAACCATGTTAGCTTTTCCTGATTTTAACAAACCATTCATTGTCCAAATGGACAGTAGTGGTTTCGGATTGGGGGCAATGTTATCTCAAATCCAGGACGATGGCCAACCTGGTGTCCTCTATTTTATAGCTGGCTCCTGAAAGGTCCAGAAATCAATTATACGGTAACAGAGAAGGAAGCACTAGCAATAGTGTGGGCCTTCCAAAAGTTTTGACAGATGCTTTCTTGGATCAGAGGTAATCGTGGTCACCGACCATAAAAGCCTTGAATTCCTGAATCACAGCTATCTGACTAACAGTAGACTAGTCAGATGGAGTTTACTATTACAGGAATTCAACTACAGTGTACAGTATTGTAAAGGATCTGAGAATGTGGTAGCAGATGTGCTGAGTCAAAACCCATGCAGGTCTGAACAAAATCACCTTTCAGTAGACAACGCCTACATTACTAACATCAATCTAATGATTGATAACAATGTAGAGGACAATTTACAAGCTTTGCCTGATATTCAATTCCATGATCCAAATTTAAAACCAATCATGGAGGCATTAAAAGAAAAGAAAGTTCTGCATGGGCCAAAAGATCTTACACATTATAAGCTAGAAAATGAGGTCTTGCTTTTTAAACCAGACTTAAACATTGAAGAGTGAAGGATAGTAGTACCTAAGTCTCTAATAACTCCACTTATAATGTATGTTCATTGTTTATATGGTCACTATGGTGCCATAAGATGGAACATACTCTTAAAAACTGGTTTTACTGGCCCACAATGTGTAGAGACATTTTGAGATCACTCCAAGATTGTCTAGTGTGCCTACGTGCCAAGCCAGTAAACCAGAATTACTCTAATTTGACTAAATCAATAATACCAGAAAGACCTAATGAGATCTTGGCAATAGATTATTATGGACCCCTGCCACCATTCAATAAAAAATATCTATTGGTAACCTATGATCTATTCTCAAAATATGTCTCAGCTTACCCAATACCCCAGGCTAATACCCCAGGCTAATACCAAAAACCCTATCAAGGTATTAGACACCCTCCAATTCATTAGGATAGGGAGGCCAAGAACCATATTGACAGATCATGGTACTCTTTTCCTATCTAAAGAATGTAAAAATTGGGTGGGAAAATCACAAATCCAACATGTGCTCACATCCATTAGGAATCCACAGTCCAACCCTTGCGAACGCATAATGCGGGAACTAGGACAGATGTTCAGGACATACCTAGAGGATGAGCATAAGGGGTAGGTAAGGCAGACAGAGCGTGTGGTGAATTTCATTAATTGGAGTGTGAACGAATCAACTGGATTTGCACCCATTGAATTACATTTTGGTAAACCCACACCAATACTATTTGTAAAGTATATACCCACTGCACAACATATAAATTCAGATCCAGAAGTGGTAAGGTAAAAAGCCCACCAACAAATGACTAGCAGAGCAAAGCAAAGAAATAAACATGGAAAAAATATGTATATGTTTAAAGTAGGTGATAAGGTATTAATAAAGACCCCTCATGTAAGTAAACCTTGTGAAAATAAGTATCAGAAATTCTACTTACAATATGAAGGACCTTATACTATAATAAAACAAGCAGGTCCTAATGCTTTTTGGGTAGATATAAAGGGAGAAATGAGAGGTACATACAATGCAAGAATATTGAAACCATATTTTGGTCAGTCTATAGAATAGTATGAAATAAATAATTTCACCACCAACTAATAGCAGTAGAAATGATAATGGAGTTAAGAAAAAGTGAGAGAATATCAAAAGAAAAAAAATATTGTTAGGGTTGTAATAATTAAAATATTGTATTTATGAGGGTATGCTTCAGTAGACATACTGGTATACTTTAGAACTGACCTCATTTTTTTTGAGTCAATCCACACATGGCTATGGATACTCTAGTTCACGTAGTCCTCAAAATCCAGTAAGTCTTTAAAAAGAGCAGGAGAGAGATTAGTGAACAAGGATGTGTATCATCTGTTATAGAGATACATAAATGGTCAGGTTCATACCATAAAATTAAACAGCAAAATATATATTTATTTATTGCTCTAAGATAGGTTTTCACTTGGAATGATATGTAATTATTGAGAGAGGGAATGCCAGGACAGGTATTTGAAATTGAGAGATTGAAAGAAAGGGAAGAAAGTCAGTGTTGCGATTTTTCACAGATAACAAGAGAATTTAATATATCCAAAATTATTGAGAGACGGAATGCCAGGACAGGTATTTGAAATTGAGAGATTGAAAGAAAGGGAAGAAAATCAGTGTTGTGATTTTTCACAGATAACAAGAGAGTTTAATATATCCAAAATGTACATTCTTTACAATCATTAGAAGATAAAATTTTGAGTTATAAGCAAAATTTTAATCTTGTGCAGGGGAGGGGAATTGTGTAGGTAGCTAAAAATTGCTATCCAACAACCTATCAAAGCAATCTGAAATAATGAAATTTTTTTTTTTAATTGGCAGATAGAAAGATAAAAAGATTTTGCTAGAGCACTTTTGGATAATGTTTTTATATTTTTAATAATTTTTTTCTAAACAGTGGAATAACTACTTACTAAGTAGTTATTAATGATGGATAATTGGCCATAAAAAAATACCCACATATATATATATATTAGTAATACAATTTTATTACTAAGAAAATGCCAATCTTAATATAAAAAAAAGTTGTACATAGTTATATATATGTTGATTGTTTGTGTTGTGTTAATTGATTTGACAATCACTTAAATAAAAAAAACAATAATTATAACACTAGAAAATAAATCAATATTTCAAATGTGAGATAAAAAATTATAAATTTATTTTAGAACATGTTGTATTATTTTTTTAATGAATCAATGTAAAAAAATAATTTAAAAGCTGAAACGCTTGTTTTCAAATAATAGAAATAGCGCCAAAATAAAAAGGAAACAATTAAGAAATCGTCTGCTTTTTTTTCTTGTTGGAAAAAGAGATCGGTCAAGCTAGTTAGATCAGAAGGATTATACTTTTATATTGTTCAACAAAATAGACATTTTTTCTTAATTAATTCGACATTTGAATTAAAAAATAAAATAAAAGAAAAGAAATGGATGGAACATTAATCTGATTTATTCAATAGAGAAGTGGAAATCATTAGTAATTCAAATTTTTAAAAAAAGAAAAGTAATCTGATGTTTGTTTAAAAGGAACTGAAAAAAAGAAAAAAGAAATTAAGACAGTTAAGTTTTATTCTCTATAAAAATATTTTATTAGACTATAAATTTATGTAAAGTTGTATATATATATATAGTTCAAGCATGAAATATTTTGGCTAAAGAGCATAATTGTGTCGGGGTTAAGCTTTGGCTAAAGAGCATAATTGTGTCGGGGTTAAGCATTGTTCCTATCGACTATGACCATATAAAAATATAAAGATACGACTACCGGATTGCCTGAGGAGTTGACATTTACACTGTATAAAAATCTATGGGATGAATAACACCTAACTATACACAGACTGCCCACTGAAATACTCCAGGATACTCTGTAAATCAAACTGGAGTTCTACCAACATCTATTTAACAAAATACATCAACTGTAAGGACTTTGTATAAAGGAAAATTGTCAATTATGTTTTATTTTCTTTTGTATCAAATTGTATTTTTTGTTTTTAATTTTTATCTCATCTTATATTTGGAAAAAACTATTGTTAATTATATAGAGGGAACAATCCAATATGGGAAAATAGCAAGTGAGTAAGGGGGGAGGAGGGATAGGTTGAAAAGTTTTTTTTTTTTTAATAAAGTTTAGATGATTTACTTTTTACTGACAGATGTGAGATTGAAACATGCACAAACAATTAAGTGCTTCACTAAACTATTTACGGTAAGAGATTTTATTATTATTATTATTTTTTTTAAAGCCACTGATATAAAATATGTACCACATGACACGACTAATTATATATATGTTACTAATATTTCTTAAGATAAATTGAATAAATGACTAACATTTTTCTTTTAAACAGTATTCTTTATCTTATGTTCTATCATATGCTGTGTTGTGTTATCATTATATTTTTTCACGATTATTATATCTGAGATTGCAGTTAAATTTACTTAGAGTTGGCAGTTTCATTGTGAATTTTTTTTTTTTGTTATTATTATCATAATAGACATAGAAACTATAAATCCATAGAGATATCCAAGTAATTTATGGGCATCATTTTTTTTATATATTTTCTTTATTGAGATTTTTAAATATTTTTCTTTATTGAAATTTTTTTCTTTTCTAAATTGTTAAAAGAATTTATTTTATGTTTAAATATATCCTATTTTTGTTTATAAATAAATATTATGAAGTTTTATAGATTAACAAGATGTCTTTAGTTTTGTTGACCCAGCATTTGCATTCAATTAGGCACTTACATTGCATCTTATAACCAATGTTATACACATGCACACATCCACATTATTGTTTAATAAGCATGGAAGAGAACATCAAATACAGGTTATATTTTCTTTAATAGATAGGACGTATTATTTTAGTTATTAAAGAAGAGTATGCATAGATACATACCTGTTAAGAGAGTCGAATGCGAATTCTTCCTGAGTTCGAATATCTGAGGCAACGGTTTTGGAAAAGAGTGGTAAGATGTGAGGTGAACTGATTTGGATTGCAGGTAGATTTAGTGGATGATGCTTAGGCTAGTCTATTGAAGATGGATGTAATCATGAGTCAGGTATTTCATCATTTTATCTGTAGCATCCTACAGGAAGACCCTAGGTCCAACAGTAGTTAGATGCGAGCTTGCTCTCTTTCACCTATATATATGGATGAACCGGTCTGTTGCATAAGGCACTTTCAACTTTGGGATATGGCAGATAACTGCACCAGCACTTTTAGATTGGAAGTAAGTTGGTATATATTATGGAAGGACTAGCTGATTGTTAAAGTTGATCTGTGTGTGTTCAAATGTATTTGAAGGCCGGAACATCCGGGTATACCGGACCATACTGTTACAATATTATAATGTTTTCCGTTTTGCTAGGCCTCTACACGCTAATATAAACTGCGCGTGAGTTGATCAAGCTATGTCAAAAAAGAAGAGTTATATTTCTATTCTAAAAACATAGCTATATTTCCTGATCAACACAGCCTATTAATTGTTGAGAATTGTGCTATTGACGAAATCAGCTTTTAATTTATTTAATCTGGGTGCCAGAATTCCTAAGAATTCGCTGAAATCGTCATATAACATCTCACAAATAAAAAAAAATACTTTTAAACTAATCGGTATTACATCATTCCGTAACGAGAATTATTTTTTTAAGATTATTATTCCTGGGCTTATTCAAACATATTGGAAAAGGTAAATTACATTTTTAAATTTTATTAAACTACTAATAGATTTAATAATAAAAAATAATTTTAATGCGCAAATACGCGCACAACAACCGAGCTTCATCAGGATTAAATAACAATATATTATAAAAATAATAACTATTATTAATAATGCACAAATGAAAATTGGTATTAGAAATATTTTTATTCTAATAGACTAAAAAAATATTTGAAATAAATTACTTATCAAGTAAATTAGAGAGAACACAACTCAGACGTGAATCAATTAATAAAAAACAATTTTACAATTACTGTTCATATCTAAATTTCTTCTAGAAATTTCCTTAAAAAATGAATGTCTCTTGTACAAGAAAATTAATGTTTCTATCGGTATTGTTTAAACATACTTTTAGAAATTGTTTGAAAACGTTTAATTTGGTCACAATCAGGAGTAATGAAGTATAACTTACCGGTAAGTTTTGGGAATTCAGTAGTAGATAACGATGCATAGTTTTTTGGGTAGAATGAGCTCGGCCTTTTGGTTATTATTTGATCTTGTGGTCCATTCTCCTAGTCAGTCACAAAGCTTTTCTGGTATACATCTTCAGGCACGATGTCTTCAGAAGCTCCGGTTCACTCCGACATGCCGAATTACTTCAGCATATAGCGATCTTGGATATATTATTGTTATCCAAGACCAACTAGAGAAACCAACAAACAAGATGTTCTTCAAACTGATCTCTGCCTTTTATACTCGAGGCCCAGTTTGCCGACTTCTGCGCATATCTTTTGTTTGTCAAAATATCTGTTGATAATCTTATATATTCTTTACAAAATTTATGTTACAAAGTCTCTATTTTTTTCAGCATAATTCTGCCATCTTTAATTAGTTGAAATATTTTTACTTTCTCTTATCTAGATTGGTAATTTGTGTCTTTTGTTCTCTCCAATTCTAACTTTTATTTCTAATTACATAAAAAAAAAAAACGAAAGAATAATTTAACTTTCATTGTATGTTTTTTTTTTTTAAAAAAAAAATTAGTCAAAAAAAAAAATCTAAATTTACTTTTATTTTTTAGCTTTTACCAAATGCCAATATATTTGCAACGTATATAAATAAACGTTACAATACCACCAGTGCCAGGAGATGAGAATAAAATAGGGGTTTACACTAATTTTATTCTTAAGTTTTTTAAATTCATATTCGTGTTGTTGTTTTGTAGCAGTAGCATGCTGATATATTCCATAAACTCATTCAACAAGCGACGTTCGGCTTTAACGCCCACTTTTAGGTCTAACACGGCGGGAATGACAAAAATTTCAACATTCATCTGTGTCCTTTCCGCTTAAGTGTAATAGTAACAATAAGACGCCCAAGTTATAAGCACTAACAAGCGTTGCTCATCGTTTTGAGTCTTACAGGCTCGCGGCAACTTGGTCCGCCTTCCCCTTTATTGGGATCCCTGCTAGAAATAGTCTGATGGGCATATAAAGGTGGTCTTATGTTAATATACTGCATACTAGGACTCAGGGCTATGTTTTTCCCCTCTTCAGTAACCGCCTACCCGGTCAAATACTTGTGACTTATGTCTACATCAGCCACGATCGTGTTTTTTTTTTTTTAGACATATCAAAAAAAATATACATACATTTTTTTTCTTTCTGGAAGTCATATTAAAAAAATATTTTTTTATATTTTAATAATCAGGGTTTAATTAGTTAGTTAGTTTTTATAATTTTTAAAAAAAAATTACTATTTATTTTCCGGCTGTGAGTTTCTTTGGGTCATCGTTATAACGTTCTTTATCATTACAACTTATCTCAGGTTGTAGTTGTTAAATCGAAGCCCGAGTTGGGTCGCCATTATAATGTTTTCCGTTTTGCTAGGCCTCTACATGCTAATATAAACTGCGCATGAGTTGATCAAGCTATGTCAAAAAAGAAGAGTTATATTTCTATTCTAAAAACATAGCTATATTTCCTGATCAACTCAGCCTATTAATTGTTGAGAATTGTGCTATTGACGAAATCAGCTTTTAATTTATTTAATCTGGGCACCAGAATTCCTAAGAATTCGCTGAAATCGTCATATAACATCTCACAAATAAAAAAAAAACTTTTAAACTAATCGGTATTACATCATACCGTAACGAGAATTATTTTTTTAAGATTATTATTCCTGGGCTTATTCAAACATATTGGCAAAGGTAAATTACATTTTTAAATTTTATTAAACTACTAATAGATTTAATAATAAAAAATAATAACTATTATTAATAACGCACAAATGAAAATTGGTATTAGAAATATTTTTATTCTAATAGACTAAAAAAATATTTGAAATAAATTACTTATCAAGTAAATTAGAGAGAACACAACTCAGAAGTGAATCAATTAATAAAAAACAATTTTACAATTACTGTTCATATCTAAATTTCTTCTAGAAATTTCCTTAAAAAATGAATGTCTCTTGTATAAGAAAATTAATGTCTCTATCGGGATTGTTTAAACATACTTTTAGAAATTGTTTGAAAACGTTTAATTTGGTCACAATCAGGAGTAATGAAGTATAACTTACCGGTAAGTTTTGGGAATTCAGTAGTAGATAACTATGCATAGTTTTTTGGGTAGAATGAGCTCGGCCTTTTGGTTATTATTTGATCTTGTGGTCCATTCTCCTAGTCAGTCACGAAAGCTTTTCTGGTATACATCTTTAGGCACGATGTCTTCAGAAGCTCCGGTTCACTCCGACATGCCGAATTACTTCAGCGTAGAGCGATCTTGGATATATTATTGTTATCCAAGACCAACTAGAGAAACCAACGAACAAGATGTTCTTCAAACTGATCTCTGCCTTTTATACTCGAGGCCCAGTTTGCCGACTTCTGCGCATATCTTTTGTTTGTCAAAATATCCATTGATAATCTTATATATTCTTTACAAAATTTATGTTACAAAGTCTCTATTTTTTTCAGCATAATTCTGCCATCTTTAATTAGTTGAAATATTTTTACTTTCTCTTATCTAGATTGGTAATTTGTGTCTTTTGTTCTGTCCAATTCTAACTTTTATTTCTAATTACATAAAAAAAAAAAATGAAAGAATAATTTAACTTTCATTGTACGTTTTTTTTTTTTAAAAAAAAAATTAGTCAAAAAAAAAATCTAAATTTACTTTTATTTTTTAGCTTTTACCAAATGCCAATATATTTGCAACGTATATAAATAAACGTTACAATATATTCATAAAATAATAAAGGAATTAGACAATATTTCTTTAAAAAAAATAGAGATTGATAAAGACGAATTACATAGACAAACATAAATATAGAATATGTATAATTAGTGAATAAGATGAAAATAAGGCTTTTATTATTTTCTTCCAAATTAACATTAATATTTATCAAACTTTATGAAATTTCAATAGACACATATAGTGGAATATAATAAGCTTATAATTTATAATAAATTTATTAAGATTTCATAAAGAACAGAAACATGACATATTTACTAACTCATAACTAAACATTTCATATCCAAAATCACTGCATATGTTTTACTTTAAGTTCTACAATACATAATTATTAAAGTACCAGGCAAGTACTTAGCCTATGTAAAGGGCATTGTTTTCATAATACTTTCTCTTTTTTAACATTTCTTTTAAAAAAATTAATAAAAAGTTGCTTTAACAAATTTGTTTTTCAGAAATGTTTCAAAAACATAAGTGTTATGAAATCAACAGCCTGAAAGAATGTTATTTTTATAATTATATGCCAAGCAAAATTAAATGTAAATACAGAATTATGTTTTCCCCTCACTAAGTATCACATTTTAAATATGAATTCAACTACTGTAATTGCATTTTCTTCATTATTTAAATACTATACCTATTCAGTTCTGTATATTAGTTGAAGCACATGCACTGATTTTTTTTCCAAGTGTTTTTTCTTTCAAAAGTTTTATTCTATATGTCTTTTGTGAAATACCATTTGCAGAAATGCTTGTTTTGAATAAAATTCTCATAATCAAATTAAGCCTCTTAAATATAAGGAAGGAATTACTTTCTTCCCATAAAATGATTCATAAAAAATTATAATGGTGGAACAAATAATTTTTTTTTTAAAGTGTCATAGCATCATCAGGGACGCAAACCCGCAACCCGGGCAACTGCCTGCAAGTGCAAGGCAGTCACGCTGACCTCTCGACCACCAATGCAAGACCCAAATATTTTTTTTTACTTTAAAAATATACCCTCTAACAAATAAATGTTTATATTAAATTTTGCATGACAGCATTATGGACATTTAGGGATTTTATAGAGAGTAGAACAAATATAGCAAATTGATCTAACAGAAGAAAAATATATCAATAAAGAAAAAGTGTATGTAAAAGTAATATTTTATTATTAAATCAATTTCTGGATTATATAGTTATAGAAAAAAAATTTTTTGATAGTACTTTCAAGAAACCTTATATAAAAAAATTTGAAGTGTGTGAAAGGAAAGCAGATAGTTTCAAAATATTATAATAAATATGGACCTAGAGTAAGAAATAATTATGTTCCTAAATTATTTAATAATTTATTTAGTAAAGTAAGAAGATTGCAACATTATAGGGAAATAAAAAACAAATTAAACAATATATTAAAAAGGGAGGAAATTAGTATATAAAAAATATTTTTATTATATAATTAATATATTATTAAAATATAATTTATTGTTGTTGTCCTATTAGCATATTTTATATTATATAATACGAGTTTATTAAAATTAGGTCGCGTGACATCTGACTTGATTTTTTTCATTTTGTTTAATACAAAATTGTCCAAGCACTATTATTGTTACACAATGTTTTGTTTACCATCCTTTTCTTACAGTTTACAGTTTTGATTGTCCCAGCAATCTTTTTCATAACTACAACATAATACAAACATATGAATATAAATATACATGAACATGTAATTTACATTCTGTATATACCCCTTACAATATCTTTTTATTTTACATTAATTATTATTCATTTCTGACCCTTTTTACATTATATATTTATTAATCAAAGTATTTCTAATATATATATATTCTATTTCTATTCTTTATTTTAATTTATAATATTATTCTAAATACCTTTTCTAACTTCAATGCTAAATTCAAATTTAAAAAAAAATTATCGTTCTACTTTAAGAACCCACCTCTTCAAATTTACACTTATATTAATAGCAGCTTCCTCTTCCTATTTTATAACTACATTTTTTTAATTTTTTATATTTTTATTCTTTATTTATTTTATTCTATTATTCTTTAAATACTTAACTCTAACTTAGTGACTTTTATATTTTTAATATTATTATTCATTTTACTACCTATCAATATTTATAATTTATTCATTCAATAATTTGTAATCTATTTTAATCTTTAATATTATTATTTTAAATACATTTTTTAAACTCACCTTTATACCTCCCAACCTCAACTGTTAACAGTCTAACAATGGTAAAGTGCTTGGACAATTTAATATTATATGATATACAACAATGCAATAAGAAAGAATAGTTATTATACTTCATATTTTATATTATGTGTAAAATTTCATGTGAATATCTAAAATGTTATAAAAAGATGTCTACATTAAAGCCCAACTAGGGCTTAGTAGGAGAATAATAACAGTTTGTCTTTATTTAAATATATTTTGACTGGTATTTAAATAAATGAATGCAATTAATGTATTTATTTTAATAAACATTATTATCATTATATTATTAAAAATGTAAATGTAAAATGTATGTACCCTTGAAAATAAATTATTATTGAAAAAATAAAGTATTTTTATCACATATAAATTTAATAAGCAATTACAGATATTAATTTTTAAATTTAATGGTAATTATAAAAATATTATATACATTATAAAACAAACATATATGATTTATTAATTTATATTATATATAAATTCATCAAAAAGTTAGACTAATATTTAGACAAACATTTTTTTAAAAAAGTTAGTTCTAAATTTAATGATGAGAATGAAAAAAAAAAAGACAAATTTCATAATTTGTAGCAAACAATTCTTAAATAAATAACTATATCAAGTCTAAAATGTAATATTAAGAAGCTATTAAAAATATAAAAAAAATAAAGCAAAATATGATGAGGTAAATAATTTATAGTCATCATCATCATCAACCATTATCAATCCACTGCAAGATGGTCTCTCCAAGTTCAACCCATCTTTTCCTATCATTAACTTTTCTTCTCCATATCACCGCTGCACTTTTTCTTATTTCATCCATCCATCTCACATGTAGTCTCTTTCTGGGTCTTTTACAATCTCTTGAAATCCAGTTTAAAATTTCAATTGTCCATCTGTTATCATCTCTTCTAACAATATGTCCAGCCCAACTCCACTTCAGTCTTTTAATTTTTTCAATGAGGTCAGTAACACCTGTTTGTTCTCTTACCCATACATTGTGTTTTCGATCCCTTCTTGTTACTCCCAACATGCATCTCTCCATACTTCTTTGAGTGGTCTGAAGTCTCTGTATTGCTCTTCTATTAAGTGTCCAAGTCTCAGATCCATAAGTAAGAACTGGCAAAACACATTTATTAAAAACCTTCCTTTTCAAACACATAGGCATATTTCCTTTTAGTATCAAGTTATTTCTACCAAAAGCACTCCAACCAAGTTTAATTCTATGATTAATTTCATCCATTATATTTCCATCTGTATTAATAATCTGACCAAAGTATTTGTAACTGTTAACTTCTTCTAACTCATCATAATCAATCTTTATTTTCATATTTTGAGAAAATCTATTAAACATTACTTTAGTCTTTTTAACTTTTATTTTTAGTCCTACTTTCCTACTTTCATCTGTAGCTCTAAAGCATTATTTGCAAAACAACTACATTATCTGCAAAATCTAAATGACTTAAATAATCTCCATTTTCTTTCACTCCTTTAGCTTCCCATTTTAATCCACAAAATACTCTTGCAACACTGCTGTAAAAAGTTTAGGGGATATGGAGTCACTCTGTCTTACACCCTTTTCAATGTTGATTTTCCTACTATCATTATGTAATCTAATTGTTGCTGTTGCATTTTTATAAATATTCTTCAAAATATGACAATATCCTGGATCTACACCTTGATGATCCAATGCTTTAATCACTGAAGAAATGTTTATAGAATCAAATGCCTTTTCATAGTCTACAAATCCTAAGCATAATGGCAACTCATATTTATTTGTCCTTTCTATAATTTCTCTCAATACCTGGATATGATCTACTGTACTAAAAACACTTTTAAATCCAGCTTGTTCTCTTGGTGGAAATCCAGTGTTTTCTGTAGACGAGTTGTAATTATCTTAGTAAAAATTTTGTATAAAACTGATAAAAGACTGATAGGTCTGTAATTTCTAATATCTTCTTTATCACCTTTTTTAAATATTAATATTAATACTGCATTCTTCCAATCATCTGTACATCTTTATCATTTAGACATTTGGTATATAACTTTGCCAAAAAATTTTATATTTCTTCACCTGCTTCTTTTAATATATCAATTACAATTCCATCATTACCTGGAGCCTTCCCTTTCTTTATAAATTTAATTGCATGTCTCACTTCCTCATTCAAAATTCTGGGCAATTCGGAAAATATAATATGTATAGGAGGCACTTGTTCTTTATTACTATATAATTCTTGATAGAAGTCTTCTACACATTTCATAATGTCATCTCTCTTTTTAGTAATAATGCCATCTTTTTTTTATTGCAGATATAAATTTCCTACCAACACCAAAATGTTGTTTTACACTCTTTAGACTTTTATTCTCTTCTACAGCTCTCTTTGCTAGTTCACAATTATACTTTCTTATATCATTTTCAACTCTTTTCCACACATTTTATAAAATTTGACATATTCAATCTTTTTTAATGCATCATTGTTGTATATCCTCACATTCCTTCTTTTCTTCATAAATTCTCTAATCTCAGTAGATATTTTATTGGTCAATTGCTGCTTTTTTTTACCAGCTATCTTTGTTGCAGTTTTTAAAAGTGTATCGCTTATTTTTCTATTAATGTCATTCAAATCTGAATCTTGTTCAAAATCTACTAATACTGTATTTGAAACCGATTTGTAAGTTCTAATTTAAATTCATTAGAATGTTTCTGAAGATTAGGAATATCAACTGTAAATATTGTTTTTCTTAATAATTTTTGTCTTTCTAGTTTTGCATTAACATGTATCTTACATCTTACTAATCGATGATCACTTCCTGTGTTAAATTTATTAAGAACATATATATTTTCTGTTAGTCAAAATATAATCCAATTCTGCTGTACCTACATTTCCTTTTAACATTTTTTTCAAAAAAAGAATTCATAATATAAAGTTGTTCTTTTCTGCAAACTCCACAAGTCTATGACCTCTCTCATTTCTATTACCATAACCAATATTACCGACAACATTTTCGTCTTTCATTTGTTTACCAATTCTAGCATTAAAGTCTCCCATAACAATTTTAAAATGTTGTTTACTTTGATCAAAAGTCTTTTGTACATCCATATAAAAATCTTCTATAACTTCATCACTATGAGAACTTGTTGGGGCATAAACCTGAATTATCTGCATTTGGTATCTGCTATTAAGTTGTAAAACTAATCTTGCCACTCTGTCTGATACAGCATCAATCTCCACAATGTTGTTCTTCCATTTTTTATTTATAATGAATCCTACTCCACTTGTATTTCCAATATTTGTGCCTTTATAATAGAGTATATGTCCACTTTTTAAATCAATTGTTTCTTCACCTTTTCTTCTAACTTCACAAAGTCCAATAATGTCCCATTTAATATAAGACAGTTCTTCTTCTAACTCTTGCAATCTGCCTTCACTTGAAAGTGATCTGCAGTTGTAAGTAAGTACCTAAATAAAAAGTCATCATCAATGGTTGGTGACTTTACAGCCTCCTGGGAATAAGCATGATTTATTTTTGTCTGTCATGATTGTATATATTGAAAAAATATTCTTAAACTTGGAATTAAAAATCCAATAAACTCACCATGCTGACTAATGTGTGTTGGTGAGCAGCCCATCCATGTTCGTATACTATATGAATAATCACATAGTAATAACAGCTGCAATGACAAGAACGTATGGAGTGGACATTAGGAATTTGTCCTGCTTGGTTACTTTAAGGCCTCCAAGAGGGATCAAAGGGTCTCCTTTCAGTTAAATAGCAAACTCCTTTCTGCAGCCAATTTATAGTAAGATAGTTTATAACACATATATGTTAATATATAAATATAATATAATGAAGAGTAACTATTAAAATCTAATGTAAGAATCAACAAAGCATGATGAATTTTGTAATTTGTTATAGAATAATCCTCAAATACTCATATAACTTAATTTTAAAATTCATTGTTAGCAGTTATTAGATGTCATACAAGAAGAATAGTGAAATAAACATAACAGATTCAATGATAATATAATATAATACATGTGAATTCAATGATAAAATAGAATAATATATAAAATATATATTTTATTTGTGCAGAAATAGTTCAAAAATGGCATATATTTTAACTTTAAAATAATAAAATTTTGCTTAAACATACATAGATATTGGATGGAATTGAAAACATTAAGACAGGAACCTACAGAAATATTTTGGCCAGTCATTTGATACATTTTATAATAGCAGATGCTTTATTGATAAGTAATTTTTACTTTTGTAAAAATAAAGATAAGATTTATAGTAACCATGCCTGAAAATAATAATAATAATAATAATGATGATGAGATAATAACAATAGCAATAATAATAATAATTACAATAACAATCTTCATAGCAGCATATACATCCCTTGCATAACATTCACTGGAATTATATGATTAGATTAAAAAAAGAAAAATAAATGAAAAAAAAGAAAGTTGCATTCAGTTTTGATAGAAATTTATTGAAATATTCTGTTGAAAAAAGTGTTCAAGAATAATTTCAAAACATTTGTAAAAAATTTATAACCATTAAGTTTTTATTTAAAATCACAAGTTTAGAAATGTTTTATTCCATTATTTGTTTTTATTCATACATATGTGTTTGAAGATATATTGATTGAGATATGTGAGGAGGGATATTAATATGGGGCTGTCCAATGCAATAAGTATATATAAAGTCTACATTTTTAACAATTTACATTTCTCATTTTTGTTTAGTTTAACATTGAACTAACATAAGAAGACTTGAAAATAAATACCTATGGTAGCATTTTTCTTTTTTAACAATATAGACCTCTATCATTACAAAATGTATATGCATGTATTTATTTAATATAAAAATATTATAACAATATACAATTTAATATTTATTTTAGTAAAGCTAGTATACTTTCACATTAGTATTCTTATAAAGTTATTAAAATTATATATTGTATAGAGACAATGCATGCAACATCCAAATACAATATTTAGCATTAAATATAACAAAACATTGTGGTGCTAAAGAGTGAAATGGCTTTAGCAGTCTACAAAAGCATTTTGTAAAATATCTTTTAGATCCAATTTAAGTTAGACTTAAATGTCATTTTCTTTATAGAAAAAATACTTTTTTATGAATTATTATAATATCTCTGATCATTCCAACTTATTTTGTTACACTACACTAGCTGAATTCTAGGTTTAATAGTATATGTTTGAAATAAATTCAAACAGCAAAATAACTAAATTTGATAATAAAATAACAATAAATTATTTACATTATATAATAAATAAAATAAAAAAATTGTTGTTTATATATTTGCAATTATCATAAAATCATGAAATAAATAAAATAAAAAATTTTGAAATTAACAAACATTAAATTAAAATTTAATTATGAATATGCAGAAATCCTTACTAACATTAATTATAAGACTTGAAATTCAAATATAAAACAATATCACTCATACAATAAAATATTTATAATATAATATGTTTTTTGTTGGTAATATTATCTTCTACATTTCACATACATCTTTGATATTAGTCTTTATAAATTCAGTCTTTGTTTTAAGTGATCTCCTTGAGCATTAATAACTACAGACAATAAAAACGTGTCTTACTATAGGAAAATGCATGGTAGGTCTTATGGCAGTGTTCTACTTTTCTTTTAGCATGATTTTCTTCTTATAAACAGGTGAATTTGTATTTTATATTTGATTAACATTCACATCTGTAAAACCTATATGTTTAATTTTTGACTGATGGGCATTGGGTTATTTAATCACACATGGCAAATAGTCTTCTGTTAGCAAATATCATAATAACTGAGTTAGATGTAATATTGGGGAAATGTTTTTAAATAGTGAGATATTAATCAGCAATTTGAAGTTTTTCTTTTAATTAATGGTATTTTATTAGAGATAAAGATACAATAGCTATTGCATCAGTCTTATTCTTTGGCTGGTAATAGTTCTCTACTCTGCTTTCTTGCTGATAACAACCATTCTATTGTTTTGTTTGCATTTTATTCTGTTTCCCAAAATCATTTTGCACTGCTACCTTTTTTGATTCATGCCAAAAGTATGCTTTTGTTTTCAGATTTATTTATGCTGTTGCCTTGCAATAAGGATACAATATTTTAGTAGACTAAATTTTAAAAATATTTATGTTTTATTACTTAATAAACACGTTTATCATACTGGACAAACTAATTAACTCTGTATTAATTTATATTGAAATGATTTATCAAACATCTCAAATTTGAATACCAGATTTAATTATACAAAGCATTTTTCTACATTCTGATATTTGTTTCCAAATAATTATAAATAGTATTCATTTATGGTGATTGGAAAGAAAGTGAAAAAAGATCAAACTGGAAATACTTTTTCTAGCTTATTTAATTTTAGATCTATCTAATTTTCAGTAAAATATTTACATTTGCCATCAAATTTATCACAAGATAAAGATAACTTATTTCATTAAATCTCTTCCAGAAGACAATTCTGAAAGATCAAAAAATATAGTGCATTTTCTCTTTTATTAAAAAAAAACATAATAAGCATGCATATAAAAGCGACTATTTTTACTTTCTTTCCCTTTATTACATGAATTATAAATTTTAATATTTGTAATTTTACATATATATTTTTAATATAAGGGATATGAAGACAGACTCAATCTCCCTTCAGCCATCCACTCTATCTCATACAACTGATACACATGACCACACACATGCGATAAAGATAAATGATCTTCAATTTACATATTTTGCACTGAACAAGAACTCATCAGTTGATCCAGATCATTAATTCCCATATTTATATATAATCAGTGCTCATTTTATATTAAGATAGCAAATTTTCGAAGTTTAATGGACAGGCAATGTATGTAGTCATGTGTATTGGTTGTACGAGATAGATGGGATGGCTGAAGGAAGCGTGAAAGTCTATGTTCAAATCCCCTTTATAATATCTAGATTCCAGATGTATAAAATATATTTATATCTAAAGCAATATATTTTTTTACAACATACAAAATGTTTCATGGATTTACCCACTTTATAAATCACTTTTTTTAAATTGATATAACTATATGTTGCCCATATATATCTAATATGTGCAATGCACATATATTTAAAATTCTATACAATTTACAAATCAATTTATTATAACATTTTATTAAGCTATCTTCTGTAATTTAATGACATGACAATTTATAATACAAATGATTCTTATTGCAATCAATTTTTACTGTTATAATGGTTTCTCCCATTTAAAAATAAGACAAGGGACAGTGAAACTTTCCATTTCTCATTCCTATATCTAATTCACTATCTTATTTACAAATTGATTATGGACATTTAACTATAATTTATTTCCCCAAAAATCATTATATTTTTGTTTTAATCAGTTTACTAAATAATCTTTCTACCACCTGAATTAATAAGTACATATGTTATAAATATTTTCCTATTCAGAGATTTAACTGATCTTCAACTGTCAAAAGAATGAGCAGGATTATTCAGCTCTGGGATACATAAAATAGTACAACCAATCAATACTCAGATAAACATTGCAACAGGAAAACCAAAAGATTTATCTCAGCTTTAATACTGTTTAGCTACTAACAACTCATAAAGAATCAAATGTCCATATATGATGCCTTGATTATGGACTCTTCTGAGACTTAGATAAATACAACACTTAAAAAGTTAAGTCTTGCTCTTTTTTGACTCTTAAAGGCTGATAATTATCACAAACATTCAGAAGTATGCCTTTCTTCTTGTAAGCCTTATAGGAATAATACACTATATTAAAAATGTGTTATGCAGAACCTGAAATTAGTAAAGTCCAAAATGTTACATGACAGCATATTGTTTCAAAACCCATAAATAATATCATCTATCATCAGAAATTGACAACTCACATAAACAAACCTGAACAGCCAAAACTTATTAAAATTCTGCTGAAACAATATTGATATTATGTTTTCTTTCTTTCATAAATCAGCATATTATGTATATCATTTATTTTATAATTGCAAAAATTATTTTAATATTTTTTAGCAATATTATATTTTAATATTGAAGCAGTCAATCTTAGCTTAAGGTTAGGCTTCATGGTTCCATCTACTAATCTGTATTCAAACCCTATATCCCATCCCACTTCTTTTGCCATGTATATATATTTTATGTATATATTTGAGATGCGTGCCTAAGTTATAAAATTTTAACGTTTCAATAACATTTTTTTTAATTATTATTAATTCTTTTTATTAATTATTAGTTCTTTTTATTAAAGTACATGGGTGTGGCTCAAATATATATATAGGAGCAAAATACTAACAAAATATTGATTTTTTTAAAAATATTTTATTATATGTCATTTTTACAACTTTTTCTTTTAAAGTACTTTTTTTCCTATTAAACTGTATTTTATAAAATCCAATATGGAAAATGTACTGTTAATTGCCCAAAAATAATTAAAGGGTTGGAAACACTATTGTAGTAATCTGGGGAAGGTATTTTTAATTAAAGTTTTTACTTAAAATGGGATTAAGATTAAAGATTTTCTTTTGTTATAAACATTTTTCTCAAATCTATTTCTAATCTGGAAATAGATTTGAATTTATTTTTGGACATTATCTAACACTTGCATCTTTCAAAAACAATGGACTAAGTAATTAAAAGCATTCCAGAAATACTTGAGCACAGTATAAAATAGCAGTTTTTAAATCACCAAGAGAGATAAGCTACTATTGAGAGTGTTAACGTATTAATTGTCACTATTAAACTTAAAATGATGTAATAGTAAGGCCACCACCCTTCTCGGCCCTGTTGGGTCATCACCTTCCACTTCTGTACCATTCTGCTACCCAAGAGTGAAGTAAAAGCTCGACCTAAGAATTTTAGAATGCTAATAGAAGCTTGCTGCCACTGAAGAACTTGCATTTCAATTGCCATGCACATGCCATACTTTAAATTGGACTCTTAAAATTTGCAAGGTAACTTTTCAAGCCGCCACCTAAAAGTCAATCTAGCCTAACTAATCTCATCAAGATTTCTTTCATAACTGATTTAACTTTATGTAAAATGTAATTTGCTCTTAAATAATTTCTATAAATCTAATTTTCTCTCATATGCTCTTAACTTTCTTTAACTTTGGTGCAGTCAATAATTTCTATTTATTTATTACTTGACTTTATATGTATACTTTTATTAATATGCCAATCTCAAACAATCTGACGAGTTGAATTTCTAAAATGTTTTCTTTCTTTTAAGTAAGCCTTCATGAATTGAAATTATTAATGTTCCCTTAAAAATATAATGTATTGTTAATTAATACGCTCACCAGATTGTTTTACGAATCAACATTTATGTTTTAGTAAAAAAAAATATTTGTTTAACTCTGGATTTTCTACCCAGGGTGAATCCAGAACTTAAGCTAATTAATGCTTTGAAACTTAGTTATTTTATAAATGTTATTCAATTCTGAAAGGGTGACCCATTGTTTGTTTTCTACATAACTACTAGTCTTTTTTATATACTCTTAAAATATCAAATACAGTACTTAAATATTCTCAGTTGTTATAAAATCCATGAAGGTGGGATTGAATTATTTTAAATAGTAGGAAAGGGAAGGGGATAAATCTTTATTTCTTTTATTAAATAAAATCTTAATGTATTAGGGAAATCTCTCTCTATATATATATATAACTGCATAGTGTATTATTTGTCTAAATTATGGTATTTAAACAAGGGTCATCGATTTTAAAGCAGTAAATTATATTTCATGTCGTTAGTCACATTTATCATTACTGCGTTACTGACATTTGGCCTATCTTCATATATATATTACGTGCTTCTAATCTTCTAATCTGGGGATTGCGACAAGTTCGAACCCATAAACTTATTACTCAAGCCTTGTTCTGAGGATAGTTGATATTCCCAGAATCATTTATGTCATATAAAAAGGCCTCTGGTGGTGATTCCCTAAGTCTGTCACACACTATGCCTATCCACTTTCTTTGTATAAAAAGGCCTCTGGTGGTGATTCCCTAAGTCTGGCACATGCTATGCCTACCCATTTTCTTTGTATCAAAGGCCTGCATATTGGCAATGTCCATGGCATGCTTATCCACTTTGTCTTTCATCCAGAAGCATGACTTTTTCTGTTATTTCTTGATTATTATGTCAGCACCGCAAACTTTTTCATATTATTAATTCTTTTGCTTCATAACCCTGTTTTAATGCTCTAATATTAAAATTGCACTCTGCTTAAAATATATATAAATGCCAACTACTTCTAGTTTTATTAATTAAATTTATTTCAGTCTTATACAGTCCCACCATCGTAACTTATTTCTGTATTTAAGAGTATCTATATGCCTTGGGGAAAATAAAGCATTCTTCTTACCAGCGCTAATTAAAAGAGGTTTCATTAAGTATTTTGTCATATAATCAAATATGTTTTCAAATGTATTTTATTTATTTTCATGACCATAATGGCGTGAAAATGGTTTATATTATATCTGTAATGAATCTCAGAATGCTCTCCTAAATAATGTTAATCACCACATTTCAGAACCATAATCCAAAGCGTTAATAGCAATATTATGTAATTCTTTCTAATAATCGATTGGCATCTTAATATTGGACCCACCAAAGATGTGTGTTTTTATATAGTATATGTTATTTAATTAATAAAAGAGCATATGAGAAATAATAGCGTGAATGACACTATGTAATCATCTACCACTTGCTCATTCATGCACACACTAATGTATACAATTAAGTCATATATGTAAATTAATAATTTGTCATTATAATAAACTTTTTATTGTCTAACTTGTTTGAGTAGTTTGAATTTCTTTTTCTCCACTTCCACATATATAGCTAAGCATATATATATTTTAGTTAAGTCATAGTTAATAGATGTCTCATTGTCTTCTCACGCTTTGCTAGTGGGATGGATTAAAATTAATTCTCATGTGCCATCACTATTATGTTATTCATTAGGTGTTAGATCTGGGGCTTAGAGAGTGGGTTCGAATTCAGGCTGGTTCTTGACCTAAATCTCAGGCTTGACTGGGTTTGTAGTACATTTTGTGAGTTCCAGCTCATGTTAGATGGATAAACATGTTTTGACCAGTACAATATATCATCATTTACTGTTAATATATTTTCATTTACTGGTTTATGTGACTTCAGATTTGAACACTTTCTAGCACTTTTATATTATCACCCTCCTGTAACAAGCAGACATTTTGGTCAAGCTTTTTCCCTTTTCATCTCATTTTACAATAACTTTGTTTAAATTTTTTTTTAATGGACACTTATTCTAGTAAAAAGTATTTGTCCTTTCAACAGATCCAGTTATCCTAGAATAAGTCATTTTTTATTCACATAAAAATCAATCTTTATTTCTTTCCAGACATTTTTTTAATAGTGCTGATGTTTTTGTTTAAAGTGGTTCAAAAAGTCTCTCTTTATTCACTCAAGTAAATTTTCCACTTTATTTTATTTGATTCAACCATTTTTTTTCTTCCTTAGCATTTATGATTTCATTCAAATAGTCATCTATGATAACAGCATTAATGCTTATCTTATTTTTATTTGTGTCTTCACTATTTGAATTATTTTATTATTTTTGATTTTCTTGTATTACTTATCTTTTTTTTTTGTAGGCTTGACAGTGCAGAACACTTTTATTTTTAATTTTCTTTCTTTGTATTGTTTTATCATTCATTTCCTCAGCAGCTTGATAACAAAATTCATTTTCTAGCTTAATTACTTCTTTATGTTTTCAAGTTATCTCCATCATCACCTTTCACATTATTTTTCATCATTTGTTTATTCACATTTTTCTTTTTCATTCTAATATTCATCTATAACAAAGATAGCAACAATATCACTAGCTACAGTTTCAGTATTCATTCTATATTTATTTGTAATATTAATGTCAATATCTGCTTGATTTGTCTCTTTCTTCATCTCATCATAATTAGCTTTTATTTTATTCATGATACTAAATACATCTTTCTGCATTTTTTGCATATTCTTTTGAGTCTCCTTGATTTTCTATTTCTGAATTTTTCTTTGAATAGTGAATTCTGGATAATTTTTTTTTAATTTCTTTTTTCACTTCTAATGTTTCAACTCTTTCTACAATATTTTCTCTGGTTCTCTGTATTTTATTATCACTAGTTAACAGATTTTTGGATATTTTTTCTAAATCAGTAATATTCTTTCTACAAGCTCCACCTTCTGTAGCACTTGCCTATTTGAAGTATTGATGATAGTCCTAAGGCTTATAGTCTCTTGTACAACATCAATTTTTTTTTCATACATCTATTTAAATTATTTTTTTTTTTTATGCATTTCTTTAAATGTATCTCTTCTTTGTTGCTATTTTTTTATTTTCTAGAGGCATTTCTTTAAATTCTTTCATTTTTTGATGCATATCTTTGAATTATGTATTCTTTCATTACATTTCTTCACTTTGCTTTTATATTTTTTTCATGAGTGCCCACAACATTTCAATATTAAATGTGCCTAGTATCATTTCTGTGGGATTTTGCATTGTCTGGGCTGATTTTTGTTGTTTCAGCTCAGGGTTCATTAGCTCTTTTGTTACTGATTGCTCCATGTTTAACTGTGATTCTTTTCTTTTTGCTACTGATCCTATTCTCATACACACACACATATATATATACTGGTCAAGATTTGTATAATCTGGCAATAAGACCCAAAGACTGAGCAGGGACTTTCAAACAGTAGACACAGGGTTATCCGGTTGACTGGTTTAAACCCCTATCCAGCCTTCCATGCATCACCTACTCAATTAGCAGTCTTGACAGCACAGCTTCTCTCTCTCTCTCTCTCTTTCTCTCTGCATAGCTCAAGATTAGAACTTGGATACTTTCTCAGAGTTCTTTGCGACTCACATCATGACCAAAGAGCATTACAGTCTGGCCATATATCAATTTATTTCTCTAGGTTTATTACATACCAGGTTGGTTAATTGATTTCAAATTCTACTCCTCATAGACCCTGTTAGAGGGATTATCAGTTACAAAGGTATTAATAAGAACTATGTATTTTTGAGGGTAAACAAAGATAAAGAATGTGGTTTGCAAATTTTACATTAATACTATACATTTATTTACATGTGTGTGTTTATAAGAATAGCTTACAAAATAGGTTGATAGACTGCTAACCCTGACATAATGATACTAAGGGAATGGTGGCTTACAGAATAGTGACTATCTTATTTTAATCAATTGAAACAAACTTTATCAGCCTGTTCTAGTTTTAGACTCATGATCAGTTAAATTTAGTCACAAGAAAAACTTGAGGAGATTGATTCCAAGAACTGGGGTTGCTACAATGAGTCAGTGGGCTAGATACAAAAGATAAAGTTTGTGCTTCTCCCTAATAGTATGAGAACAATGGTGATGAGCAAATACAATCGGCTCTAGCAACCTGTGGGTATGTGGTTCGGCACTAAGTGGATGTCCCAGGCCACTGAGGTGCATCTGCTTCTAGCACTGAACACACACCATTGGAGAGTGAAAATAGTGCAAAAATCCAGGATTTGGGGTCGCAGAGTTTCCAGGTCCTGCGGAAACTGGACCGGGCTGATCCATGGATTAAACACTCGGGCACATTGCGTTCGATCTGCCTTCACGCAGTTTGACTGATAAGATGAATGAACCGCATAAAAATATCATAATCCACAAGTAACAACAGGAACCATTGATATACATATAGACAGGCAGGAAAGCAAACATGAGAGCTATTAAAAGGTATTGGAATTAACATTGAGTAATCTATTTAATTATATATATTTTAGCACCCCCAGTTAGCTATGACGAAGTCTAAAAGAAATTCACACCCGTTCGCAAGAGTTGTAGATCTTAAAATATTAAATGTATAATTAGAAGTTGGGGGAGGGGGTACTGATACTAAAACAGATTGATAATTAACTTCGGCTTCGTTACCGGAGCCTGTACAAAGATTGCCGTTTTATTTATTAAGCTTATCTCGAACCTTAGAAAGTGCTGCCCCGCTTCCATACATATGACTATTATTATTCACTTTACATTTTATAACATCTTAGTTTACCCATATAGCGGCAGCTTCAGACAAGCCTAATCATTATTCAAGCGGATCGTATATTTTGTATTTAGTATAATAATTTCTGAAGTTTCAATTATTTATTTATTCTAGATTTTTCTATCAACTACAACCGCTCTTAGTTAATTTAGACATTGAAGATATAATTTATAAGGCGACATTGATAAGTTATATTGGTTAAATAAACAATGAAATAAACATGCTTGCCATCCCTTCTTGAATTAACTTATGAACTTTCCTTGATTCGATGAGGGAGGGGGATGGGGTAAATAAAGTTTCTTTTTTTTCTCTATTAAAAATCTTTTTTTTTTAAAGAACTAATTCAAAAACGTTATATTTTCTTTGACATTTAAACTTTAGATTGGCGTCTTCTTGACCTGGCCGTCCCTTGAGACTTAGAGAGTCAAGAAGTATAAACAACTTGTTCTAACAGGTTAACCTTTTAATTCCCGCCATCGTTAAAGGCAATAAATTTACTTAACTAAAATAAAATGAGCTAAGTTTTAATTGATTCGATACTTTTAACCAGCAGCTTACATTGATATATAAATAAATATGTTATATTAGGTTAAGACCATTTTACCAAATTATATATATATATTGGAGTTAAGTTACGGTTAGTGTAGCTCTTTTTTTTTTTTTAACAATGCCCAATTCCATCCTTAAATATCCCTCCTTTTGCACAAGGCTGACTTTTTTACTGTACTGGTTTTTATATAATTATTTTTTTAAAAAAAAGAAAAATATATAGATTTAATTCTTGATCTTAATTTCGCTACATATTTCTCTGCCGCCGGTTTGGTTTCCTGTGTATTGTGAATTCTTTTTCAAGACAATACCTTGTAAAGTTTACAGGTTATGGAGTGTCAAAGTGTAAGTATTTTTGTATATAGATAAGGAACACAGCACTTACTTTGCCTTTACTAATAGGTTCCAGCCCCTCTCCCATTGTTTTATCAATTTTAACATTTCTTAACTTTTATTTCATTAGCTTTACTAAATTTTCAGGCAAAATTTATTTTCATCAAAACTTTTTTAAACCAAGTATTTTCTGTACCTAAATATGTGGCGGGATTGAAAGGAAATAAATTCTTAACCCTTTTTCTACCGAGACTGAACACACACGCGCGTCTATTTCTAATGTGTCCGAATATTAATCAATAAATTATTTATAAACTGGGAGATAAGTTGAACTTGCTTAAACGTGAAGCAAGTATATATGCGTGCATATATACACCGCTTCAATATATATCGCAAGGTGACACCTTACATGCCACCAAAAAGCCCCACACATGCATGCATTCATCTTAAAGACTATTATCGCCAATAAAAAATAATTTATGTCACATACACACAAAAAAAAAACTACCTAAGATAGAGATTTAAAACTAAACATTGAAAAAAGCACTCTAACAATACCCTTTATATTTAACACTAATTAAGGATTACATATTTAAATAAACCAAAAGTATATTATCAATTATGTATTAATAATTTTATTTCAATTCATCATTCAAAATTATATTCCTAACAATACTGACTTAAGAATGATCAAACTTCAAAACGCAAGCAAAGTAATTCATAAAAATTCAAAGCAAGAAATATTTCTTTTGTTTAATAATGGATTATATAAGCCATACATATATTAAAATGATGTCAATAATTGAAATAAAAATGTAAACTCAAATTAACACATTAAAATAATAAAATATAAAACAAAATGGAACAACTGCCTCTGAAAAACAGAATAATATAAAAATGAAATGCCTTTCTTCTTCAAAAAAGGAGATTTGAAAATAACATTGGCTAGTCAACATGCATTTTTGTAAAATCTAACTTCAAATCTGCCATTCAAGACTAGAACAATAGCCATTGAAATATCATAACTATAAAGAAGAAAATAATAACAGAAAATAAGAAGAAAACTACTTGAATCAATATCAACATGGATAAATTATAAATTTTGTAAAACTTTATAAATCTTGGAAACATTTTATTCGTAATAATAGTGAATTCCAACATTAAAATTAAGAAACCATTTCAATCTTAATTTGACACTTTTAAAAATAGAAACCACTGTTAACTCTATAGAACTAAGAACTTCAAGCAAATTTATCAACAGTTACATGTCTATGTTTGGCTAAAAGAGAGATGGCATTGTGGAGATAAAATTGTTCACTATATAACCATAAATGTTAGATTTAAGGGTAATCAAGTATTTACCTTGCTATGACATCATTGGACTGAAGACTGTCCAAAGAATTGGAATCGCTATCATGAATATTTGAACAGCATTCAAACATGGTCCAGCGGATCATAAGTCAGATAAAAAAAATTTCCTAAAATAAAATTCCTTGGGCATTTATCAACATGAACTGTTTGTTGCTAATTTGAACTTTGGCTTGACTACACAGAATTAATATTATCTATTTAATTTTCTTTATTATTCTAATTTCTTTCTATTGACAATAGGTAAATTTCATCCAACTGTAATTTAGATTTATATAGAGGGAAGGTCGTAAATATTATTATTTTCAATTTATTAATAAAAATATAGGCAAAGATATCCCGAGCTTGCTTGATAATAAGTTTGATCATTCATAGACTAAAAGGTAAGACTATTCTTTTATATAATATTAAATATCTATACTACAACAATTGCAGTGTTAAATATTAAATGTTTGTTACAACTAATTTATTTCATTAGATCTTTGTTATTCAGGATACATGACTAAAACACTTGTATGATTTATCTTTCTTACTATACATTATCATACCATTAGGAAAAGGCTCCCCAATCATAGAGTAGTCTCAGAAAATCCTAATCCATGGATAAACTCACAAGAAATTTTAAAAAAAGCTAAGAATAAGAAAATTAGTTAGTATAAACATAAAATTATTTGGATAAAGATTTAATTTTTTTTTGTGCAGTAACATTTGAATTACCAAGTTTGGGTAATGAATGATTATCCTTCATGGGAATAAAATGGATTGGATCACCAGAAACAAAGAATGAATGATTACACTTATTCAATCATCGGTTAATAATTGTATAAATCATATTTTATATTAAAATAAAATAATGAACAAAATTTGTTAATGTTAATGATTTTATTAAATATTTAATATCAAAATTGAAGTTCCTTGCCAATTTCTTTATGTATCTGCTCCCCAATTCATCACATCATATATAATTTGCATATTAAGCATGATACAATCATTGACGAGTAGATAGAAAATAGAAAAAGACATATTAAGTTGAATTTCTTCTATTTAACTATTAATGCTGTTATGACTCTCTCGGCTGAGTTAATTAAATTAATGATCATAATGAGAGGTATTCCTCTTTGAGAAATAGACTGTTCCATTACATATAATCTTTCAGTTGTAGGGCATTGAATCATATGTTAATAATGTTCCATTACAATATATATATATATATCTGTAACTAAATACTTTATTATTTTTTATATTGTCCTTGATTGACCCCTATTATAATTTTTTTTTTTTTTCAGATTTGTTACTATCTTAGATTTTATGTTCACTCTCTCATTAAATTGGCACACCAGTTTCAATCTTTGTCATGCATTTTTATCCTAGTATAACAATATGCCTAAATTTATTAATATTTTCTAATTTCTCTACCATTTATTAAAGTTTTTCCTGACTATCTGGACTCAAATTGCATCTGTAATAAAATATTAGTATACATATTTTACTACTGCTGATCATATTTCTCATTACAAACATTTTACATCAATTTGGCTACACACATTGCATGGCATTATCTTCCACTATGTGCTCAATTTATTCATTCTTTAATGTTTGATCCTATATGTAACTCTATAGACATAAAGTTGAGCTGTAGTTAGGAGGCTATTCAGCTACACACAGTTGGGCCAAACCATTATATTTTATATTGCAAGTATTGTGTATAATTATTATTCCTGTTAAAACAAAATGAAAAATAATTTGCAAAATTGTGACTAGGTTGTTAACAGATTGTACATTAGTGTACAGTTTAGTACAGTTCTTTGATCACTTCAAAATTTGATATTTTTGAAAAGTTGAAGATTACTTAGTAAGCTATATTTTTTTCCTATACCCAATCTATTATTGACCAGTACATAGATATTATTTATACAAAGAATGAAGATATTAAGCTAATTTAGTTTGTGATTGTGAATATATTTAAATATATTATAGAAATATACAAAAAATAAACAAAAAAAATAAATATCTATTCATTTCAGTGCTCATCCTTTACTTGAAGCAAAGACAATCAGGTTATGTTGTTCCAATTGGGTCAAATTATAAATTGATATAATTTATTAGAATGACCAGCACATATGTAAATAGGTTTCATCATGCGACAATAACAAATGTGCTTTTGATCAGTCTGGGAAACCATATGGATGATGAATTGTTTGAAAGAAATTGTTTATATAATTAAGGGAGTCAATATATCTCTTCTATTGTTTTCCTAAAGGTTTGTGATGATGGTGTTCTAGCTGTATTTTTATCTTGGGACTATTTCCATATCTAATATATATGTTGAATGTCTTTGTAATATCACAGCAAATAGGTTAATATATGCACCAACTGTTAGTATTATTACAACAAACAGTACTAGCATGGGATTCGAACCTGAGTCCTTAGATTCTTGATTATTGAATTTTAAGGTAACAGATTCAGTTGGTTAGAGCATTACTTAAACCCAGATTCGAATCCCATGCTAGTACTTTCACTGGTCAGGCCAGCAACACCTGAAGAAGAGGGGAGAAAAATACATCTCGAAACGCTGGCATATGCTAACCTGTTTGCTACGATATTAATAACAGTTGGTGCATATACTAACTGTTTGCTATGATATTATGATGCATATACTAATCTGTTTGCTGTGATATTATTAACAGTTGGTGCATATACTAACCTGTTTGCTGTGATATTACTAACAGTTGAATGTATTTGGAATATTTAAATAAAATTAGACTTTTCTAAAGTTCAACGCACATATTAGATGATGGAAATAGTTCAATATAAAAATACAGATATCTTTTCTATATTTTTAATGCTAGATTCAGTCAACTATAATTGTGATGAACTAAAATCATAGACTTTCACAAATATAATGAGATAATTTAGATAGAAATGATCTTAGTATTACAGTTAATAAATAATTATGTTTTGATGTTTTAAACTGTTTACATAAACATAAAACAACTACTTCTGATTAATATTCTATTTTTTATTAATTATCATATTTTTTATTTTATTGCAAATTTTACAATCTTATAAAAAACTTAAACTCATATTTAAAAAAAAAAAACGTTTTTTCTTATTACTTTGAAATAAAATAATCGAACATATATCTTTTTTCTAAGTAATGTTTTAATTAGATTTATAAATTAAATTTTTTTCATTATAAAATGTAAATGTTCAAATAGCTTTCCACAATAAGGCATTTCTTATTTTTATTTTAAAATAATTTTAATCTTGTTATATATCATAAGAATTTCCAGGCTCAAGAGATTTTTAAAAAATGTGTTTATAGTTATGTTCTTTTAAAATATTATTATTAATAATATAATATGCCTTAATAATTTACATTAACTATTTTATTAAATTTAAACATTAATTATTATCATATTTTATTATTTTTTAATTATAAAAAAGTAAATTATAATCACAATAACTTTTTTTTATATTAGAGTTTTACGAGATTTAGTATCATTTTACACATTATATGTGTGTGTGATGTAAAATATATAACGCAGTATATGAGCACCGAGTTTCACACGACCCACCACTCTCCACACTATCTCATAACACTGATACACTTGAACACATATATGTTGAAAAGATAAATAATCACCAATATACATATTTCATGCTAAACCAGCAATCATCAGTTGGTCCAGATTATCATCTTCGCACATATATGCTATAAGTGCTCAAATATATATTAAGATAGCCAAACCTCATACTTTAATGGACAGGCTTCAATCTACTCCACACTCCAACTCTTCAACCGTCCATCCAATTGAAAATCTGATGATGGAATGCTCAAAGGCTACCCTGAGGCTGAGATTCTTACATATAGACACAGGTATATAATAAGCCTGTGCATTTCAATTACGAATAACTTGAGTTTATTTAAGTCAGCAGGAATGATCTTTTTAAAATTCTAAAAAAAAAGAAGAAAAAATTGTATTAAATCCACAGTGATGAATATATTATAATGACAATAAGTTTATTTTCACTGATGAGAATAATCAAATTTATACTTAAAAAAATGAAAATATGTTTTTATAATAATTGCTAAGAATTTGTTTCTGGAAAATGGCACATATGTAAATACTATCATTAATACATGTAAAGTACAATCCAAAAAATGTAAGCTACATTTATCAGACTACTGTGATAATAGAGTTAAATTATAAATTATAAACTAACATAACATATGAATTTTTCTACTAATTTTAAAGACACTATCTTCATCAGCTGCACCAAAACTTCAAATGTCTTTAACTAGAAATTGGAATATATTCGTGCACTGTGTTGTTTAGTGCAGTGGAAAAATGGCAGATTCCACAGCTAAAAATGCATAATCACAGCCCAGCTGTTTTACCAATGTTGAAATATCATATGATCTTCTAAAAACAAATCATACAATTACTTTAATATTTACTTGTGCATGTATACTTAGTAATTATATAAAGATATTACATTGATAATTGTGAATTAGATTTATTAATTTTTAATTAAATAAACTGTTTTTATATATTGTTAAAAATGTTTAAAAATTTCTATGTATGATAACTAATAAATGTAATTAAAATATATGTAAGGAACAATAAATAGTTTTTAGAATATTGCAAGCCTAAATTTATAATCTTTAACTATTATTCAATTAAAAATTACAAATCAGTATTTTTATATTATTCATGTATTTCCACTAGTTTGTTAGAGATTTTAAATCCTTAATCATTAATAGAAATTGATTAAATTAAAGTGGCCTACTTGTTTTTAAAGTATAAACAGATAGTATATTCTTTCATTTATATATTATGTTTAAATGCACTATATAATATTTAACACTCATTACAAAAAGCACATATATTTATAAGGTCATTTGTAACTTTAAATAAATTTATAACTCTATATTCTCATTGCAAGATTTATAAAAAGTTGATTGATTACATTTGCTATTTTTCAAAAAATATGTGTGCTTATTGACTATAAAAAAAATAGTACATTTAATAATTTGGCAAATATACCATTTTTAACATTTATTAAAAAAAAAAAATCTTGCTTATATAAATAGGATTCAAGTCTATTCTGATTTGTCATAAGTTTTCTTTTTCTAAAATTAATCCTATAATCCCTATATTATCATAATTGACAATTCTAAATTTGTCAAGTATATGAACCATCTAATTTTATTTTCTTAATGATCTGATGATAGATAGTTAAATAATGTACATTATAATGTATGAACAAATGGAGAACATAACAGTGCAGAAAGCAAAAGGAGTAATGGCTTTATAACAAGAATAACAATATAAAAATTGGATATTCGAATATAAAAAGTTTTTATTAAAATGAGATAGAAAAAAAAAACAGATTGAGATAAGAGAATAATTTGACTGTAGGAAGTAAAAGAGAAGTGAATAGATGAATTTACTGTAATGTATAACAATTTCAGAGAAAATCAATTTTGTTTAGCTTAACATGGTTTCCAGACATATTGCCTGTGTAAAATACTTCTGGCTTTATATTTAAAAAGCTATTTTATAAGACTTCAATATTATAACTTACAACTTTTTAAAGTATTATATTACATAATAAATCATATAAATATATTTTCTTTTAGAATAATTTTCCATCAAGTCTAGTGATGTGCTCTGAAATATAAACCTTAGGCATGAACTCTGAAGTAAATATGAAAATATTTATAACTATCAATAAGTAGGAGGCTTTAAATTTTATGAGTTGTTACCCCTTCATAACTTATATGATAATAATAATAGTCCATGAAGATAACTGTACCATAGTTTAATACAACAAGTTGATTAAATCAATATACAAACATTAACTGTTGCATGAACCTGAATGTAGATGCTAACATTATTTATCTACAGTGAATGTGGTTTTAAAAGCAGTAAAAATATTTTTATATAAATTGTTTAGATAGAAGCACAAAAACAGTTTTATTTAGTTCAAAAAGTTAATTTAATTAATAAAAATATTAATTACTGCATGGAGTTATTTAAAATAGAAACTTTTATAGCTCTGGGCTTTGTCTAATAGAATTTTTATTTTTGACTGGGAGTTTTACACAGGCTATTTAAGACCTATCAATTTTAAATTTTTAAAACAAATGAAAAATTACATTGCATTGAGAAAAGTTATAATCAGACAATGAATTAGAACTGTGACACATTTATTGTTATCATTTGCAGTAAGCTTTAAATACTAAATTTAATGTGAAATCATTATTGTTTATTAGACTATAATGAATTTGACTTTATTTCATTTCTATTTTTTGTTTAGTAACAAAATAAATTCTAAAATATCACATTTGATTTATTTAAAGTAATAATAAAATTACATCATGATCAAAACAAAAATAATATATTGTGTTTTCCTGAACATTTGTGATGATGGCATTTTAGTTTTAAATTATTTATATGTTGCATAATTTCTACTATCTAACATTAAGTATTTATTGAATGTCTAGAAAAAAATTGCCTTTATTTACATTTTTCAATTACATTCAGAGAGATTACTATATTCAGAAAATTTTGGGTGGTACTATTCTCCTCACATTTTCATGTGTTGCTGTTCTGACCAATGAGAGTTCTATTGTGGGAATCGAATCTCATCATTTTTTATTCTTGAATATTGAATTAAAAGTAATGCTCTAAGTAGCTGAGCCATTCCGCCAAAGGCGTCAGTAGAAATTTTACATATTTATCTATGGTCTCCCTTCTGATTTCTCTACTTTTTTCCAAGAGCTAAGTTAATTAGTGATTTTCAGACATTGCCATTATCATGTGAGGATTTTTCTTTAATTTTCTTTTTGTATCTTTTTCTTTCTATCCAATATTTTTGTGTTTCACCAATTGCACACAGTTTTCTCCTTTAGGCACAACTGATTTCTTTTTTCTGATCATCAGTTTTGGCTCTTAAAATTGCTTTTTAATGTGTAGACTAGTTCCACCAATATACATTCTTCCACATTAACATGGTATTTCATGGATGCAACTTTGCTTTTAAGCATTGTAAATGTTAAAATTCCATGCAGTATTGTATTGCTTTGGAAAGTTGTTCTATCAGTATATTGACTGCCAATATTCTTTAGTTTTTCTACTATTTTTTAGTATGTATGAATAGATCAGAATACCAATAATTATTTTTTGATGGTTCAATTGTTATGATTTGCTTAATGAAAACTGCTGGATAACAATTCTTCATAAGAATTTGTCCTATATAAAATTTATCTTTTTCCAAATCCCTGGTTTCAGAACAAACTTCTTTTGCTCTTTTCCATAGTGATGGTATAACTCCTTTATTTTTGTTTTGGTATGATTGGATTTATATGCTAAAGATTTTTCTGTAAGTATGGTCTTTCTATAAATTGTATTTTTGATTCCTTCATGAGGGAATCTTGTTACAAAAACATCTACATCTTTGTTCTTGTTTTGATTTTATTATAAATTAAATACATATAATATGTTAGTATTTCCAGAATGTTTGAGTAGTGCTTCACCATGTAGCCATACAACTTCAAAATCAACATAACAAAACCAAACTTTTAGTGAATATGGAGTATATGATTGTGGGTTTGTGTAAATATTGATAATTGGGAGGAAATAGTGAACCCATAGTCATTCCTTGATTTTGTTAAAATAATTTATGTTGTATTGAAGGTATGTTATTAAGAAGAATATTAATAGTTCCAATATACTATCAAGAAGAAATGTTTTTCTGATATGTAAACTATTATCACTATTTAATATTCTCCACAGAATAAACAATGTTTCTTTAAATGGTACATTTGTGAATATCAGTGTGTCTGTTTTTTTATTGTTTATGTTTCTGGTTGATTCAAATCCCAATCTGTCATGTGTACAGGAACATTTCATATACTTATATAATTGATGAAGCGACAGTCCTAAAATGGACTCAACCTTTTCTAGCGTTATCATTGGGTCAGCACTGCAATTCTTGTTTAATATTCTTATATTTGCCCGTTTTAAATCTGTAAGACATAATGCCATGGTTCTAAAATCCATCTTATATTTTCATTTATATTATAGGTTAGGCAATGTAATTTTAAAGCTTATTTAAGGTACCCGCCCTCTCGTTGAAACAATGTTTGAGTACACTAACGAACAATGCTAAATAAATCCTATCAAGTTAAAAAGAAATAGGATAAAATACAAATAACTTTTCTGTCTAAATATTTTGAAGTCTAATGACTGTTTAATTAAATCATGTAAACTATAAAATATTTTAATGCGTTGTTCAAATGAACCATAGTAAATGAAATTGATGTAACTTATATCCCATTTCTCTGTTCTTTAAGGCCATTTATTTTTCATAAATAATCATAGCGTCCAAATTATAATGTGGCAAAATTGGTATCTACTTAGCATATTAGGATGCATCTTTTGACTATCTGTACATTTTTTTGAATCATCGTATTCAATTGGGGATTTGCATATTATTTATTCATTAACTTATGTGCTATTATTAGGTAATTTCTTAAATACGCAAATCAGCGCTCATAATCAAGTGAAACTCAAAATTCTATTAGTTTTATATGTAAATAGATTCGCGACTGTGTATTAGATTGTATAACTATTTGTTTATTCATTTTCTCATAATTAATATTAATAAATTATTAACCATATAATTAGTATTTAATTCTGCTTTGCCTCTTAATTTATGCGTACACATCGTTAATTGGATTGCGTTATATATATCACTCACTTCCATTGACTTTAGGCCAACTTCTGAGATTTATTAATGAATTTGGATGAAAGATGTAAATTATAATCCTAAGCTGTTTCATCCTGTTGGGGGATGGTTTGAAGCCTAGTAGTGTTATCATTCCCTGTAGATCTCTTGTTTCTCTGCTGTGGCTCCAAATGAAGATTTCATCTGTTGTCATCAGAAATGTTGTTCGTAATGTTATAGATCTGGAAAATGGGCAATAGGGCAGAGTTGATGATTGCTCCTGATTTATGTATCTTGCATATGATTGGACTCAAGGTACTTTTGCCTAGCTTCTAGGTTTTTTTAGATGAACATACAATTCTGACTGGTACAGTATACATATTTGCTACTTTAGATACACCTGATTTTTTGTTAATCAGTTTGTGTTTATGCAATTACTTTTTAATGAGGTGACTTGTACCACAAATATATGTCCTTTTACATTTGCATGGTATTTCATAGAGATAGCTTTGCTTTTCAGCATTTCAAGTTTAGGTTTTGTAGATATCAGAATTTCTCACTATATGATATTAGTCAAGAAATGTGTTCTAATGTTATATTGAATGCAGATATTCTTTAGGGTATCTGATTTTCCTGGTATGTATAGGTATGCACACTATTGTTTTTAACTTTGTTGGTTTATTTTGTTATCAATTCAAGGATTTTTTAATGACAGTTTTTTATTAGAGTTTTTTCTACATACAACTTTTCTTATCCCAAATCAATGGTTCTAAATAAAATTTCTTTTGCTCACTTCTATAGTGATAGTATAACACCCTGTTTTGTGTTTCACATGAGAATGGATGTATATGATTTAGTATTAAACCATTTTTACTAATATTCTGAAAACTGTAGTTTGGGTTTTATAAAAGAGTCTTGTCACAAGTACATTTAAAACATATCAATATTTTTGATATTCTGATCATATTGTAAATCTAGTTGAAGGAAATATGTTGATGTGTTTCCAGATATTTTGTAGTAGTGTTTCATCATTTGGCCAGACAACAAATGTATCATCAACATAGTGAAGCCAAAGTTGGGGAATATGGATATCATTATGGCCATGGTTTTATAATAAATATTTCTAATCATGGGTAACAATGATCAGCCCATATATTTTTTTTATTTTGTTAAAAGAATTATGTATTGCATTGAAGGTACATTCTTGTTATGGAGAATACTATCAATAGGAAAATTTGTTCTTATTTGTAAACTATTATCACCATTTAATCTTTTTCTTATAATATACAATGCTTCTTTACATGGTACATTTGTGAATAAATATTTCATATCAAAGCTTATCATCCTGTCATTTCTCTCCATTTTCAAATTCTTGATAATTTCTACAATGTACTTATAATTTCTGATATAGAAGTGGATAAGGTATGAGAAAGATTTAAGAACTTTGAGTTAAAATTACAAATTTTGGCAAGGTGATTTTCTAGAACTAACAGTAAGTCTCAATGAAACACGATTCTTGTGGATTTTAGGTAGACTAGAAAGATGAGGAAATTTAAGATTAATTTGCTCTTTTCTACATCATTGATGTACCTGCAATGCTGTCAGAGTAATTATTGTAACTTTCTTTCTGTTAACAGTATCAAACATTTTGCCAATTTTATGTATTTGCCTACTGTGAGATCATGTATTTTGTTGTCATAATCAGTTTACTTATTACAACTATTGTATTGCCCTTGTAAGAAGAGAGGATTATAAATTTATTTTTAGTGTGAGATAGAGTTGCTTCCATGTCATCATAAGAAATGTTTGACTTCAAATTTTATTGCCTCCCAAGTGTTCATTGTGTTATCCACTGTAATTCTGCTTCTTTTTCTGGATAATTTTTGAGTTCCTCAGGTGCTGTCATTAAATCTAATAAAAATATTTCGAATGTTGAGAGAGCAATGTGTAATCCTTTTTGAGAACTTTTTTTAGATATTTAGAACTAAGAATTTTAGATAAATCTTAAACATTGTTTGAGCATTATGACATTGGCAATGGCTGTGTACATTTGCAATGTTTTCTTTCAGCATTCTCCTTCTTCCCCCCCCCCATGTAATTTGATATATAATTTTCTTACTATTTGATAAACACTTGCAAAGTCTTTAGAAAGTTTATTTTTTTTAGAAAATATTCTTTTGATTCTTTGAAATTCTTTAAACATTTATTCTTTCCATTATGAGAACTTCACTTGATCTCTGAAAAATTTTCTCTGCTGTCTGGTAGTGAAATAGAGGTCTTAGCTGTAAATCTTTAAGAACTATTCATTCAAATTTATATTTACAAAGAAAGTTAATTGATTGTTTAATTTGGCCAGTTTCAGACAAAGTTATAACAATGCCCAAACTTTGATATAGTTTCAGTTCAGTTCTGAAAACTTGTGTTTGTGTGTTTGTGATGATGGCATTTTAATTGTTTATATGTTAAACTATTTATGTTGCTTAATATTAAATAATGAATGACTTTAAAAAAATAAAATTTTATTTAATAATTCTAATTACATTGAACTGTTAGTCATATCACATGGGTTATTATATACACAATATTTTTAGTGTAATTATTTTTCTCTTTTCATCAAATGTTGCTTGTTTGACCAGCGATAGTACAAGCAAAAAATTGAATCAAAAACTCTATATGATTGAATATTGAATTTTAATGTAATACTGTAACCAACTGAGCCATATTACCAAGGGCCAATCTCAGTAGAGATTTTATGTAATCATCTATGTGGTTCTGTCAGATTTCTCAAGTGTTACACAAAAATAAAGTAAATTAGAAATCTCTAGATATTATGTATTCTATCACTTTATTGACTTATGATGTTATTTGCTCCTATCATATGAGCAGTTTCTTTAATCTTTCATCTTTATACTCCTTTCTCTATGCAAAATATTTTGTATTTTCTCACTTGTGCAAATGTTCCTTGGTACACACAACATATGCTATTTTAGACACATTGGTTTTACATTTTTTAATACTCAGTTTGTTTTCATGCAATCATGTTCAATGGGATGATTAATCTCACCAACATAAGTCTTTTCACATTTACATGGAGTTTTATAGATGCAGTTTATATTTTTCAGGATTTGAATTTTAGACTTTTTGGTATGGTTATCACAAGCTCTTCTATACTGATTACATATATTTTTTAATTTGTCTTCTCCAGGTTGGTTGTCTATTTAAGTTTATATTAATGAGAAATGATGAATAAACATTTTTCATGAGAGTTTCTTCTACCTATATATTTCTTTTCACAAATCATAGTTTTAGATAAAACATATTTATCTCACTTATATAGTTTTAAGAAACAATATAATTTTGAGTAGCGTGGCTGAATGTAAGTGCTTTGTATTTCCTCACACATGCAGATTTTCTGTAAACTGTAGTTTTCATTTTGTTATTAGAGTGTCTTGTCACAAGAATGTTTAAAAAAAATCAACATTTTTTTTCTAATGATCATTATATGTTATTTATGTGTTGGCAGAAATTTTGTATTAGTGTTTCACCATATAAATATACAACAAATGTATCATTAATATAGTGAGATAATGTTTAGATGGATATAAAGTAGCTTTTATGGATGAAGTTTCATGTAAATGTTACTAATTCAGGATAACAATAGTGAACCCATAGTTATTTCTTGATTCTGTTGAAAGAATTATATGCTTTTTGAAAGTTTGTGGATTTTTGAAGAATGATAACACTTTATATTATCAATAAGAAAAGTTCTGGTTTGTAAGCTATTACTGCCATTTACCTTTTTTTCTATAGCAGACAATATTTCACATAGTACATTTGTGAATAAACATTCACATCAAATTTTACCTGAATATAATATTATCTTGATTATTTTTACCAATTGAAAATGCTAACATAAAAATGTGTCTTATATGCAAAAAAAATTAGAACTTTGAGAAAAAAAATCACAAGTTTTGGTAATGTAAATTGGTCTTAATAAAACATGATCCTTATGGATTTTAGATAGAACTTACAAATGAGAAATTTTGCTGAAATATGATATTAATGTATGTTTTTCTTTATCATTGAAGTAACTGCAACATTTTATGAGTAATGCTAATAACTTTGTCAGTACATGGTAATGAAAATTTTGCCACTTTTTGTATTGGCCTACTGTGTAGAGTTCTTGTATGTTGTTGTTATAACCAGTTGTATCAATACAACTGTTGCATTGTCTTTATCAGTAGGTAGAATGCTTGTGGATTTATTTTTTATGAAAGACAGAATTGCATTCATGTTGTCATAGTTGCCTCAATTTCTATTATCTCTGAAGTGTTCTTTTTATTCACTAGTGTAATTCTGTTGCTGTTTTTAAAGGCAATTTATAACATTATTTTTGATATTGCTATTATATGTAATAAAGAGAATCTGTTAGTATGAGTTCTATATGCAGTCTTTTTTTGAAAGGAGAAATTTCAACTTCCATTAGATGTTTAGAATGAAGACTTTTAACAGATGAAGCTGTTACATTGATTGATACACTATGCCATTGTTTATGCCTGTGTATAATTGTAACACTTTCCTTTTGACATTTCTTTTTTCCCATGTAATGTAAGTATTTATTAGTAAGTTTATTTTTAGACAACATTCTACACTACTAATGGAATGTGACACATGAATAGTCTTGGAGCATTTATTATTTTTGTTAATAGAGCCTCTTAGTAATTTTCTCGGATCTCTGCATGTGGACTGGAGATTTTAATGGCAAGCTTTAAGAGCTGTTTTTTTTTTTCAAATTTACATTTATGTAAGTAAGTTAAAATAAGCAAACAATTTATACTTTGTGGCTAATTATGAATCAAAATATATAAAATGTGCTAACGTGCACAAGCACACAAAGCTAAAAACAAATAAAGACAATCATCATCATTATCAAACATTATCAATCCACTGCAGGATGAAGGTCTTTCCATGTTTAATCTGTCTTCTCTGATCTTTAGCTTCTTTTCTCCACATCACCCCTGCACACTTTCTTATTTCATCCATCCATCTCACATGTGGTTTCTTTCTGGGTCTTTTACAATCTCTTCAAATCCAGTTTAAAATTTCAATTGTCCATCTATTATCATCTCTTCTAGCAATATGTCCAGCCCAACTTCATTTCAATCTTTTAATTTTTTCAATGAGGTCAGTAACACCTGTTTGTTCTCTTACCCATACATTGCATTTTCGATCTCTTCTTGTTACTCCCAACATACATCTCTCTATACTTCTTTGAGTGGTCTGAAGTCTCTGTATTGCTCTTTTATTGAGTGTCCAAGTCTCAGATCCATAAGTAAGAACTGGTAAAACACATTTGTTTAAAACCCTCCTTTTCAAACACATAGGCATATTTCCTTTTAGTATCAAATTATTTCTACCAAAAGCATTCCAACCAAGTTTAATTCTATGATTAATTTCCTCCATTATGTTTCCATCTGTATTAATAATCTGACAAGGTATTTGTAACTGTTAACTTCTTCTAATTCATCATAATCAATCTTTATTTTCATATTTTGAGCAAATCGATTAAACATTACTTGAGTCTTTTTAACATTTATCTTTAGTCCTACTTTCATCTGATAACTCCTGCAACATTTCCTGCAGCTCTGAAGCATTATTTGCAAAAACAACTACATCATCTGCGAAATCCAAATGACTTAAATAATCTCCAATTACCTTCACTCCTTTAGCTTCCCATTTTAATCCACAAAATACTTCTTGCAGCACTGCTGTAAAAAGTTTTGGAGATATGGAGTCACCTTGTCTTACACCTTTCTCAATGTTGACTTTCCCAGTGTCATTATGTAATCTAATTGTTGCTGTTGAATTTTTATAAATATTTTTTAAAATATGACAATATCCTGGATCTATACCTTGATGATCCAATGCTTTAATCACTGAATAAATGTTTATAGAATCAAATGCCTTTTCATAATCTACAAATTCAAAACATAATGACAACTCATATTCATTTGTCCTTTCTATAACTTCTCTCAGTACCTGAATATGATCTACTGTACTAAAACCACTTTTAAATCCAGCTTGTTCTCTTGGTTGGTGGAAATCCAATGTTCTCTGTAGACGAGTTGTAATTATCTTGGTAAAAATTTTATATAAAACTGATAAAAGGCTGATAGGTCTGTAATTTCTAATATCTTCTTTATCACCTTTTTTAAATATTAATATTATTACTGCATTCTTCCAATCATCTGGTACATCTTTATCATGTAGACATTTATTTAATATCTATTCCATTAAATGGCTAAGCGCTTTCAAGGGTCAAAGCCCTCATAATCATAGCCGTATTACAAACTATAATGAATTGGAATGCGTAATCATTTCATTTGCATAAATTTGCATCATTCCAAGTCAATTCATTATAAGTTGTAATACAACTATGATTATGAGGGCTTTGACCCTTGAAAGTGCTTAGCCATTTAATGGAATAAATATTAAAATAATAATATATATTGTCTTTATTTGTTTTTAGCTTTGTGTGCTTGTGCGTGTTAGCGAATTTTATATAAGTAAGTTAACTAATTATTTAATTTGGACAGTTTCAGCCATAAGTTTTCATAATGTTAAAATGTTGACATAGTGTAACATTCATTCTGATAACTTGGATTTTGAGGGAATATTTGTGTTGATACATGTTAGTTGTATTTAAAGTTTAAACTATTTCCATTGCAATATAAAATTTTGAATACAAAAATTAATTTGATTTAATTATTCCAATTATATTGAACTGTTAATAATAACACATGAGATATTATCCAACTTTTTATGTGGTTTTATTATTTCCTCTTCTTCAGGTATTGCTTGTTTGATCAGTGACATTTCAAGCAAAGGAATATTGAATTTTTAGGTATTGCTGTAACCAACGGATCTACTCTGCCAAAGGCACCACTTAGTAAAAATTTTAAATAATTATCTGTGTCCTGATTTTTTCATTTTTTCTTTAGTTATTTAGAAATTTCCAGACACTCTGTATTCTCACACTAAATTGCCTTATGAAATTATTATTTGCTGCTATCATGTAAACAGCCTATTTGAATTCTCTTCTTAATATCTTTTCTTTTTATCCAATATTTTTGTACCTTCATAATTGTGCATATATTCATTGGTACACACAATGTTTTGATACTTTTGAAACATATATTTTACTTGTTCTAATGATCAGTTTTTCTTGTTGAAATCACTTATCAATGGGGTTCACAGTCTCGCCATTATGCATCTTTCCTCATTTACATGTTATTTGATAGATGCATTTTTTTCTCTTCAGTATTAAGTTTTTGTAGATGTTCTACAGTTTTTTTTTAATTAATCTGATTCTCCAGGTTTGATTTATATTAAAAGTTTTCTTAATGACACTAATAAATAAGCATTTTTCAGGATAGTTTGTTCCATATATTTTATCAAATGACAGGTTCTGAACAAACGTTTTTGATCACTTCCATAATGATAGTATGATTCCATGTTTTTATGCCAATGGTTTCAATTAAACATAATTAATCAGTGCTCATAATTGGTAAACCCAATGCTATCTCTTGATTTTGTTGAACGAATTAAGTGTTGTATTGAAGTATATTCTTATGCAGAATGTTAGTAGTTACATTATATTATCAAATGAAAGGATTGTTCTTATTTATAAAATATTATCACCATTTAATCTCTTCCTTACAATAGATAATGTTTCTTGACATGGTACTTAACAAAGAAACTTTTCACATGAAAGCTTACCAGTATGTAATTTTTTTCAATTTTCCTTTTCTTGATTAATTCTATTAAGGTACTCAAAATCCCTCTAATACACCTGGTCCATGTCTGACAAATGGCTAAAATTTTAAAAACTCCTCACATGTTTTAGCAAAATGAATTTCTAGAACTAACAATAGGTCTTAAAGGAATATAATCTCTATAGATTTTAGATAGACCATACACAAGAAATGTTTTTTTGAAATATGTTAATTTTTATTTTTCTGGATCACTGAATACCAGCAATGTTTTAGGAAAAATACTTGCAACTTTGCTTTTGTATCCATTTGTTGCTATTATTTTGTATTGTCCTGCCTTAAGGAGTTATTTTATTTTGTTGTCATAATCACTTGTATCCATTACAACTGTTGCATTGGTGTAATCAATAGAAAGAATGTTTGTAGATTTATCTTCTTTAAGAGATAGAATTGCTTTCTCATCATTAGAGGATCTGTTTGATTTCAATTTATGTTGACTCTCAAATACTGATTTTATTTCCCAACATAATTCTGATGATTCATCCAAAATTAGTTTTTAAGTGACTTCCTCAATTACTACCACAATATATAATTAAGAGAACAGATGGTGAGAAGGTAAAGTTTAATTATTTTTTTTTTGTAAAACAAACATTTCAGCATCTATTGGGTGTTTAGAACTAAGATTTTTAAGAAATAAATGTAATAAAATGCTTTGTGCATTATGAATATTGATATCCCAAATTATGTTTGCAATAATATACATCATAAATAAGTTTATTAAATTTCTACTGTCTGTTATCTTTGGTAGAATGGCTCATTTGATTAAAGCATTACCTTATAATTTTAAAGTCCAGTTTTAACACATATGATTGTACTGTTGCTGGTCAGGTTAGCAACTCTTTAAGAAAAGAGGAGAATAGCATTTGAAAATTGTGCTTATATTAACCTATGTTCTATTAATAACAGTTGAATGTAACTGGAAAATTTAAATAAATTTAAACTTTTCTAAAGACATTCAATATTCACTATTAGATGATGGAAATAATCCAACATAAAAATACATTTAAAATAACATCATTACAAACAGCAACATACTTTCAATACAACACTGAACTCTTCCAATAAAATCAAGGGATTACTATGGATTCACCATTATCATCCATAACTAGCAATATTATCATGAAACAACAGTCATAAAGATCTCTCCATACCCAAATAAATGTTGGCTTCATTTATGTTGAAGATATCTTTGTTTATGATCATATTGGTAAAGAGCACAACTACAAACTTTATAAAAACATAACAACATATCCTCTTTTGTTAAGAAAAAAATTAATGTTCAAGGATTTCCCAAGTATCAAATCTTTGCATTGCATTAGTAATGTACTGTTTCTAAAAATACACATAGTAATTAAGACTTCACGAAGGTTTCTCTATTAAGAATATTATATTCTAAATTATGTGGTAAAATTAAATAAAACCAAAAGAAAAAACTTGCAAATCTACACAAGCATATAAAAATTCATAATGTATGAAACAATCTACAACTTTCAACTGATAAAAATTTTAACTTCTAAACATTTAACAGTTGCTGAATTGACTGTTTTCAGAAAAGGTTTAAACATTGCAATCACACAATGTGATATGTTTTTATTAGAAATAAATTAATCACTCAGGTCACTCAAAAATTGCCTTTAGAAGAAAACAGCAGATTTTTGCTGGAGAATTTAAAACACTTGAAAGGTAACAAAAATTGAAGTTAATTATTTCTTGTGATGAGAAGAAAGTCATTCGATTTCTCAAATTAAATAAATGTATAATCATTTTTGTTGGTAACAAGGGCAATGTGACAGTTATAATGTTTACCCATGATTATGACAACAAATTACAAGAATTCTTCATAGCAGATTAATAAAAATAAAGTGGCAAAAAATTGGATACTGGGTACAGAAAGAAAATTACAATTCTTATTTTAATAGCAATTCAGGTTCATCAGTGATTTAGAAAAGTGTAAATTAATATCGTATTTCAGAAAAATTCCTCATCTTTATGTTCTACTTAAAAAATCCATAAGGTTTCATGTTTTATTAAGGCTATTGGTAAGCTATGATATGGAGATTTTATTCACATATATACTATGTGAAGAAGCATTGCCTGTGCATAAGAAAAGATTAAATCATGATAATAAACTACAAATTAGAACAATTCTTTTTATCAATAGAATTCTATACAACCCATAATTTTTCCAGCAAAGTCAAGGGATATATATGGGCTCACACTACCACCTTCAATTAACAATATTTAAATGAAAGCACATCCATAAAGTCTATCTTACATCTATCTAAAGTTTGGCTTTTTATTTTGATAATACATTTGTTTTATTGCCACATGGTGAACTACTAAAAACTTTGTGGAAACTCATCAGTAATATATCCCCTTCAATTAAATTTACAATAGAATCTAAATAAATCCAAAATTTGGAGTTTTAGATGTTCTCATGACAAGTATTTTCCATAACAAAATCAAAAGTACATTTTCCCAAAAACCCACACATACAAAAAATACTTACATATTTATCCAGTAATATCTGAAGTACAAATCAGAGTTATACAATCACTATGGAACAGAGCAAAATAAATTTGTTCAGAAACCAGTGATTTTAATAAAGAAAATATATAAAATAACTCTCATGAACATATATATATTCATCACCTGTTATTAAGAAAACCATAAACAGACAACAAATAGAACTATCAAAGGAAAAAAAAAATCAGTACTATATTGTGGCCATATACACAAGAAACATTAGACAAATCAAAGAAAAATTGCAATAAACATAATATCAGAATAGCTTTCCAGAGCAATACCATACTTTGAGAAATTTTAATGTCTACAAACTTGAAATGCTGCAAAACAAAAATTACATCTATGAAATATTAAATATTGAAGGATGTATACAAGTGAGACCAGTCACTGTATTGATGAGCAATTGCAAATGTGTGTTAATGATTAGAAAATAGGAATCAGATGTTTATAAAGTAGCAGACCATGTGTGTCACAATGAACATGTTAATTTGGGAAAATACAAAAATATTGGAGAGTAATGGAAAGATAAAAAAAATTCAAAGAATCTGCTCACATGACCATAGTAAATAATATTATAAGTCAATATAGTGGACTATACATGATGTTTGGAAACCACTAATTAAATTTGCTCTTGGGGAAAAAGTGAAGAAATCAGAATGAATCTCATACATATATATGAGGAAGTTTTTCTGACAGTTGCCTTTGGCAGGATGGCTTATTTGAATAAAGTATTACCTTAAAAGTCAATATTTCAAAAATCTAATGATCTAGGTTTTATTATCATCCTAGTACTGTCATTTCTCATGTAAGCAACATCTGAAAAAGATAAAGTTATACCACTCATCAGTGTGCTATTCCTTATAATTGAATGTCATTGGAAAATTTAATTAATGTTACATTTTCTAAGAACATTTAATACCTAATATTAGATTATGGTAATTGTCTAACATATACGTCAAAAAGTACTAGATCGTCATTCACATACCATGGAGGATTAGAGTTTTTCCTAAAATAAACTAATTTTTTTTGACATTTGTTTTTAAAATGTAAATGAATAAATCAATATAAAAATCTACCAACTCATGTTTTAGAAAGTTGAAATTTTCAATAATTTTTATAGTATTGCAACATTTTCTAACACAAAGTCACTAATTCGATGTTAAAAACAACTTGTAATGGTCTTTATAGCAATTTGACTTCTTCAAAAATATAATTTTACTTTTAATAAATATAGATGCGGGCCAAGGGACAATAGAAAACAATCATTGTGGAGTATAAAAGTGATCCATGTTGCTGAATATTCAGATATTCTGGCATCTATAGAATTTTTATGAAATTAAAACATTATGAATAATATATTGTAACAATAAAAATATGAGAGCAATGAGACAGGTTTTCTTACATGCACAAACTTTGAATGCCAAATCTATCATCATCATCATCAACCATTATCAATCCACTGCAGGATGAAGGTCTCTCCAAGTTTAATCCATCTTCTCCGATCTTTAGCTTCTCTTCTCCACAACACCCCTGCACATTTTCTTATTTCATCCATCCATCTCACATGTGGCCTCTTTCTGGGTCTTTTACAATCTCTTGGAATCCAGTTTAAAACTTCAATTGTCCATCTATTATCATCTCTTCTATCAATATGTCCAGCCCAACTCCATTTCAATCTTTTAATTTTTTCAATAAGGTCAGTAACACCTGTTTGTTGTCTTACCCATACATTGCGTTTTCGGTCTCTTCTTGTTACTCCCAACATACATCTCTCCATACTCCTTTGAGTGGTCTGAAGTCTCTGTATTGCTCTTCTATTAAGTGTCCAAGTCTCAGATCCATAAGTAAGAACTGGTAAAACACATTTGTTAAAAACCATCCTTTTCAAACACATAGGCATATTTCCTTTTAGTATCAAGTTATTTCTATGAAAAGCACTCCAACCAAGTTTAATTCTATGATTAATTTCCTCCATTATGTTTCCATCTATATTAATAATCTGACCAAGGTATTTGTAACTGTGAACTTCTTCTAATTCTTCATAATCAATCTTTATTTTCATATTTTGAGCAAATCGATTAAACATTACTTTAGTCTTTTTAACATTTATCTTTAGTCCTACTTTTCTACTTTCATCTGCTAACTCCTGCAACATTTCCTGTAGCTCTGAAGCATTATTTGCAAAAACAACTACATCATCTGTGAAATCTAAATGACTTAAATACTCTCCATTTACTTTCACTCCTTTAGTTTCCCACTTTAATCCACAAAATACTTCTTGCAGCACTGCTGTAAAGAGTTTTGGAGATATGGAGTCACCTTGCCTTACACCTTTCTCAATGTTGATTTTTCCAGTATAATTATGTAATCTAATTGTTGCTGTTGCATTTTTATAAATATTCTTTAAAATATGACAATATCCTGGATCTATACCTTGATGATCCAATGCTTTAATCACTGAAGAAATGTGTATAGAATCGAATGCCTTTTCATAATCTACAAATCCAAAACATAATGACAACTCATATTCGTTTGTCCTTTCTATGACTTCTCTCAATACCTGGATATGATCTATTGTACTAAAACCACTTTTAAATCCAGTTTGTTCTCTTGGTTGGTGGAAATCCAAAGTTCTCTGTAGACGAGTTGTAATTATCTTGGTAAAAATTTTATATAAAACTGATAAAAGGCTGATAGGTCTGTAATTTCTAATATCTTCTTTATCACCTTTTTTAAATATTAATATTATTACTGCATTCTTCCAATCTTCCGGTACATCTTTATCATTTAGACATTTGGTATATAACTTTGCTAAAATTGTTTCTATTTCTTCACCTGCTTCTTTTAATATATCAATTATAATTCCATCACTTCCTGGAACCTTTCCTTTCTTCATACACTTAATTGCATGTCTCACTTCTTCATTTAAAATTCTGGGCAATTCGGAAGTTGTAATAGATATAGGAGGTACTTGTTCTTTATTACTATATAATTCTTGATAAAAATCTTCTACCAATTTCATGATGTCATCTCTCTTTTTAGTAATAATTCCATCTTTTTTTCTTATTGCAGATATAAATTTCCTACCAATACCAAAATGTTGTTTAACATTTTTGAGACTTTTATTTTCTTCTACAGCTTTCCTTGCTATTTCACAGTTATACTTTCTTATATCATTTTCAACTCTTTTCTGTACCATTTACAAAATTCGAGATATTCAATTCTTTTTAATACATCATTTTTGTATATCTTCATATTCCTTCTTTTCTTCATAAATTCTCTAGTCTCAGTAGAAATTTTATTAGTCAATTGCTGCTTTTTTCTACCAGCTATGTTTGTTGCAGTTTTTAAAAGTGTATCAGCTATTTTCATATTAATTTCATTCAAATCTGAATCATGAACACTTGAAACCTATTTGTAAGTTCTAATTTAAATTCATTAGAATGTTTCTGAAGATTAGGAATATCAACTGTAAATATTGTTTTTCTTAATAATTTTTGTCTCTCTAGTTTTACATTAACACGTAACTTACACCTTACTAATCGATGATCACTTCCTGTGTTAAATTTATTAAGAACATTACAATCTTCAAATATGTATTTTCTGTTAGTCAAAATATAATCCAATTCTGCTGTACCTTCATTTGGATGCTTCCATGTCCATTTCCTTTTAACATTTTTCTCAAAAAATGAATTCATAATATAAAGTTTTTCTTTTTCTGCAAACTCCACAAGTCTATGTCCTCTCTCATTTCTATTACCATAACCAAAATTACCTACAGCAATTTCATCTTTCATTTGTCTACCAATTCTAGCATTAAAGTCTCCCATAACAATTTTAAAATGTTGTTTACTCTGATCAAAAGCCTTTTGTACATCCATATAAAAATCTTCTACTACTTCATCACTATGAGAACTTGTTGGGGCATAAACCTGAATTATCTGCATTTGGTATCTGCTATTAAGTTGTATAACTAATCTTGCCACTCTGTCCAATACACCATCAATCTCCACAATATTGTTCTTCCACTTTTTATTTATAATGAATCCTACTCCACTTGTATTTCCAATATGTGTGCCTTTATAATAGAGTATATGTCCACTTTTTAAATCAATTGTTTCTTCTCCTTTTCTTCTAACTTCACAAAGTCCAATAATGTCCCATTTAATATAAGACAGTTCTTCTAATTCTTGCAATCTTCCTTCACTTGAAAGAGATCTGCAGTTGTAAGTACCTAAATAAAAAGTCGTCATCAAATGGCAGCCTGGGTCCGCAATCAGGGGATTCTTAGCACCCTTCGCCTTCGGCCACCAACCACTGCCTTGGTTGGTGACTTTACAGCCTCCTGGGAATAAGGGCCATGCTTTATTTTTGTCTGTCATAATTGTATATATGTATTGGAAAAATATTTATCATTTACACAAACATTCATTCTGCCTTATCAGGCACTGAGACGAAAGACCACGATGTTTCTTGATCTTAAACTCAGAGGTAAAAAGCCAATAAACTCACCATGCTGGATAATGCATGTTGGTGAGCAGCCCATCCATGTTTGTATACTATATGAATAATCACATAGTAATAACAGCTGCAACGACAAGATAGGAATTTGCCCTGCTCGGTTCCTTTAAGGCCTCCAAGAGGAATCAAAGGGTCTCCTTTCAGTTAATAGCAAGCAAACTAGAGGTTGCTGTTTTTACTGTGTGTAACGTGGAGAAACAGCGCCGCATAGTGGGCTAGAATTTTGGTAGTTTCTGATAGCAGACGACACATAAGCCAAATCTATACTGAAAGGAAAATGAACCAGAGACTCTATATTCCCCAGCTCTGGATGGAAATCTGTACCAGTAGTTCTTTTATTAATATCCTAAGTCTTTAGGCAAGCAAATCCATAACAGTACAAAATGAAAAAGATTAATTATTCTTGTTAATCTAATAAAGTACCAATACATATGAATAGTAAAATCATTAATGGAATAAATTGAGCATATTGACTGATTACTTTTATATGTTCTATAAATTGAGCAAGGCCAAAATCTATAATAGTATTAACTGTACTATACCAAATCAATAAGAATGTAAACAGGCTAGCTAACATTAAGTGTTGTACAAGTTAAGTAAACCACGTCTGTAATGGAATAAAATTAATTATAGGGTAAGCAAGCTCTATTAATAAAATAATTCAAAATCTATATTACAATAATACTTAAAGTTTATTAATAATAAATTTATATATTAGATAATTATCAACCCAATCGGATGTCATTACTGTCTTCACAATATAAAATAATGTATTTGAAAATTATGATATATTAATTAATAGTTTATGTTATTCATTCATAAATAACCCTTTCATTACTATATGGTAAATTTATACTATGTTCAACAAGTAATAAGATTATTAATCTTAATGGTTATATAAAATTTTAATACAATAATTTATTAAATAGCTTTTATACCAATGGATGTTCTTAAATATTAGATTCACTTTTAATCACAGCTGAACTTTAGTACTATCATAAAATTTAAATTATTTGCTAATTAGGTTTGATATGTTTATATTTGCAATAAAATTCTGAATTATGATTATTATATCATATGTCTATTAATTTGCATAAGACTTAACTCAAATTTAATAAATAATAATAATTTTATACACAAAAATTAATAATAAGACAATAAATATAGTGTAATAATTCAATTAGAGTATTTTAGAATATTATATTTGTTTAAACTATAAACTAGAGCAAGACATTTTTTTCCCCCAACCACAAGAAAATATTCATTTATGTACTGTCTCTAATAGATAATGTGTATATATAAATCATCTATTAAAATTTACTTTGGTTAATTTATATGTTCACTCTCATGCTTCCATATGCATTAAATGATTTTTTAAACAAGAACAAATATTGAATCAAATAATCCTTACATAAATAAATATACAACCTGCATGAACAGTAATTAGTGTTTATACATAAAGTTCTTAGTCTTTAAATTACTTTACCTTTTTTTAAAGTTCACATGGTGAAAGTCCATAAGGAAAATCAATGAAATACAGTAAACTATAACAATTCCAAAAGATCATTTCTTTTAAAAATATCTGTAGTTTTATTCAAAAGCTAATTATTAATAATTCTTTGCAAGATTTTGCACTATAGTTAATATTAAGTAATAAGTATTATCCTTTTAAAGTGATTAATATTTATTTCCAATTCATAACTATCACAATTTGAGATTACAATCTTTAGTAGAAATTTTATTTTCTTGATTGGCACACAATCTATATAGATACTTAACATATTAATCCATGTAATTAAACTTACCAGACTTCTTTTAAAAACTTATAATTACTTCATTTGGTAATTATATTATTTTATCCTTGGTAAGTTATTGATTTGTTCGGCACACATCTATATTAAATTTTAAAAGGTTGCCTTGACAACAGTGAGATTGTTATTGATATTGGAATTGTCTAAGTATTGAGTGGTTTCTAATAATATTAGATGTGTAGATGTATTAACTCAGATGTTTTAATTCACATTTTACAAATTTTCTTTCAGAATACTCAAAAATCAAATTTCATTTTAATTGTTTTTTTCAGATTCCTCTCAATGATCGAGTTATCTTTGAAACAAATGTCATCCTGTCTAGGTTTCTATTATATTATAGTTTAGGTAAAACATTTTAAGATATGTATATCTTTTTTTAAAAAAAAAAAATTCAATGTTTAACACAGTAATTTAACTGAACTAAGAGAGATACTTTTTATATAGAGAGAGGCAAATAAATGAGTCTGTTTCAACTTAAAACCATTGGCTTATATATCCTTTGCTTGTTTCTGTATTAATGAGATCATTAACCTCAATATTGTCATTAATATCTAACTCAAAATTTATCCATTTTTCTTAAAAAAATAAATATTGCACTTTAATTCATTTGAATAAAACAAGCATCTCAAACAATATGGGTTTTTTTAAATTTTAAAATGAAATGATAATAATGATGTTTAATTTTTTTAAAAAGAAAAAAAATACATTTTAATGTTTCAAAAATAATTAGCATTTAATATATTTAATAACAAATATAGCCTCTAAAACATTCCCAAATTAAAGTTTACACGATAATTTTATATTTACACAAAAACCATATATATATAAGCGCATATATGTATACACACGTGAGAATATAATTTATTTATTAAAACCTGTTGTCTTTAAAATGTGTGAATAGACAAAACATTACTAACTTTTATTAAAATATACACATCTTTAAATTTATAAATAGCTTTATAGACATAATATGTGTGCTTATATGCAATAATAGAGATTTTTATTAGTTCTATAAAAATTATATGGCTAAACACTTTTGAGAACTTATAACATTCTCATATTTATAGCAAGATAACACTGGAAAATAATGGAAAGATATGTATGTATGTACGTACATTCAGTTGATGAAAGTCAAATTTATTTAAATTACAATGTTAATTATTTATATTAGAATGTCCATTTCATGGAGAGGGGAAATGACAAATTGCAATTGATAGCATTATTATTGTTATATATATAGCATGCTTCTCTAATTTTCCTAAGTCATAATATCTCTCTATGAATTGAATAGTCATAGGAGAAGGAATAAATTAGTATCCTGTCACATTTTGGTGTTTCAGGAATATAGAACTGTATTCTGGTTTATATGAGACTCTTTTGTATAGATATTAATACAGTATAAGAAATGTAGATAACCCAACTAAGGATAAGAAACAATGGCTTCTCTTGTCATGCATTCCTACATTAACAAAAGTTTTTAATAAAACATTCTCTCCAATTTATCACCTTGCTTTCCATATCCCCATTTAACAATAGATTACTCAACTACTCTCATAATAGGCTTGAACCTGAACTCATCCCTATCATTGTTTATACAATTAAATGTCTCCTAACCAGATGCGAATCAATGTATTATGGTGAAAGTTGAGCATACTTATTCACACATCCTACACAGCATCAATATCTACTCAAAGGAGCCTCACAAACCAGAAAACAGCTCTATCTCCCTAGAACAACAAAATATTAAAGGACACCAATTTATTCTTTCTCTGCAACTATTCCATACATAAAGAAAAATAACTAGAAGGGGAAAATCAGAGAAATATGCTATATATACAACAATAATATAGCTATTAATCACAAAGATTCTTTCTTCTTCCTCTCCAAGAAATAAATACCCTTATCTAAATAATTAACCTCGTACTTTAAATACATTTGAATTCCATCAACTATATATATACATACTCATCTCTCCATTATTTTCTAATTTTATTTTGCTATGAATATGAGAACATTATAAGTTCTCAAAAGGGCTCAGCCAAATAATTTTTATAGAACTAATAAACTTGTCTATATAATGTGTCTAACTGCACACATAACATCTTTTACATTTAATATATGAAAAGTATAAACTGTTAACTCTTCATCAAATAGGTCTTGCATTGTTAGCCGAGAGGTATCGCAGCCGCCATGCAAGCAAGTAGTTGGTTGCAGACGGTTGTGGGTTCACATCCCGGCCGATGCTATGACATATGAAAAAAAAAAGTTTTATAATGAAATTCTAAATTTAATGCATATTATTGTTTTAAATATAAAAAGAAAAATGCATCAGGAAATACTTTGTATTTTGTGTGTCTACAATAATTTTAATATTAAGATAAAATATTACTTGACAATTTTAAATATTTATTAATATATATAAAATCATGACAAAAAATTATATGTATACAATAATGCCTATTTAAAGTCTACTTTAGGATAGTACAATATATTTTTAAATGCCTTTATTGGAATTAAAAAAATAGTTTGTTGGTATATCATTTGCTAAACTTTGGATCTTTTTTAAGTTAGAATGACATTTTAAAATTGAAGTTTAATACATTTGTTTGAAATTTGGTATACAATTAATCACCTAGTGTTTCAGATATTGAACAGAGGGCAAAAAAATATTTATTATTTTTATATTTCAAGTTAAAAAAAATTTCTTTGAATTTTCATTTGTTTTAAGCAAGATCTGCACAAGAATCTGTACAGATGTTAAGTTATAAAAAAATTGTTTATGATATACTTTTGATAGGCTTTTTTTTTTTAAAAAAAAAAAAAATTGTTTCAAATAAAAAGAATAAATGTCAAATAATTTTAAACAGAAAAGTTACTTACTGATTTTTTTATACATATATAATTATGTACACACTAAACATGACATATACGTAAAGAGTATATATATATATATTAACTTACTGCAGAAATATCTAGTGATATATATACACTATATGTGTGAAATTGATTTAAAGTAAAATTTTATGTATTAAATAAATTTCATTTATAATATATTTTTGGTTATTTTTATATTCATTTATTATTATGCACACCTTCTAAATATAATATATATATAAGAGGTATGTCTTTTAATCTATAGCAAAAATATCTAGTAATCTTTCTCTTTGCCTCTCTTTATATATTTCAACAAGCATCCAGTCAATTTAAAGTAAAATATAGTTTTTACATTTTTATTTACTGTGCTAACACTAAAACTTTAAAAATATTTGATACTTTTTATATTAAATGCTTTTATCTACCATAACTAAAAACAGCAAAGATAATTGCTTTTTCAATCACAAATTGCATCTTTAAATTTAACATAAAATGAAAGCACGAGGGTTTAGAAATTAATTAAACGAATTCCTATTTTTTATAATAAGGGATTGACTTAATTTCTATATCCTTCAGGTCTTTAATCAAGTGAAATCTAAAAATCACAATTGTGGTTGAAGAAGGAATTGTTTTACATTTTAGTTCACTGTAAATAAAAGCATTTAATATAAAGTAATTTATCTATTATTTAAAAAAATGTTAGCAACTTTTTTAATAAGTGAAGAATTGACACTCATATGGATTGCTTTGATGAGAAAATTATAATGGTTAATAATGATGAACCATTATATTTTTTTATGAATTTCATCTTGTTAATATTTTGCAATTTTGAATTACATTTAAAATTAATTTTGGAACATTTTTTTTCTATTCATAAATATGAAATGCTGAGCAAACATATCTATCTATAAGCACAGGGATCCAGTATCTATAAATAAATGCAATTTATCAAGTGCACAATCAAATATATAAGCACATATATTTAAATATAAGTAATAAAATCACTTGATAAAACTACAGTCATGTAAACATGGTGTACTTATTGAGATTTTATTATTTTATAAATTGTATATTAATAAATTAATACCTATTTTTATATTGTAAACAGAGATCAATTCCTGCTTTGTCAAATATTGCAAGCTAATTACAACTAGTAAAATTAGAATAAAAAATGATATTATTCAGTTTTTTTCATCATTTTTATAATAATAAAAATTTTATTAGAAGTTTGATATTTCCTAAATATTATAAAAATTCTAAACATTTTTTATAATTTGTTATACCAAGTTATAAAACAAAGAGAAAATTATAAAATAAAATAAATAATTTCTTTAATTTTTCTTCAGTAGAATGTATTTACTTTCTTTAATTTTTTAAAAAGTACTAAGATAAATATTTTTTTTTGTTTCAAGAGTTATTAAAAATGTGATGAAAGAGAGAAAATAGGTAAAGTTTGAAAAGAAAAGATGATAAAAAGTTTTGACATTTATTTTAAATAATTTTGTTTTTATTATGAAAATTGTTTTTTTTTTCTTTTCTCCATATCTCTCAATTAAAAGTAATGTGGAAATTAAAAAATTAATTTCTTTTTTTTTTTTTTTTTGGCATAAGAGGAAAAATAAATGCAGATAAATTTTTTCATGATTACAATTTTAAAATTATAAAAAATAACCAATTAGTCTTTTGTAAAACAGACTTAGTTTGTCAGGGTTTAATGTTATTATGTTTGACATAAAATGTAATTGAATAGGTATGGAATTGGTTCAAAAATATAAATTAGGTGGCTAGTCAAAGCCCTAAACATCAATGTCTAGTGATGAATACTCAGTCTTGACTCAGCTATTGAAGAAAACTTTAGCAAGTTATTATTTATTCAACTGTTGAAGAAATGAAAAATGTGATGGGAACAGTAAGAAACATTTCTCTATTTTAAAGTAAAAATCATCTGACTATTAATTTGAAATTTTTTTATAAGTGAATTGAAGCAAACTATAAGTTCTAGCTAAAAGTTATATATTATCAAACCTAACCATGTAGCCTGTTAACTTGAAAATTGTATAAGACAAAGAGAATACCTGTGGGATAATCTGCAATGTGACCATTTCATTCTGTGTAAGCCTGAATTACAAATTAGTAAATTGAAAAATTGATCGCTTCTGTCTATGTAAAAACTACAAATAATATAAAAATGGATAAATTTAATCATGTACATTATCTTTGAAATCTATATTAATTAAGAAATTATCATAATAGAAATTTGAATCAATATTTTAAAAAATCCATAGAACTTTTAAAAAAAGATTTGCTTAAACTCAACAATGTAAGCCAATATGAAAAAAACTGAACATTGTAACTACCATAAAAGGAATCAAAAATAAATCCTTGATAAATGTTATTTTAATGTGTATATTACATCTACATTTATAGATATTTTTTAATAAAAAATAATTGATAGTAATAAAGAATTGTTAATATATTTAGCATTAAAACATGTTTATATTATTTTCTCTCCAAAATGTAATTACATAGGATTTTTCATTTTTATAAAAAAAATAGAAAGAATATTTTAACTCATTTAATTTCTTTTATCTTAGAAAAAATTTGTTTTACAAAATTAATTATTGAAAGAAAAATAATTCTGTTTTAAAATAATGACTAATCATTTTAGTCAATAAGGATCAGAAATAAAAAATATTATTCACTATACAAAATTATATTTTTTGACAAAATGTATAAGATTTGGAATGATCATATCATATTCCTCTGTGTTTTGTGAACAGTCACTCATGATTCATGTACAGAATAAAGCAGCAGTAATAGTTATTCTTGATTCAGATATTGAATAAAACAGTAGCAAGTTATTTTTGATTTAGGTGTTGAAGAAAGAAGCAGCAGTTCAGCTAAGATCAAAATAGTGTGAAATAGTTTTATAGATTGAAATATGACTCATCTTACTATTAGTTTAAAAATAAAGGTTTTTAAAATTGATTTGAGGAAACCTATGCACAAAGTTTTAGAAAGATGAGCATCATCAAAATAAAATCATATTGCCTGTTCACTAGGAAAATGTGTAAGAGAAGAATACCCCTCACAACAAGCCTTGTTTTTATCCAAAAGCATGTCTGTCTTATTTTCATTATAGCCTGACCTGAAAATTAGTAAACTGAACAAATGTCTTATTCATTTTGTGTGAAACCTGGTCATATAATAAAAATTGATATATTTAACTGTATACAATACTGTGGAAATCTGCATTAATGGAAAATATATTATAATGGAAATTTAAATCTAAAGTAAAAATTAATAGGATAATTTCTTAAAAAGAGAGTGTTTAAATTCACCAATGGAAGCCAAAATAAAAAAAAAACTGAAAATTGCAATTACCAATGAATGACTCAAGAAATAAAATTTAGATAAAAAGTTATTTTAATGTGTGCATTACATCTACATTTAAAAATATCTTTAAAATGTAATAATTAATGACAATGAAGAGTTGTTAGTATTTTTTACTGAAACATGTTTTTTTCTCTTTATCTTATTTTCCCTCCAATAAATAATTTTATAGGATATTTTTATAAGAAAAGAAAAAAAAATTCATTACCTTCAATTTATCTATCTTTGTAAAATTTCATTTTACAATTTTAGTTTTTGACAGGAAAATAGTTCCATTTTCAAAGTAAAGACTAGTTACTTTAATCAGAAAAATCAATAATAAGTTAATATTACTTGCTAAAGGAAAATAATTTTTGATAAAATGTATGAGAGTTGGAATTATCATATAATACTTTTTATCAATTTTGTTAATTCATTTCTTAATTATTTTTTAAAATAATTATTAAAAATAGGAGACTTAATGTTTTATTCCTTCAGTTATTTGTTTTATA